>OX453248.1:19354555-19716555 GCA_949709985.1 Luffia ferchaultella
TTAGGCCTCCCCCAGGGTGAGAAGGGGGGCTTGGAGCTTTTCAACAATACTTATCTACAAAATAAACACAATATACCGGGTGTTCGGCTGAACATAATCCAAACTTATAGAGCGTGTGAGCGAAGCGAACTAAACAAAAAGTTTCAAGTGAACAGATGGCGCAAACTAAGAAAAACCGGCCAAGTGCGAGTCAGTCTCGCGCACCGAGGGTTCCGTACAAACCTGTAGGTATATAAGTAAACGTAAGTTTGATTTTGTTACAGCTTAAAGGTACCTATTATAGACCTGAGTATTTGATATTAATTTCTATTTAATACCTCTACGCGTTCATGAGGAAAGAGGCATTAAGTTTAAAATTAGTAAAAATATTTTTATTATAATTATATACCTATTAAATTATATATATATATTAAATATTATATATATTTTATTATATATTAAATTTATGCTTTTCGCAGTTTTTCCTTTATCTGTGCTATAAGACGTTGCTTCGTACCAAATTTCAAGATTCGGAGATTACGGGAATTACCCTATAGGTTTTGATTCCCTTGCGAGTATAGAAAATTAGCAGCATAAACGGCTGTATCCTTTGATCGCGTTGGCTTAGAAATTTGATTTTTTTCACAACTCCAGAGTATTTGATATGAATTTCAGCTTGATACCTCCACGCGTTCCTAAGAAAAAAGGTCTTGACACACAAACAGACGGACAACAAAGTGATCCTATAAGGGTTCCGTTTTATCCTTCTGAGATTAAGAACCCTAAAAACATGTTTAAAGTTTCATTTTATTAATTTTTTTTATCTTTTTTCAAATTTTTTATTTAGTTTGGTAAGCTGTGTTTAAACGCTCTATAAGTTTGTTGTTCAGCCGAACACCCGGTATAATCTTCGGAACGGCGATCAGTGAGACCAACTTGTAAAGACATTTAAGTTTTCGTGAGCACATTCTATGAGAAAGGTCTATTTAATTATTTAAATCTATGCACTAACCATCCATTTCAGTTTAAACATGGCAACTATTTTATTACCAAACAACTTACAATTATATAAAATTATTCTATTTATCGTACGTAATAATAGTTAATAAATACATCGTATCTACAAAAATACTACCCTGAAAACAACGTACTGATATAATAATAATTATGTATGGTACTTCCCACGCAGCGCTATTGTGGCGCTATCTAGTTCCAAAGTAAGCAATTATTATGTTTGTGTTATGGGTTATTAGACACTGATAATCATACTTGAATATTATTTATAATGAATAAAGTATTTAAATATTTTACACCAAGACATTAATGATTCAATGGTTGTGCATATCTGTCAGTTTGATTACTTTGTTGCCTAGAGTAAAAGCGATCGCACGACATCTATTGAAAGAACGGGAACAACGCCATCTAATACGCCCATGAGGTCCGTCGTAGTGTTTAAGGAAACGGTTCCTGCCAATATAAAGTACCCGTCGACCATTCTTGTCTACATAGAGTGAAGCGACACCTGAAAATTTCGTATTTTAGTATTTAATACAAATTATTAATACATGGTAAAGAAGAAAATAAATGTACAGTATTACTAACACAATATGTTCTGTTACTATAAATTAATTTTTAATGAAATGAAAATCGATGAACCTAAAAGACGTTAAAAAGTACTAAATAAAATTATTAGAGAAAGTAATACGTTTCGAGTCATTGATGAAATATACTCTATGTAATACAGAAACCTACAGTGCGTGTAAACACGAATGAACGTATCATTGTCAACCAAACAAAACAAAGTCCATTATAATTAAATAATTTTATTATATCATTTCAGTTGTTCAATACTGTGCAAATAAAATAATAGGGATAACATACAAACAATTTCTTCATTTTTACTTTGCTAACATGAATAGCTTTAAGAAATAAAGTTGCACAAGACAGACAGTTGTAAAAACGTTTTTAGTCTTATATATTTGTACATCAAAGGTACAGGACATCATACCACAAATGTAATTCTTGAGAGAAATGAAGAATAAACAGATGCCTGCAACAAGTTTGTAGTGCTATAATAAATACAAATAAGTTTCGCTACACATATTGTTTATGCCTACAGTTTAAAAGTAGTAGATAGAACTTTGTAGCTATAGTTAGTTGTTAATACAGTGCTAGTAATAGTGGCAGTATTTTTTTTTAAATAAAAAGAGGAGATTGTGCCCTAATCTTCCGATATAGATATATTGATTAAATATTTGTTAACTCATTATTTGTAGACTTCGATTCCTCGATATCATTTTCTGGATTCTGCGATTTCGCATCCGATTGCGAACCAGTTTTTCTTTCGAATTCTTTATCGCAATTGTCAGTTGTTTTAGATTCGTCGACAATATTAAGTTTTTCGAGTTCATCACACTCTTTATAGATATTCTCATTTGCCTTGGGTTCATCAGCAATATCAAGTTTCCCAATTTCATCACACGCTTCATCGAAATTCTCATTTCCCTTGGGTTCATCAGCAATATGAAGTTTTTCGATGTCATCACACTCTTTATCGAAATTCTCATTTGTTTTGGGTTCGTCAGCAATATCAGGTTTTTCGACTTCACTAATGGTTGCCTTTTCGGCAACTTCTGTCGCGTCGGTCGTTTCTTTAGAAACATCAATATTTTCCTCTAACGGCAATGATGTTTCTATTACATTTACTATAGATGGGTTTTGAATGTTTAAGGGTGGATACTGCAGTGTTTCCTGACCTGAATGATTAACTACATTATTAAAGGTTTTGTCTGTGTCTGGAAAAATATCGAGGGAGAGGTCGCTTGCCAGCTGAGTATTATTAATATTTTCTTGAATTACTGACGTATTTAACGGATCAGTTGATGATTGATCAACCGTGTTTAATGTAGTATTAAACTCCTGTTCAATGTAGTATTCATTTGGTAGCAGGTCCATTTCCTCATCGTCTGACAGTATTACTATAGGTGCTTCGTCTCTAATTACTTCTATGACGTCATCATCAGATTCCGGTCTATTGACTTCAGACACAACGCTAACTATGATTCCAAGTTGTTTGTCGTTATCTGTAACACAAATCGCTATTAGATTCCGATAAATTTTAATGTAGAGTATAACTAAATTATAATGCACCTAAAGGTTCATTTCATTCCTTCAGCCCTTTTTATACCCCCTGAGGGGGCTTAGGTCTCCCCTCCAAAATGAGGGGACTTGGAACTTGGACCGACTGCTTTACGTGCTCTCCGAGGCACGGAGTTATACTCATAAAAAGTAAATTAAAAAAAGTTGCTTTGATAAAATATTTACAAAAGATTATTTCACATTAATTCTTGACATCTTTTCTTTTTATTATTTATAATTTCATTTGCGTATATAACTGAAAAGCATTAAAATAAATTATTTTTACGGTTACATTTGCAAATAATGTAATAATAATAATAACATAATGCAAAGTTTTAATTTTATGCTGTTTCCAAAATTGTGTAAACAGAGAGATATAAGACAAAAATTCAAATTAATATTGTATATATCCTTACCAAAAAAATTATAAAAATATTTACATAACTGTTTATTTATTCAATTTTGTCAAACATTGTCTCTTATTGTGAAATATTTTCTACTTTCAAACTTTATCAATGCGAATGTTGGCCTATGATGTATACATTTCCACTGATAGCACGTGCTCCCGCCCGACATCCCAGTGACATTCGTTTTATACATCGAAAGTAGCTTTTCCCGTTGCGCACATACTCGCGGTTGTAGCGGTAGCCGTCTAGCAACAACACTTGCCCTCCCCGATGAGTCGTTATGATCGAAGCCGATGGATCTGCCTCAGACATCACATATTAACAAAATTGTTAGTATATTAGTATTACTATATACGCGTGCAATAATGAACTTCTACTCCTACAATTGCATTATGATACTGAGAACCGCTGAATGGTTTCAAAAATGTGTTCCGATATAATTACGTCCATCTAGTCTTGATTCATGGACCACCCGTTTCCCGCCGCGAGCCATTATTTTATGTCGGGTATGTGGTGGTTTTGATTATATAATGTTGGGTTAGAGAATCGACCTCAAAAATGTAGATAAAAATATCACCTAACTGTTCGGTTACAATTCACGCACATAGAGACGGATGGTACATGGATAGTATGACGTAGCAAAAGTATGTGGTCTGTTAAGTCACACACACAAGTATGTAAGTTAGCCTGTCATTTTTGTTGACATTGTGAGGGTTCATCCAGACGCTACATAATCAAAGGTGAGTGGTTATGTTCTAATAACTCATAAGCTGTTCGACTAACTCGAAAATTTAAAACCAATACCGAAAGCAAAATATGAAAATATCTAATACATATTAATTCACTTTTATTTATTTAACATCCAATTTTCAACTCAATTCAACGCGTTGTTGCTTTACAACATGTTCTTTAAATGTACGACATTGAGCTAAACTTGTGTGTGTGCCGCCGGTGTTAAATAGTGACATTAATTTTATTGACCCGTTTACGATCGGTGCGGCTCGGCGAGGACGTGATGCTATATGTAAGTAATTGAAAATTTAGACGCCTTATACAAAATACCGCGGAAAATTGTAAAAAATAACCGAGAAGAAAGGAATATAAAAACAATGATGATTTGCTAAATGGTGCATTTATTTACAAAAAAAAAACAGAACTGCCTAGGAAGTTTATAAACGGGGTTCGTAAGCGGTTTATAAGAAGTTTGTAAGTGTAATATACGTATGATTTTTCCACATTACCTATTGCGGTAGTAACTAAGGTCTTGTTATATTGTTATATTATTTAGATTTATTTATAAGAGTAAAACATTTCATCAATTGTATCCTGTCAAAGAAGGGCAAAATAGTGTTTGGTAAGTTGTCCTAATTCAATAAGACCATTTTTTCTAACATACAGTTTTTATATTTTCACTCGAAAATATATTTCAAAGTATAAAAACTAATTATGTTTTTTTTTTTCATTAAAAGACTGTTATTGTTTAGTTAAAATTTTTTCGAAATGGTGTTTGACAAAAACGGATATCACGACATATTAACAATTCCATAGAGAGCATAGAGTTGAAATGATTCTATGCCACTGATTAGTAACAAGGGAGTGAATTTCTGTCCTAATACCTGACGGCCTTAGTTCAATTCCACCAAAATTCTCAAGTCACAGAGGAGCATCCACGGGTGAGGCGGGCGTTGTTGGAATTGTTTGAAGGTTTTGATCTTCTTCTTCAAAATTTGTAGCAGCGGGCAAGTAATCGGCTTCAGTAAATACATTTCGATTAATCGGATATATGCCACCAACTCTGAAACCATTTGAAGCAATTTCTTCAGTTTGGCACTTGATATAGGCTTTCCCAAAGAGCTCAACAACATCATATGATGTTAAAGGTTTATTAGTTTCTCTTAGAAACGCTTGAACTTCTTCACTGTAATAAGATTTTAAGGGGCCCATGAAAGTTCGATCCAGTGGTTGAACTTTATGCGCACAATGAGGTGGTAGTGACAGAATCGTCACATAATGCTGTTTTGCAAGATCTATCAACTCTATATTCTTGGTATGACTGTAATGGCCATCGAAAATCAAGAGCACTGGTGATGCTTCTGTTGGTTTTACATATTCTACAAAGTGTTGAAACCATTCCGTAAATAAGTTAGTTTGGATCCATCCCGATGGATGTGCATTTCCTATGGAACCAACTGGAGCTCCTCTCATTAAAGCATTAGAGATATTTTTACGCGGAAAAATTATCATGGGAGGAACAAATATGCCTGCAGGGCTCATACAAATCACAACAGTTATTAAAAACTCCCTTTCGGCTGAGGTCATTGCTCCGATTTGTTTTTTCCCTTTCCGAGTTATAATTTTTGGTATTTTATTCTGGACCACAGAGAGACCACTCCCTTCAACGTTAAATATGCGCGCGGCAGGAAAAGACCTATCAGTCTGGACTTTTTCAAGATTGTCATAAAATTTGTCCATTCTTTCTTTAGTGAATCCGTTGGCTCTTGCTTGAGAAGTTTCAGTTGGCTGGCTTATGGACAGAATTTGCTGATGTCGTTTTAAAAATCCCTTTAACCAGTTTTTCCCAGCAAACTCGTCCTTATAAGGATTTTGTATATTATTTTTTATAGCTAGCTGATACGCCAGTCGCCGCACATCCATTCTGGTCAGCCCATAAAATATATTTTCCATAGTTAATATGTACTCAACCAGCATGTTTTCAATATTTACGCCCAAAACTGGCCTTCGACCAATAACTTTATTCGTTATCGAATCAATCGAGGAGTATTTATCATTAACAAATCGAAAGAGTGTTGACCTGGGAACTTTGAAATGTTTAGCTGCCCGTAAGTATCCCATTCTCTTTTCTCGAACAGCGGCAATAGCAGCGGACATTTCCTCCCTCTCCCACCTTTTTCTCTTCTTGTATTTGTGAGACGTTGCCATTTCTAAAAAAACATAAGAATTTAATATTCTTTCAAATGTGCAAAAAATTTGGAATATTCGAAATTATGTTCACATTCCAAATTAACAACATGCTGTCGTAACTTAAAATTCCATGTCACATTTTTTATTCTAGAAACATTTCCGAAAGTAAAGCTAAATCATAAACTAATAAGGTTACATGATAGTTTAAACAATAGCAATGATTTTGCGCATTAAAGTACAGATTATCAAGGATTTTATCCTTACAGGAAAAGTTTTCAAAGCAGACGTTTCGTTTCCGTGCAGCTGTTAGCAGGAATGTCAACATGGCGCCTTCTTTTTAGTACTCGTTGATTTCGAATGTCATGTGACGTTATGTTTACGGGAAAAAAACTAATAGATTTCCGAGGTATTTCAAATTACCTGCAGTATTTCAAATTAGCTGCACTGCTCTACTCTCCATGTTATGAAATTGTTAATATGTCGTCATACGTGGTTTTGTCAATCATTATTATGAAAAATTTATAACTAAAAAACCATTTTTTTTAATTATAAATATCGATTCCTTGTTATATTTTGAATTATATATTTTCGAAAGAAAACAAAAAACGGAACGTTAGAAAAAAATGGTCCTACCGAATTCTACATATGAAAAGCAACGTAAAGCTGATATGCCAACAAACTACTGCCTGTCTTGTTTTCAAGCCCTACCATACACACGTCAAAAACCTAAACTACCCACGAAAAGAGTATGAAAAGCAGTCGTTATCACCCACTGCATGGTACATCGAAATGAATTTGTAATTGTAGCACAAAAATTAAAGCAATGCGAACTGTTTGGCAATGCAATATGATTATGTAAAGTGCCACTCGATTTACGGAAAGAAAAGTTAGTTTTCACGAATTTCATAGAAGACTAAGTTAAGTAAATATCTCGATTTCTTCATTTCCATTGTCAAAACTAAGCACATCCTTCCGGGAAAGTCTTTTGAAATTTTTTTAATTATAATATAATTATTATTTTTAATCATTAATTATACCCTTTCATGTTAGCCATGGATTAGGGTATGAAAAGGCATAAATAAAAACTGCTTGTAAATTATATACTCTTATAACTGTATATTTCTTATAATAGTTTGTTACAGATGTAAATATTATTATTGTTTTAATTGTTATATATGTTGTTATATATGTTCAAAATCTTTATTAATAAAAACTTAAGACGCTGTTACTTATATGACATGTGTCACATAAAACGACTACCAGCGCTTCGTTAAATTGATGCAAGAAACTTGTTTGTTTTCTTTTTAAGTAACATGTAGTAAATGTTATTTCGAAATAAATTGTATTTTTATCAAATACTTTTAAACTATACTTTAATCCATTCTCCATTACAACCCCTTTTATATGCCGGAGGATAATGGTTGTGTGTTACATTCGCTAGTTTGTAAACATTTCCAAAACTTTTAACACTAGCCAAACAACCTTTTAGTCTACCGGAGCAGTACCAAAGATTTCTATCTTTATTTTTGGATTTATAAATATGATTATAAGTGTATCCATTTAGCATTAGCAATGGACGTTTTCCTGTAGGGGTCGGCAGGAGAAATACTGTGAACAAAGAAAATTTAATAAACACACTTTATTAAAAATTACGGAGATGAATAATACATTTTAACAATAATAACAACGAATATAAAAAAAAAATCGTCTATACATCCAAACTTAAACTGAAAAGTTAAAAACAATATTTTTATAACTTAAAAAAAAAGAGCCGTAACTTCAGTGTGGGTGGCATATAGTTTATGAAATGAGTGGCAAGTCATTCACTGTATATTGCATTCATTGTGTGTTTTATATTTCTTATAATAGTTTGTTACAGGTGTAAATATTATTATTGTTTTAATTGTTATTTCCTAGTAAGTACCCATTTAAAGTGTTCGAGTCGGCACCGACTTCATAAACTATGTGCCGCCCATTAATGCTCCTTTTAATTTAAAATAATAATAGTACATTATGATGTTTGGTAAGCTGTATATTATAATCGAGGTGTTTATAGGCACGAGGCGAAGCCGAGTGCTTATAATAAATCGATGACTATAATAGCCAGCTTAATGATTACGAACATCATACGACGATTAAAATTAGGTACTTCAAATGTAATAATGGCGGGAGCGGGACCGTTTTTCGCGGTTTACGCATGCGTTACCAACAAAACGCTCGTTTGTGATTGGTGTAAAGTAAAAAGGCCTAGTCCGTAAAATACAATATTACGATCCATGTTTCGATATCATAAGGGCCGTATTAATAGCAAATGTATTGAAAAAAAATATATTTTAAACTTTTTAGTTTAAGGCTGTATATGTATACAGGCAAAATTTTTAAGTCGGTTTATATTTTTGGCCAAAAAATATCTTTATTTTTCGTAAAAAATGGCTATACACAAAAAATTGCTTTATTTTTACATTTTTAGTAGTAACTCTAACTTATTTGTATTTAGAATGGCTAGGCCTTATAAATGCGCTGCTAAAATGAGACAGCGCCGTTTACAGGAAAATACTGAAGAAAGGGACGATCGTTAAAAAAGTAGGGAAAAAGTGATCTATATTAAATGGTTGAGTGCCTGGCCGTAGCCATGACTATGGTAGGAAGCGAAGCAATAGCGGAAAGAAATGACGACTAATACAAATGCATATATTGTAATTTTCTTTACTGTTTTCGCTACCTTACGCTTCGGCTGCGTGTTTAGGCCGGGCTCTCTGGATAACAGTCAAAACATAATTAGAAGTCCTCGTCATTACGAATAATGTGAGCCCAAACACGATGTAGCTGGTATCACCGTTGAAGAGTTCAATCCAAATGCCTGCCATTTTCGTCATCATATCAGCTCTAGTTACCATAACATTATCTTTTCATTGGAACTACACCTACGTGCCATGTTTTATTAAGATCGGTTAACAGGAAGTGGATGAAATTCAAATAACGGGATTCATACCCTTATATTCTACCCTTGGAAGTGGAACATTTATTGCAATTTAAATGTGACCAACTTTTAGACCATAGCCTATTGTATTAAAAAAAAATTATGAAATCGTTTCAAAAAATACAGTCAAATTAACCACCTCCTTGTTTTTGAAATCAGTTAAAAATATAACCCTGTTACATACATTTTAAGCAATTATTCTGTTCAATTCAGAGTTTTGAACTTGAGGCTATAACCAATGACGTATGAAAGAGAAGTTGGTAATGCTGGACATACTAGGGCCCATTAAAAGATATGCGATATGGGCCTATGTCAGGAAACTATTTTGAAGGGACAGTGTCGTTATTTTCGTTCAATCACGAAGGGAAATCATTAAATATGTCTCCAGTATGTAATGTCTCTGCCATCATGATTTAATTTATCCAGTTATCTAATTAGTAAATTTAATATCAAATCAGCAAATACATTAAAATTTAGATTGTCAATTTCTCAATGGTCTGTAACCAAAAGGTTTAAAAAACTGATTTTCGCCTTCTCCTTTCATATTTGGCAATTAACTTGGATTAGATAATTTTGCCAGTGTCATGTTAACGATTTTAAATTATAAATAAAAAATAAAAAAGACAGTGTTGTATCGTTAACTATCAGAGTTCTTCAAAATAACGCCAAAAGATACGTCACTTTACATGTGTCATTTTGAAGAATTCAAAAGTAAACTTTATTAAGATGTTTTTTTTTACTTAATTTAATCATGATTGTGGCTTCCGTAGGCATGAATGACTTCATTGTTGAAAAGTTTCACAACTGCAGTACACGGCGGCTTTGAGTAGCTTTTGGAACATGCCCACCTACACACTCCTTTGTTATGAAAACGATGTTGACCTATATTGAGCACTGGGGCACCACGTTTGGATTTAGTGAAAAAGAAAGCTGAAATTAAGTGTCAAAGGTTAATACTTTTACAGTCAAGTATTGGAACGGCTACACCATATCGGATAATGTTTTCAGGCGTACCTGTGATTTAAAATTTAATTATTTCCATGAAAATTTGGAACAACTAATATAATTTAACGAAAATAAGATCTATTGTAACAAATGTTGCGTTTCATTAGTGATAACAACCGCAATTATTATTTCACCATACCATCAGCCCATTATACCCCACTGCAGGGGCTTAGGTTTGCCCTCGGGAGGAGGGTGCTTGAAATTAAATCCAGCACGCTGTATCAGTGCGGGTTGGTGGATTATTTTAGTGTTACTATATTAGTGAAAAGCACTAAAACAAGCGAAAGTGAAGCGTTGGACGCCCCCCGGCCAAGTGGACAGATGACCTGCAAGCACCATATCGGGGGTAGTTGGATGCGAAAGTCGGAAGACCGTGTGTGGTGGCGAGCCTTGGGAGAGTACTACATCCCGCAGTGGAGAGACACGGGCTGATGATAATGAATAACACAAAAACAAAAATTTAAAGAAGTAATTCTTACCCATAATGTGGTTGGACAACTTATATATTAATTGCATTGAAAATGTATTCTATTCGCGTTGTTATTAGTAGCATTTACTTCATTTTACTCATTTCATTTAGTCTTAGCTAAATTCATTATTTTATTGACTTTCAGATATAATTAGTGAATGAGTTTGACCACTTGTTATAAAGGCATTTGTTCAAAACATTTGCCCGAGATTATAATTTTAAGCGCAGTAAAAAAAATTATTATTTCAATTTTTCCCTAAAATATGGTGTAGGTTTAACATAATGATACTACTGTAGTTTAAACACAATTCAATGCATTTTATTAAATAAACTATGAAAAAACACGGTTAACTAGTTCATAAAATCACAGTCACAAAAGCGAAACTAAGACGTACTTACTATTCTGACAGCCCATGACCAAAAATGGTCACGAGTTTCTAGAATCCGAATTTTATTCAGGTTATGGTACCTACTTACATTAATCATTCACATAGTTGCGGCCAATCAGCTAGATGGGTTTGTTAACTAATCGCTGCTGCCAAAATTAGAAAACCGGCCAAGTGCATGTTCAATGATTCAAATAATGTGTTTGAAAAATTATCTCTAAATCTGATTAATGTATCTTATTCCAACCAATTTTCATTGAAAGTATTTTTAAGTCGTATTAATTTATTTCACAGTTGTCCTTATAATTGAAAAGGTAAGAGACACAATTTTTTTAAGATTTTAGGAGCGCATATCTCAACAGCTATTGACTTAACTAAAAAAGTTATTTTGAAATCTCTACATCATTTTTAAAGACATATAAAAAGTTTATCATATGAAAAGTTTGCCCACATTAACTTTTGAGTGGAAAATTCTGAAAAAAATTTGTTAGTACGACTTATAAAACACATTCAACATTCTACAAAAATAAAACATCATGCGCAGTTTTTGAGATATTTGTTTTTAAATTGAATTTAATTCCAACCATAAACTTTCATCCCGACTATGCAAACCTTTACTGTACATGGTCCGAGAAGCACTTGGCTGGTTTTTCGACGTTATAATCATTTTAGAAATCGAATACGTAAACAGAAAAAATATTTTTCATTACTAATACTCGGAAAGTACGCTTAAAGTTACCTGATTAGAAGGATGAAAACGGTACTTTTCGTCCCTGGGAAACGATTTTCCCTGATGTCAAAAAAAAATTAAAAAGACTGTGCAAGCCATGTCTCAACTTTTTATACAGCAACTCTGTTAAATCTCAGCGTAAAATTGTAATAGAAAATTTTATCATTAATTTTGTTATATTACTTTATACTTACAATTTACTTTTAACCAAATTATTATTTCATTTATCTAGATTTGAGGTAAATATTTACCATCATTAATGATAAATATAATTGGCTGATAGAATGCCACAGTAAAAGAGACATAAAAAAGGCGAAAAAGCGGCAATTCAATTTTCAATTATTTTGTCGAGTGCTAATTATTTTCGTATACACATATTTGTATAAAATGAGTTCAACCGATTCGGATATGGATTCAACACGTTTTTTTCCTTTCCTCATATTGTATAATGAAAAGCAATGTTTACCTCGGGTGACTTATTTAGGCACTCGAACTATTCCTCGCTACTCTCGTGTGCCAAACCATCTCGTGGCTAAGTATAGATCCCTTTCATCGCTTGGGTAACATTCTACTGTTATAGCTAAACATAAAATAAAAACACATATAGATACTTAAATTTTATTCTAGTAAACGCCTTCGACTTTGTTCGCGTGGTTCTTATAATTTCTACAATTTTTAGTTTACACGGGAACTCTAGATGTTTCTGGAATAAGTAGCCTATAATTTTCTCTGAAGATTTCTCTATCTGCCAGTGAAAGTTCCATCAAAATTGGTTTAACCATTTCGGAGATCGACCTGGACAAACAAACTAACAGACAAAATTCTAAATCCCGTGTGTGGGTGTTGGGAAGCTGCAACGAGCAATGGAGCTTAAGAAAAAGTCTTTGCTTTGAAATCACATCTAGACACTTCTATTTTATTTATATGTATACATATGTATATAGATTCATATAAATATTGATATTTAGTACGCCAAAGGGTTGTTAGTAAAAAATTAAAATAAAAAATTCTTAATTAAGGTGATGCTTTTTTTAATTAAATTTAATAATGATTATGGCTTCCGTAGACATGAATGGTTTCATCTTTGGAAAATGTCACAACTGCAGTACAAGGGGGCTTTGAGTAACGTTTGGTGCATGTCCATTTCCCTACAGGTCCATTTTTCTTTTTTTTTTTGTAAAAACGATGATGATCTATGTTGAGCACTAAGGCGCCACGTCTGGATGTAGTGAAAAACAAAGCTGAAAATAATGTTTCAAGGGCTCAGATCAAAAAAATACGAAACCGGTAAGAAGTGTCTATGTCCACTTTTTTTTAAATATGTGAGATAGCGAATGTTGCCATTCTATTAAATATTGCCTCATATAGGGGTTTTGTGAATAATGTGGAAAGATAATAAAACAAAATACATACGTACGTACGTACGTACGTACGTTTATTGATGGTAAATTTACAATTCCGTTAATTTATGCTTATTTAATTACATAAAAAAAACATAAAATAATGAGCAATATTTTATTGACATGCTTTTCGTGGCGCTTTTCTGGACGCTATACATTGCCAATGCCAAAAGTGTTGAATTTTCATTTATGACTTTCCTCGAAGCAAGTCAAACCATATCCCTTCTTGCAATCTTTGCATGTAGATGTGGCAGTACTACGAGCATATGATGAGTATTTTCCATGATTTAATAATTTGCGATAACAACCTGTGCAACGTTTTTTTTATTCTTTGGCCTTGATTCCTTGGCAGTTTTCGAAGGAAATGCTTGAACAAAGGATTATCACGCGAACTAGGAATTGACGTGTCGATTGAACAGAAGGGCTTTTTACCAACTTGGATATATGAAGATAAGTCACTGTGCTTTTCTTCTGGTTGGGGGGATATTAAAACTGGATCCAGAACTACAATGAAAAGTATATAAATTGTTTGTTATGAATAAAAATTTTACAACCGCAAAGTGGGGTACAGAGGAAATGGAAAATTTAAGTCGCACCCTACTTTCCTTGAAACTTCGTTATAAAAAAATTACTAAAAAATAGACTAATACAGTTACGTGAACAATGGGAAACATATTATTGATGTCTGTATATGGGTATGTATTCATCGTAGCTCCTAAGCGGATAGACCGATTTCAATGTGATTTTTTTTATTGTGGTTTCATCGGACTGTTTCTTAGCTACATTTCTATCCATACCTATATATAGGTATGTGTCTGTCTATGGTATTGTGGCTCCCAAATGGATGAACCAATTTCAATGCGATTTTTTTTAAATTGAAAACTGGATTTATTGGAATGGTTTTCGACATTTCTATCTCATATTTTTTTTGTCTGAAGGTTGATTTAATCTAGATGATTGGGTAAAAGTTATTGAAGACTTTTTAAAAATATTTTATAAATAAAAAATCATCAAACATTTAATTTAAAAAGCTTAAATCATAAATAAATTTAAAACCGTTCGACTTAAAAAAATCAATAATCAAAACGTCTGAAATATTACCGGTTCATTAATATTCAAAAATATTTTATTTTTAAAGACGTCGTCTGGGCCCGCTAAGTAATCACACTACCTCAGTTTCTACCTTTTATAATGTTACGTCCACAACAAAATGTAATGCTATTTTACTGCAAGTTCAAACTTATTACTATTTATTATCTAACTTTTAACTAATGGCAGCTATTAAAGGTAAACTGCAACGCTTTACTTTCTCATAGCTTCATTACAAATTTCATTTCAAAATCTTAACAGTTAGGTATGAAAATTCTGAAAATTTAAATATACATTTTTTGTTGTCATATTGAATACCTATACATATGTGATCAGAGTAATTAGAATATTTATTTAACATTCCGACTGATTGGCCGAGTGGTCGGAGTCCCTAACCACAGAACCAAAAGGCGCGGGTTCGATTCCCGCCCGGGACAAATATTTGTGTGCATGAACATATTTATTCGTTCCGTGTCCGGATATAAAATATCTATACAAGTTTACATTATAAAAATATATTTATGTGAGTCGGTATACCAGCCGTCTAGTATCCATAATCCAGGCTCTGCTTAGTTTGGGACTAGATGGCGCTTTGTGGAATGTCCCAGGTATTATTATTATACATTATAAAAATATATTTTAGCATGTACCTACACTGAAAAAAGTGGATAACAAAACTAGTTGTGTTACTATGAAAATAGCAAAACTTTGATAATGTCTAAACAAATTTCGTTAAAATGCAAGCTACTGGGTAAGCTGGTCAACTGAGTCTGACTACTTATAGCAATAGTTATGTTGTCACAATTTTTAGGTAACTAGTGATAAAAATTTTTGTTACTTTCTAGTACCTATAATACAAGCTACTTAGTATAGGTCTGGGTGGCGCTGTGTGAGATGTCCTAAGTTTTATTATTGAAAAAAAAAACGCTTTTGTAACTCAAAGATAACATTAGCGCTAAACTCCGCTATTTTACTAAACAGCTTTTTTTACAAGTTCGGCGGACATGAGTTTGTCATATTTTGTAAATATTTCAAATCAACTTAATTGAATTGTCCACCTCCCGTTGTATGTTTGTGCATGTTGTCTATGTTAACTATCTCATCTTCGATCGTACAAACTTTCGCAGTGCAGCCAGCGTGTGTTGCGCATTTCCAGTTTTTCTTGATGTGGTTCAAACAATACGAACGACAAATGAAAGAGTAACCGTTTATCACTAACTGCTTTTTTCCTCTCTCAGAAGTCCTGTAGAAGGCTGAAAGCAAAACTTTATTGTATAATTACTTGATGCCAAGAGGAATCTGTACTACTTGTATATTGTATAAGAACAAGATTATGTCTATTTGTTGAGTTACTTTAGTAACTAAACATGGCTTTTTCCTGAACATGGACTAGATTTTAATGAGTTCGCAGAAGTTGAATTGAAACTGCTGATCTACCTAGATAATAATAAATATTCTTGACTGCGAGTAGAAATACAAAAAAAAATATCTAACGTTTCATAGTCTATTTACATTTTTTGACAATTAAATTGATTATCGTTAATTTTCTGTCCAGTAGCCAAAGAAAACCGATTATATCGACTAGCGACTAAAAATTTTCATTTCATTGATACAAAAAAGTTTCAAGGTAGGAAACTTTTGTTGTGTCGATAAACTGTAAGTTTTATTGTTTGTATTTAAATGATTGATAATTAATCGATGTCACTAAAATAAAAACGACGGAATCGGTAAACAAAGTTTTTCTATTGAATCGATAAATATGTATCTCAATGTCTTCTGTGCTGGGCGGGAAAGTTTAAACATGTTACGAATGCGATTGCGAATGTGAATATAGTAAATACTCGATTAACCGGACTAACTGCTATTACTGGACATTTATTTAATTGCATTTACAGGAAAAAAAGAAGTATCATCTTCATATGTTAATAGTTTATATTAAATGAATGAAAATAAGATTAATCTTCTAAAAGAATTATCAAGGAAAGGAATACAAGACAGGGCGCCGCGAACACAATAACGAAACCCCAAAAATCTTGTCGATGGCTTGCCAATTTACAAAACGCACACTAATTATGAATGAACTTTCCCGGTAGCGTTCACTGACTGCGAGATCGTTGGGGTGAAAAAAAAGGATTAAAATTACTTAATGTGCCATCGAGTTATTAGTTTCGCGGCAGCCTATCCTTTTTTAAAGGTTAGAATCAAATATTCATTTTCTATAACGCATAGTCCGATTACAGTTTCAGCCAATTCCCTTCCTTGCTCTTGTAGTATTCGGGTGGATCGTGGTTATGTGATGTATCAATCACGTAGAAGTCTTCTTTGAGACTACTCATAGCCGCTTTACAACCGTACGGTCTTTTCGAACAGTACCAAAGAACTTTCCCCAACGTCGTCTTTGTCTGATACTTGTAAGTGTAACGATTGTACATGAGTAAAGGATGTTTCTTATTGCTAGGGATGAGTACAACTGAAAGAAAAACCACGTTATTAAACCAACCAGAAATTGCAATAAAATAAAAATCTGAAATTAAGATTAATATAGTAAACTTGTACAATGGCTCTAGCTTTACCGAGAAGAATAAAATTAACAATTTAGTTACATACAAATGTTTCACGCCATCGTCGCAAGTATGTATCGACACTTGAAAATACTAGAACTCATTACATTTATATTACTTTAGCATGATTTTCTATAGCTACCTCAAAAAAATATTAATATATACATCCGAATAAATGAAAACACCAATAAACAATAATAAAAATATTTTTATTCTAACGAAACAGTTCTATAATTCGTTCTAATCCATTTACCGTCTGAAGTTTTGTGATAAACTGGTGGTATATGGTTGTGAGTTTCGCCCGACATATGATAAGTGTCGTCTTGGCTTTTCACTGTGGCCCTGCAGCCGTTGTCTCGACTCGAACAATACCATAAAGTGGTACCAAAATTGCTTGTTAGTACATGTTTATATGTATATCCGTTCAACATTAAGCGGGGATGCTTTCCCTTGCCAGAGGGCAGGAAGATCACTTGAAATAAAAATAATATTGATTTACGAACAGAATGTTTCAAATGTATGATAAAATTAAAATTCAAAGGCTTCAGAGTATGGTTCTAAATAATAAGTATGAAATCATTTTTTATTCTAATAAGTTCAATTAAAAATTTTCTTAGTTATTATTTTAAAAACAAACAATTTTATAAATTCACAATTCAAATCGTCCGAAGTATTGGGCGTTTTTCTACTTGCCGGCACGGCAACGGTAACGGTCCACCAACTCTCTACGCAAGTCCGACTCGCACTTGACCCTTTTTAGCTTCACCTTACGTTACGTTTTACGTTATATGTACCTACGAAACGCACTCATATCTATTAGGCAACACATATATATATAATTAAATTCTGATCCACTGTCCTGATTTCGTGTAGTGATATAGCGGAGGATCATGATTGTGACTTTGCGAAGTCAGCACAAATCCGTCTTTAGGATCTTCTGAAGCAGTCACTAATCCAGCTTTACATCCTTTCAATACGTTAGAACATTTCCATGCAACCCGTCCATTGTTTAAAAGGTCCGTTCTCTTGAAGGTATATCTGTTTATCATTAACAAAGGGTACTTCCTTCCAGTCGGTATGAGGTAGAAATCTTAAAACAATATTTTAATCAGAGTGAGTCATTAATAAACTGCCTAGTCTAAACTGAATCGTTGTTAGCATCACTAAACCACTTTTCAAAGCTATTCTCAATTTTGCTTGTATATATTTTAAAGTATATCCATTGACAGCACACATCGTCCATTTCTCGTAGCCTCTCTTGATAGGCTTTGTAGACAAGTATTACTTCAAGGTGCCTCGACCTTTGAGGTTTACCAGTAAATGCTATTGGATGATGGGTTATAATTTCGACCAAAGGTATATTAAAAAGGTAAATGTTATCACAGGTCATATATTGTCACTGGACTTCCTAACGAAGTTGACGTCTATCTTGCTGATTTACTTACTGAACAAGGGAAACTTATTGTGTTTGCAGTTGCGTCGCAGTAAAAGCGATGTATAATAAAAATTGCTTCGGAGAAAAAATAATTTTAATGAAAATGAACAACGAATTATAACATCAATGAAAATCGCTGATCTTAACCAAGAAAGACTTGTGTACCTGAGAGCGGTGTGATTCTACTGTATTGAATTGGATGGTGTCGGGGTTTACAGAGGTTCGGAACTGGATGTGGTTGTAGGCGCGTCTCGCTATCAGATTGGATTGACGAATTGTAATTACTAAGCAATGACATTACTTTAACAATGTAATTAGTTTCGATAAAAATATGATTTTAATTCCATCACTAGATAACGGGACCATGGGGAAAAATCCCTTAATGGAATCACCGGGAAGTGCTTTTCCGGAATAAAAAATTTCCTATAATATTCTCTTAAAAGTCTTCTACTTTCCACTGAAAGTCCCGTCATAATTGGTTCAGACAAACGGATAACAATTTTAGAAATGCGTATTTGGGTTTTATTTAAGAGCGAATAAATACATGAGCATAAGAAAAACCTTTACTCCGAACACAGGCAGACATTTCAATTTTATTTAATGGTATAGAATACAGATTAAATCATGATCTCAAGAAAAGGTAAATATGAAGACAAATTTTAGAAAAACGCGATCAAAAAAAAACCGTAAGACTTCACAGAGTATGTTCACTCTGATAGATTGCAAGCAACTGATATTATTTGAAAAAATAAATAAGGCTCGCTTGGTTGTTATATGTTTGTGGTGTCTTCGCTTGGTACCCAAGCACAAGCTAATGCTTAGTTTGGGGCCTAGACGTTGTTGTCATGTATACGTCATTATTACAAAATTGTTGTTGTTATTGTTATACCATACAAACAATTAAACTTTGACCCATTGTCCGTCTTTAGCACGATGATATGGAGGCGGATCATGATTATGACGACACGAAATCACAGTGTAACCATGGCATGGGTCTTCTGACACTGTTACTATTGTGGCTTTACATCCGTTCCTCACGTTAGAACATTTCCAATTCACTCTACCGCCTTGCAATAGTTGTTTGCGTTTATACGTATACCCGTCTATCATTAACAAAGGATACTTTCTTCCTGTAGGTATTAAATCAATAAGGTCTGAAATTAAAAACGTTTCATTGATCACATTAAATTAGACAACGAAATACTATATTCAAATACACATCCACACGATTTAGGGATATTTTAAAAATACATGGAATACAAAAAAGATATCAACATTTTCGTAAAACATCTGTACAATATAATAATAATAATAAGCGGCAAAAACAAATGTACAGAAACGCCTTAAGCATGCCACGCGCTACCGGGCTCAGTGGCCTAACGGGCCCCATAAGTCGCGGGGCCCGCCGCTCCACAGTTTTACGTTCATTACTTTTAAATTTTCATATATTTATTGATCTTTAGTAACGGTTAAGAGAAAATAAAATATAAATATTATTGTGGTTACATCTTTTATTTAAAAAATAAATAATATGTCGTGGTTTTTAGCATGATGATAAATTAAAGACAATCAGTCATGATTATTAGTGAGGTAGATAGTATTTATAATTTTAATGTACACTTTTAAATTTGAGTAAATAACACATAACAAGTATGTTTAATTAATTAACTGGCACTAGTACTAACATTCGTATGTTTTTAAATATTTAGCGCTTTACTAAACGTGAAAGACAAATCCTACTATGGACGGTAGCCTTCCACCGGTTCGTAAGGTACATGTAATGTAAGGTACAAAATTTGCTTAAATACTTGCACGTGGGACCAAATTCCACCTTATTCACCTTCCAGCTTCATCATCAGATTGGTCACCATGTGATATGCAAAATATTTGTGAAGACAAATCTAATGAGTCCAAATTAGGTATATTTATTTGTAGCCATTGAAGGGTTCTGTTATCCACCTTTCAGCTTCATCATCAATTTAGCTCGGTGGTACTATAATTGTCAATTGTCATCTAACTCACATATAAGTATTTGAACTCGTTTCGTTTAACCGCTGAGGAGTTTCCTTGTGAGAAGACAATCCTGGCTGCACCAAACAGCACCCGGTCACCAGATCATTGCATCGTCATCGGAACTACATGTGCAAAATTTCAACTTCGTAGGTTAAGGAGTGGCTCAAAAATTTGTTACAAATTTTGAAATGAACAACTTACGAACAGAACCGACGAAATTCGTCCTCTTCGTCTGTCTGTATGTATATCTGTCTGTCCGAGTACCACAGCCATTCCACTCGGAGAATATTGTCTCTAAATAGGTGGAACTTGGAAAGTAGGTGTATTCTATTAACCGTTGTAGGTACAATAGTGTAGCACAAAAAGAAAAAAAGGTTTTTTAAAGATATACCGTCGTGTATGCAAGAAAAGTAGGTATACCCAGCGCATATATAGAGCTATTTAGTTACGTCAGTAGTTGTTGAGAAATGCGCTCGTAAAATCTTAAAAAAAGTGTCCCCCATATTTAAATTATCTATGACGTGAAAAACTGCAACAAAATTCAACTTAGTACAACATAAAATATACTTCCAAGGAAAATAGGACTGGTTTTCCAGATATTTGTTACTGAAGTTACTATTTGAATTTTAACTATGAAATTCATCCAGAGTTTTTGTTACATTTGCTTCATACTTGTTAAACGATACTTATCATCTTAAAAAATTACATGATTTTCGTTTCGAAATTGTAGTATTTATGGAAAATTTACAATAGGGTCCTCATGTTATGGGGGTGGCTGGTAAACGGAGCTCTGCTGTTTTTGCAATTAGGCAAATAAGAAAACTAACCGATGTGCCTACAGCGAGGTTGGTTTATTTTAGCCACTTTCATAGCATAATGTCATATGGCATTCTGCTATGGGGAAAGGCCGCTGACATTCAAACAATATTTGTTCTGCAGAAAAGGGCTATTCGAGCTATATATAAATTAAAATCTAGAGATATTGTAAAGGCTCATTTTAGAGAAAGTAACATTTTGACAGTCCCTTGTCAGAACATTTATGAAGATATAATTTATGTACAAAAAAACTTAAATGCTTTCTCTAGGGTGGGTGATGGCTACAACTTAAATACAAGACGTAAGCATATGTTATCAATTCCCAGGTTCAGACACTCAAAGGTTAATAATTCTTTCGTGGGAAATTATATCCGTTTTTATAATAAAATTCCAAAAGAAATGTTAGACTTGAATTCTAATCAATTTATAAAGCGAGTTAAAGTCTAACTCATGAAAAAAGCTTACTATTGTATTAACGAGTATTTAAATGATGCGCATGGACATCATTGTAATAGTTGTAAGCACTTTAAATTAATAAAAAAAAAAAGAAATGAAGAAAAACATATATTTAAATAAAATAAACAGGAAGGAGTTTCTTGCCGGTTCTTCTCCTTCTAGTTTTTGAACCGGTACCTAATCAATTTATTTTGACTTTCAATAAGTGTGTGTAAACATCTTATAATGAATAAAAACTTTTTAAATTTGAATTTGAAATACGCTTCACGATTTTGCATGTCACCATTGCTTAAGGGTCATCATGCTAATCTTATCTGTGTCGTTCCAATTTTAGTATATGTACTGCCGAAACAAGTATATATGGTAAATAATGTTTTCATTACTCATACTCGGAAAGTACGCTGAAGTTACCTAATAAGAGGGATGAAAGTAATACTTTTCGTCCCTGGGAAACGATTTTCTCTGCTATTAGAAAAATTTAAAAAAAACTATGCAAGCCATGTCCCACCCTTATATACAACATATTGCGCCAGATACCGCCGCGTCGACGTTCATCCTCCACACAAAGACCATAAATAATCGGGTTTTTTTTCGATTTTATTTATTTTTATATTTAAATTATATTCTTCTAGTTTAATACGTTATTCGTTAGTCGATACCCTACCGTCCGTATCAATCAATGTGGTCTCTGAATAAAAGTACAGAGTGTATTAAAACATTAAAGTTTGACCCATTGTCCGTCTTTAGACCGATGATAAGCAGGCGGATCGTGATCATGACTAAACGACATTACAGTGTATCCATCGTAAGGGTCTTCCGAAGTAGTTACGATGGCGGCTTTGCATCCTTTCAGCACGTTAGAACATTTCCAATTCACCCTGCCGCCTTGTAAATGTTGTCGACGTTTATACGTATACCCGTTTATCATTAACAAAGGATACTTTCTTCCCGTTGGTATTAAATAAACATCTGAAATTAAAAACGATTCATTGTCTACATTAAACTCCATAAAGGCAATTTTTTTAAATCATCAATTGATAGCTTAAAATAAAAGTAAAACATATTATAATTCAGACGTGTCATTTGAGATTTTTTTTGACACATATTTTATTCGCCATAGTTGTGTCGTAGGAATTATACACATGTACATATTGTATTTTACATGTAGTATATTATATTGAAGAGGTGATAGGACACCGACTAGAAAACATTTTAAAAAAACCTTTGAAAAACAATGGATTTGGTTCATTTTAATTAATATCCTCTTTATAGTCTATACTGCAAACGAGATTAACGACCGCTTTTGACATAGATTATTGTGTTAAAAGGGTATTTAACTAATATTGTATATATTATATTCATCAAGAAAATATAAAAATAAACATTATACAATAACAAAATTTACACACAAAATTATATTCGGTTGAAGAATATAAAAATTATAAGCTTTTAATTTTTTTTGTCTCTTTCTTGTAAAACGATATTTAACAATATTTTAAATGACCTGACGTCACACATAGGTACTCCGTGCGATATTGCCCTCTCTGTCTAACAGAACATTTTATACATTCATAACTTTGTTAACGATGATTTTTTTTAATTCTTTCACTATTATGATACATTCAGAAAACTCTTTCATAGAAAATAAATAGAAAAATAATCAACTAGCCTATAAGTATTACTGCTGCACCCTGCACCGGTGATCGAGTGCCGCGCATAGACAATAGACGATAATGATTTTTTTTTAATTTTAATATATTTTATTTGTTAGTAGATAATCTATAACTTCTTATGATGTAATAAATACATAATGAAAGATATAAGAATTTAAATTATTGTCAAACTAAATTGTTTTCATATTTGCATCAAGTTGAAACAAATTGAATAAATTGAAAATCACAAATTAAAAAAAATGTTTATTGAAAAGCAATAAAATCGTGTTTAACTTAATGAGTAAAAATTAATACTAGAATTACGTTTACTATTTTTCCGCTAATTTCCATTCCTACACTATTTTATTAACCCCCGACGTAAGAAAGAGGGGTATTAAAATTTTGCCGTGTGCGTCTGTCTGTGGCCTCACAGCTCCCAAACAAATAGACCGATTTCGGTTTAATATTTTTTATTTGAAAGGTGACTTGGTCGAGAATGTTCTTATTTATGATTCAAGAAAATCCGTTCAGCTTTTTGAAGATTATCAGCTCTTTACCAGTTGACGAAGGGATGTGAGCGATTTCCAAAGGTCTGATCGATTCGAAATTTGGTATCCATTTACTTTAAAGATATTGTAAAAACTTGGTGACATTGACCTGATGCTGCAACATCATTTTGAATCTGGAGCATGCCCAACTTACAGCAGAGATATCGTGTTTGAGATCATTGGAATGGTTTCAATGAGTATGTGTAAGATAGATGATGATCGAGGATACTGGAGAAAAGAATTGGCCAAGTGCGAGTGGAACTAGCGCTTTGAGGTGTTCGGTTTAACTGTTTCTTTAAGCAATTTTATATGAATTAGTTTAACTAAATACCTAAGTGTAAAAAATTTGAAATAAACATTAAATTAAAAATTTAGTTTTTTTTTTGTGTCGGGGGTTTCTTATTTACATTTACGATGATTCCGAGCTGGGTTCCAAGTTACTTCCCTGTCAGCTGTAGGCAGCTGTAGCCCAGTTTAATACTATCACAGCTGCCATCGTTAACCTAACGATGGTTTTGTGTCTTCATTACATTGCCTTGAAAATTGTATTAGGTTAAGTCTCTATTTGTACAAGAAGGTGAATAAATGTCTATTATTATTATTATTATTATTATTATTATTATTATTAAATGCCATCAAAATCGAGTCAGCAGTAGGTATAGGCATTATTTTATTAGTATAGAATTATTATTTATCACACTTTGACCCATCGTCCGTCTTTAGCACGGTGATAAGTAGGTGGTTCGTGATTGTGATTTGATGATACCATAGTATACCCAAGGCCAGGGTCGTCCGACGCCGTTATGATTGTTGCTTTACATCCTTTAAACAGGTTAGAACACTTCCAAGTAACTCGACCTCCCGATAACGTATCTGTACGTTTGTACGTGTACTTGTTAATCATCAGCAATGGATTCTTCCTTCCAGTAGGTATGAGATAAAATTCTGGTAACAAAAAAGTTTATGTTTAATCCACACAGAATATGTGCGAATACGGAGACAAAGCTTTTCACTGTGCTTAAATGCGAACAGTATAATGTCGCGGCGGGGCGCTAACTTCAAAAATTCGATACTACGATACAATGAAACTTCTTTAGTTGAACCACTCCCACACAGTGGCGTGTGGTGGGTTTAGAACATGGCTACGCCAACACGACATGTGAAGTTTAAAATCATTTTGGTGGAATCTTCAAAGCTCAGATATTTACCTTAATATGTCTGAAAGATACGTTTTTCATTGCGCGTTTTTACGCCATCTGTTGGAATTTTACTAACCTAGTCTAACCTATTAGTTTAGTAACCTAGTGTGATTTTGTTTTAGTTTAGTAATAACGTAGCAGATGGCGCTATTTGGCAAAATTATATAATCAAATCATGATTATATAATTTTGTATTTTTGTTTTGTGCTGTGAAGATAATACAACTAGTTTTTTATTTAAAAGCAAAGCAAGGTAATTGTGAGAATATCTAAACAAAAAATAAAATAAAATAGGTACCTAACCTATTAGACAAATGAAAAATCTCTATTATTAAAATATCTATTATTTTACCTAATGATTTCACCTTAGTTAAATACATCATAAATACTTATTTATATATAATAAACTCGTCAATGATTTCATTATAAAATAAACCTGACCCAGACCTGAAATATTACGTAAATATGTGTGGATTCGTTTGTAAAAATCATTGTTTATAAAAGCTAATTGGTTTATAAAGCAAGAGATAGGTACCTAAGTTCTGTATGATTTTAATTACCTACTTACTTTGTCACTGTGCAATGACTGCGAAATACATTTCTTTCAGTCCATTGAAATCCTCCAAAATTTCCATTTCGTTATTTGACACTTTAATTTCACCTAATTCATCGTTACTTTAATACAACTTTAAAACATAAAACACAACAAATCGCAATGAATGCAATGCAATGAACACAGACAATAATTGAAAACAATAATGAAGTTAGTTTAGCCGCAGAATTCGCAAAGTTCTGCCTGCAGTCTAATTATTACGTACGAATTTCACTTCTATAAGCCTGGCTTAATTTCGAGTATGAAATGCAGTAGGTACTGACCGATGACGATCGAAACGTAAGAGGGATAGATGCCATTCATCACTACATGTAAGAAGAAGACAGACATAAAAGACGTAACTCATTTGGCTTGCCTCACGGCGTGTTCGCAACGTGTCGGTTGGCGTCGGTATGTCGTGATCGGGAAAAAGAGGGAGGCCGGTGATAGGGTATTAAGATAGGTCAGTAACAGTCAGTAATAGCGCGCCATTGTATTATATGCGCGCGCGGGAAATTCAAACACTCAAAAGAGTACAAACTCTTGCGTTTTTCATCATTATTGTAGGAAAATTTTAGACATGCATGGCTTTTTGGCTTTCAAGGAAGACCCGCGCCTGCTCCCACATTACGTGTTTTCTACTCAACTAAGGAAAAAGGTACGCCCTCCAATGTTCGTGCTTAATTTTAAGGCGGCGCCCTTAAGGTACCGCCCGCCGAAGGCAACCGCGCACTGAAGTATCCTCAATACGTCCGGTACGTGTTCCCTTCAAACCCTATACGCTCTGCGGAGTATGGGTTAAGGATGTCATTTAGCCGGTCGTGCTGCACCTTCTGAGCCTTTTCACACACGCCGGGTGCCGGGTACCCGTCGGCGAAGTGTATGGGCATGTAGGTAGCTTACACATGTACCGGCGTAATACTTCGGCGACATACTTCGCCACCGGGTGCCCGGCACACGGCGCGTGTGTAAAGGCTTTTAGTGTTGCCGGCAGTATCTGCGCGGGTAGTTCGGGTGCGCAGTTGTCTGTACGCAGATTTGGCCATCACTAAAAGAACAAAACAAAAAAATAAAATATTTTTACTTTAACACTTTACTTTAACTTTGGTAGAATTATAATTAGGTGGTGAGGCTACCTCGTATATCTCCTGTTTCTTGGTCCGTTGTTTTCTTTATGAAACCAAAAGATTAGCGTATCATATATTACCTATAATGGGGTATTTCACTACTATTAAATTTATTATATTTATAAGAAAAAATACTTTCTACGATAACAAAATTGTATTCGGTTGAAAGATATGGAAATTATAAACTATTAAAAATATATCTCTGTCTCTTTCTTGCAAAACGATTCTAACATTATTTTAAATGGCCTGACGTCACACATAGGTACGCCTTAGTATTGACCTCTCTGTCTAACAGGACATTTTAAACATTCATAATTTTATTGATAATGATTTTTCTTAAATCTTTCACTGTTATGATATATTTACAAAACTCATTTAATATTTTTTTAATTGTCGACTAGCCTATTGTATTGTAATTTTATATCGAATCTAAGAAATAAATAAAAAACTTGGGTTTATTTGATTTTTTTCATTCCAAATGCAAATTAAAAATTATTAACTAATTTCGATCCATCGTTTGTGTTTAGTGAAATGATATACAGGAGGATCATGATTATGCAGTGGCGAGCTTAAACTATAACCACTGTGAGGGTCCTCTGAATTTGTCACGATCACCGCTTTACAGCCTTTAGAGATGTTAGAGCACCTCCAAGATACTCTGCCGCCTTGTAACACATATGTACGTTTGTACGTATAATTGTTTACCATCAACAAAGGATGCTTCCTTCCCGAAGATATAAGGTGGAAATCTGATAATAAAAAAAAAATATTACAATGTAATATACCATTAGTTAGACAACTCCGACTTTACGTGATTACCACTCGACCAAGAAACGAAGTTAAGTCATCCAACGGTCGCACCAAATTCGTTTGAAACACTTCACTTTTGTAGGGTTACAGTTAGTAACAGTGTGTAACAGGAGCCGTCGTACCTCCCCACTTTTATTCTAGTGAGTCGTTTTCTTTAGGGAAAATTAGCTATTGGCAATCTAATGGCTTACTGATCTGTGAATCCATATGAACCTAAGTAATATTATAAAATAAAAGTGTGTCTGCATGTCTGTAGGTTTGTAACTTTTTCATGGCTAAATCACTGATAGAATTTCCATGAAATTTATCAGGGAAGTGTTAAAGAGACAGCGAGGCTACTACTGTTTATTCTATTTAAGGTTCTCATAGGACACAAAACTAATTAAGATTCGAACTTAATCATGAACAAAGTTTCGAGTTGTAAGACAAGGTATAGTTCGCCTCAAACTTTATGGCGGATCGTATTATAACGCTCTATGCGTGCTTGCGCAGGTACAGTCATATGCCCCTCGCTCCACTGCGTCCCGCTTACTTTAATGATCTGTGGTCCCGCTACACCTAAAACTGGTTACTGCGACGCGACTTGTGCCTATGTTCACATCCGCCATAAAGTTTGATTGGAACTTTAGTAGTAGTTGAATGTAGTTTAGAAATCCGAGACCAAAAAGTTTTTATATTGTTTTTTCAATTAAAAAAAAATTATTAATATTATTATTAATTCAAGAAATGGTAAGATTGTTGATGTTAGTAGTTGAAAATTCCTTGAAAACAATGGATACGACTAGCGTTGATTTGACGTTTTTTTTTCATTTTAGGTAGGTATTTTACACAGCTTCGGTCAAAATATAAACAAAAAAAAAACTGGCATTAATCATTTTTTGTAGTTTTCTTTTCACCACAAAAGTAAACATAAAAAAAATATCATTTAATTTTAATCCATGTTCCTGATTTGGAAACGTGATATATTGGAGGACCATGATTGTGTTGTTGCGAGCTTAAACTGTAACCATTGTGAGGATCCTCCGAAGTAGTCACGACTACAGCTTTACAGCCTTTAGAGACGTTCGAGCACCTCCAAGATACTCTGCCGCCTTGTAATATAACTGTGCGTTTGTACGTATAATTGTTTATCATCAACAAAGGATGCTTCCTTCCCGAAGGTATAAGGTAGAAATCTTAAATAAAAATTAATTTATTAAATTAGCTGGGATTTAGCATTTCTATAGTTAAAGGAAATTTAACATAATGACATTGCCGTCTCAATACACGTTTGAAAATGTAATACGTAAAAAACATTGCATTATTAAAAAAAAAATAGAGTTTGTATAATATTAATTTAAGAAACAAAGAAAAACTTGCTGACCATGTTAGCCGGCTCAGTAAAATCTCAAAACCTGTTAAAGGGCCAATGCATACGCTTTTATACACTAAGATGCAAGTTGAGATTCAAGATTTACACTTTAACAAGTTTAAAACTACAATAAAACGAAAGCTTTACCCAAAAGCTTATTGTAAAGTATCGAACTACTTAGATGGTGAAAATTCATGGAATTAAACCGGTTGCCGTGGTCTTCTAAGTGGAACCAGCATTTTTTTGCATACGCCTTTGTGAAACGTTATCTCACAAAGTGATAAATCCACTCTTGTGACGTATTTTAAGATTAGGTTACCTACATAACGAAGAAACAAAGATATATGATTGATTAATTTACATTCGACTGACCGGATGGCTGAGAGGTTAAACACCCCAACTGCGGAGCCAAGGGTCGTGGGTTCGATTCCCGACAAATGTTTGTATACATGAACATCTTTTATTTTATTTATTTTATCAAAATAATTCATACATAATGCAACACAGGTCATCACTACTCTCCACACTAGGCACAGCCTGTTACATGTCTGTTTGTTTCGTGTCTGGGTGTAAAATTTTTATATATGTATATACTATATAATAATTCTAAAAATTATACTTCGAGAAGTTTACTTATAATTTATTGCTATATATACTTTAAGCTTTCACAATAAAACTTTCTATAAAATAAAAAACTAGTAAGTCTTATTTTTTTTACTGATCTAATATACACGATTGAATTAAATTTTGTTGATTTTATAACTACACATAAATAATGTCACAGCGACATTTACTTTGAGGATAAATAGGTGTCAAATAGCATTTTACAATAGATGAATAAGACCTGATAAGACTCAATCGTGACCCATCCAAGCATATCAGTAAAAATTATTTCTTCCAATCAAACTGTTACTAATAAATTGATTTACAATGATTTCATTATAAACGCCAATATACGTGAAATATACACCACGCACGATGGTTAATCAAAATCTTATTAAATATTGTTTTAAGATTTAAGATAAAAATACCTAATTATTTATTTCACTCTTTTTAGAGGACCACCCGTAAATATTTATTAATAGCGTTTATTTATCATGGAATTAAAAAAATTGTAATTTTACTTATTTTCTTTATTACTTAAAAAAAAACTGGCCAAGCGCGAGTCAGACTCGCACACGAAGGGTTCCTTACCACCGCACAATATAAAGAAACAAGTTTATTGTATGGGGAACCCCTTTAATTTGTAACTTTATTTTATTCTTATTATTTCTTGTTATAGTAACCTAGTAGTACATACTTCGTGAAAATTTCTAGTATCAGCAAAGTCTTTGGTCAACAATCATCTCAAAACCACCAGTCAACAAAAACGGCGAAAAAACAAGAGAACCACCTTTAATTTAAACTTCATTTTATATTTATTAGTTGTTGTCATAGCAGTCATAGTAATAAAACTTTAAGTGTCTACCTATTACAGTTCAGACGATACAACCCTGTCACAGACGGACGGAGGGACAGCGAAGTCTTAGTAATAGGGTTTCCGTTGGGACCCTTTGGGTAAGGAACCCTAAAAATAATACCTAACGTAAAATCAGATTCGAAGATATATATTGCAGCAGCCTCTCGCGGCTTATAACCGTAAATTAATCTCAGAATTTGCTATGAAGTAATGTAATGTATCCAAATCGGCCCAGCCGTTTTAGACAAACACATCTACTGCAGCTGCAACAGCAATCAGATTCGAAGATATATATTGCAGCAGCCTCTCGCGGCTTATAACCGTAAATTAATCTAAGAATTTGCTATGAAGTAATGTAATGTATCCAAATCGGCCCAGCCGTTTTAGACAAACACATCTACTGCAGAGCCCTTTGGCAGCTTATAATATGCCTAAGAATCTGCATTGAAGTAATACTAATATACAATTGTATCTTCCTAGATACAGTCTTTTTACACCTGTGCCTTATAAACCAAAGGTGGCGGACGATGTGCCACCTCAGTTTATTAACATCTGATATATCTTCCATCCGTTGTGACGTAATACAAAGGTGGAGAATGATTGTGGGGCGCGTATTTGGGTGTTATCGTTGTTCCGACGCTCGTTGCCGAAGCGCGACAACCTCTAAGCCTACGTGAACAGTACCAAAATATTCTGCCATTGGCGTTCTGTTTTTGGTATGTGTACGTGAAGCCCGAGTGCAGTAGCAATGGATGTTTTCCATGTTTCGTCCAAACGAACGTTCCTGTTCCTGTAAAAAATAAACTCAATTTTATTATCCTATCACGTTATCAGTTATCGCTAAAGATAGTATTACTTATTATACGTTATTTTCTAGAATATGATGTATTAAAAGAAGCTTAACATCTACCAATAAAAAAGTGTTAAACAAGTATGTCTTCGTAAGCTGATGATTAGAGCAGAAGCCATCGATATCGTCTTTTTAATTATAAAAGTTTTTGCCAGACACGGGTAAAGATTGCTTTGTGATATCCATCTAATCTCAGTAATATGTATACAGACTGTTGTACTGCGCAAATCAGTCGTCTAACAGGCCTTAAGTGTATAGCTCTATAAATGGAGTTCATTTATTGATTATATGAACATAATACTGGTTATTCGATAAGCAAATGAATAATATATCGTAGTGACTTCACGGTGAAACTTCTTTAATTGGCAGTGTTTCTCCTTGCCTAGTAATTTACCTCGAAAAATTTTCTTAGAGGCTAAAAGACAGAGTAAAGAATGAATTATGAAATGAATTCACAAAATAAAACTAAAGCAAATGAAAAACGTAATTTATTTTGATATCCACTTTTTTTACTTCATTATTCCTGGTGGTGCGAAAACAAGGACCACGACCTTTTTTGTTGTTGTTTGCGTAACTTGTTGAAAATTTACTAGACACCTTTTACTTAACTAAAGCAGTTATTTTAATAAACTATATTTCGAGATTCATAACATTTTAATAAACCACAAAAAATTAGGTATGACATTTCGATATTTTTTAAATAAAACTGCACTAATATTTAAGGTTTAGTTAATTTTATGAGGATTGTATGCAATAAGGACAGCTTACTGAACGAAACAAAAAGTTTCAAATGAGCAGATAGCGCAAGCTAACGGTTATCGAGAAAAACGTGTTTAAAGCTTAATTTTTTTTAAAGTTTTTGTTTAGTTCGGTAAGCACTACACGCTCTATATGTTTGGACTACGTTCAGCCAAACACCAAGTATAGGTAGTTGAAATAATAAATGCTCAAAATTTAACGTATTTCCCATCAAACGACTTAACATACATGGGAGGATTATGGTTATGAGGGACATCCGATGGCATGTATTCATTATCCACGCTAACCACGGACGACTTGCATCCAGCACTCCGTCTCGAACAATACCACAAGGTTTTACCACATGCATATTCCTTTTTGAAGCTGAACGTAAATTCATTTAACATCAATAATGGATTTTTTGTTCCTATGTCAATAAATGTCACTAAAAACATACAAAAAACGTCCATTTTTATTAAACTTTTATTATAGGATTCTAAAATGGGCAAGCTGAGAATTTTTACTTTCAATTTTAACAAATTGAAAGTAAAAATTCGTTAATAGATAATAAAAAGGTGTTACAAAATTGTAAAAAATGGGTAACTTAGTATAAGTACATTCCCTATTCGTAGTTAGTGGTATCGGAAAGGCAGCACTTTGTTCGTTGTTTGTCAACTTGTCAGTCTTCGAAGATGGCTCTTTCGTTATGAATAGGTACTGGGCGGGGGATCCAACCTGTTAGGATTTTGACATGTAATTTTTTATAGGAAAATTGTTAGAAGGGGAAAGTTTAAAGGTTTGTTTGTTTGTTCTCGGGGGCAATCTATAAAAAATGCAGTACTAATACGATTTGTGTTATAGCTGTAATCATTGAAGAGGTGTGGTCCACGCGGGCGAAGCTATAGGTGGGCGATAGTTCGCTTATAAATTATTTTATTTATTCACTAGTTGATTGTTCATGGCTTTCTCGTAGAACCTTACGAAATGAAAAAGATATTTTACCTATTTGAAAAAAATCGAATTATGAAGGTTGCCCGCATAACATCAGGGGACCCTGCGGTAGCGGAGTGGTGTAAAAGGAATGATTCCGCGCCGTTTATCTTACGTCCATTGGACCAATAGACAGCAGAGAATCACGCCTCCCGCACTGCACAACTGTCACAGGGCGAGCCAACATTTTGCGGTAGTTATATATAGTTGTAACTTCGATATTTTATGAGTTGCATAAAGACAAACTGTTTTATTGTAAATATTATAATTAGAAAATAAAATAAAAATGTTTGAAACACAGTTCATATATTTTTTATTTATTTAATACTATAAGTTTAATTACTTTTTTTGGGGTAAACATTGATAATGATATTGAGTTTCATTTTTAAAAATACCATAATTACAATAAAATTTTACAATAGTGAAATAGTATTTACACTGAACTAAGCTAGGTAGGCGATATATTTTTTTCATTTTATTTAAAACTAAGTAATCATAAAAGATAATAAGTAATCAAAGGTTTTTAGAATTAGTATGGATTTATACATTTTTTTAAAATAATTTAGTTTGAATCTTTTAAAGCATTAAAATTTTAGTAATACTAACGAGTGAATACGCTCTAAACATGGTTGCACATGGTACACAAATTCTTGTGACTGATGGTCACAAGACATATAGTCTTTGTGGCATACCAGCAGAATAGTGCACGTGTCGTATGAAATTTATTATTTACATTTGATATATAATTACAAAGTACCATCATATGTGATGCTAACGTGTAAAAACCTTTCTTCGATAAATAATAAAAATAAAAGAGTAACTTTTCATACGTAAGTACACATTAATGAAGTGACCAAACGCGGCAAGACACTTTTGCTCGGTGGCCATGACGTCTGTGCAACAAAACAATATCTGTACATCGTCTGTGATTGACATGAGGACTGACTTGGGACTGACGTATATTGATACTGTTCTATGCCTGTTCTGGGCTATTTATAAGGATTCGTGTAAAAGAGAAAACAGTATGCAACAGAATGTTGTAAAAAAGAGATAGCAATCTATTTTTGAAAATGTTTGAAGACACGAGCGTGACCGAAGCCATATAACGAACGCGGTCTTTCTCTGGCACGCTTAATTTAATAAACTAGTGCTATCGCTTTTTTTGTTATTGTTTGAATAATTGGCCCATATTTAGCTATTGTGACAACCGATCTATATACATTAGGTAGTAATGTATACCTATGATGGAAACTATAAATTTTCGATATCGGCCACAGTACGGCCAGTACGTTAGGGCCAAAGTAGACTAGCGTTCAAAAAAAAATGTGGCACCGTTTTAAAGGACTGCATAAAAATATAAAAACAAGCAGACAAACATTAAAAAAAAACATGTATTTATTATTATAATACTTTATGCGCATTACCGTCCTTAAGATTTTAATAAAAATAAATTATATTATTTAATTAATACCTGAAATAGCAATTTATCTAAATGTGAAATATTTAAATACAAATATGGAATATTGTAATAATATTACATTATTAAATAAACTATACTATAATTATTAAATCTACACACTTATTATGTCTCCTGAATAAATAAACATAAATAATGTAGTGATGTTGAATATATACAACAAAACAATGCTATTTCAGACTACTATCCCGGTAGAAGTAGGAATAGAATTCAATACGTGAAACAGAAGTAGGTAGGTATTCCTGCGGGATTCAAAACGGAAAAACATAGCAGAAGAACAAAAGACGTTATTTACGTAGATATTAAGTATGTAAACAAAGCGGATTGCTCGACCATAATCGGCTGATTGTGTTAGCTTTATTTTTAAAAAGAACTTCCTACGTAGCCTTCGGATGCTACGCTAGATTTCCATTCTTCGTGTCGTTTTATAGTAGTCAGGTCCGTTCCAGATTCCGGCAAGATAGTAGCAGAAGTTCTTCGGAAACAATGTCCCGTATACAAATCGGGATTCGGCAGCTTCAAGTACTTTGCGATTTCTCTAGGCATGGAACCAAATTTATTTTTCCCGATAACTTGGGTGGTGCATTTTCCGTTCTGATAATGTAAAAAAAATCGATTTGTTTTCACATCGACAGGGCGCAGAGCTAGGTATTTCTCCACGATCTTTACGTATTCCTCACGGATGACAAAAGATCTATCCATTTTTGTTTTTGTATTCGGCAAGTTTACTAACAATAATTGATCCGAGTGTTTCTGGATATCATCAACTGATATGTTTATGAGTTCATTACCACGACAAGCGCCGTTCACTCCGAAAATCAGTGCTACCTGCAACAGACAGAATGTTAAGAATTTACATATGTAGTGAAAGTTAATCACTAAGTCTAAAAAAACTAGATGATTTACTTACTTTTACGACAAGATAGGTGTCGTCAGGTGCCTCTAGTAAAAACGTTTCAACATTTTGAGCTGTTAACACTTTGGATTTCTTTGTTTGGTGCCCCTTAGCCTGTCTCTTAAGGAATGCCACTAATTGTGAATATGTGTTCATTTGAACTCCATGGTTGGTACTGACGGTTGCTTTTAACATTGAATATAGCGCCCAAAGAGTAGTAGGTTGCTTGCAATTAGATAACTGTTCAAAATAGGCCAAAAATACTGACTCCGAAAAAGAATCGGCGCCATTTGAGATTTTCCAATTTATGAAGTTTTCATATGCTTTCAAATACTTATCTCTTGATTTTTTGGGTAACACATCATTTACGACATTTCTTGTGTCTGTTGTTATTTCACATTGTGGCGTTAATATTTCGCTTTCAGGTGGTGATAAACTTTCTTTTTCACTTTTGATTGAGACATTATTTACAGAACAAAAAACCGTACTGTAACCTGAAAAGAGCAAAACGGAAATTCAGCACGGGCTTTTTTCTTTCTTTTTTGGCTAGAGCTATCGATATAATGTGGCATAAACTACATAAACTAAGCAGTTCTATATAATGTGTACACCAATTATAGTTGCTGTTAATCCTTTTTCGAAATGAAAGTCATGTAGCAGTAGAAAGAAACTATATTTTAATTCCACCTACTCGAAAAAGTGCTATTTTGAAAAAAAAAACAATTGGATTTAAAATATTTAATAAAAAACAGTTCTTTTTCCAATAAAAAATACTTAACATATTTCATATTTATACAAAATCCATATTAATTTCACGGCTAAACCGGTGACTCGATTTCGACGACATTGTATAGGCTAATTTTACCGCGGAAATTTGTCTTGATGCTTGTTACCCTTTCAGGGCTAAACCGGTAAACCTATCTTGATAAAACTTCGCAAGAAGATAGATTACATCCTAAAAATAGACATAGGAGACTTTCTACCGCGGAAATGTGTCTCTATAGTTGTTACTCTTTCATAGCTAAACCGGAGAATTGATGTTAATGATCTTTCCACAACGATAGCTTGATCATTGAGGGAGGATATTAAACTATTTTACACCGTAGAAAACTTGTGCGTGTGTGTGTTACTCTTTACGGCTAAACCGGAATGTGTCTTCATATCCAGAAGTGGCAACGGATTGATTAAACTATCGTTAGGATGGCTGACTTTGTATCAATAAAGTGTAGATCTCTTATGTGAACAGAATAGAGTCGGTCTGCCGGCATGACCTTGGTGCGTTTAGTAGGTACAGCCGTTGAAATACGTGTTACCTATTGTTAAGTCTACTAAACTATCTTTAAGATGGCTGATTCAAGGATAATATACTATGCACAGTAGCTATACGCACAGTACAAAAAATTACATGATTCGTTGGTGCGTTTAGTAGATATTTCAGTTCAAGGGCACGTTGATTTTATTTGTTTACAAAAAAATTAAACATCACCAGGATCATTATAAAACTAATAATTATTTGTAAATATTTAAAAAAAATTATACAAGCTATAAAACTAAAACAAAAACAAAATCAATTTAAAAAAAATTTGCAAGGTTTAAAACACTTGATATTAATCAGATACCACAACAAAAATTACAAAATCACATAAAAAATCAACAGCAGTGTGCGACATTTGAACAACTGACACACCCCTCTCTATCCGAGCATCTCTGCGCCCCGGTATTTCCGGTCACTTACACGTGCCGTGCCGTTGCCAACTCGCTTGTTTGCTTCCATGCAATGGTAATTTAAGCAAAATACGCCTTTGAACGGCTATATCTACTAAACGCACACATGAATCATGTTAGTTTTTGTACTGTGCCTATATCTAGAGTGCATCATCATCATCATCCTCATCATCAGCAACCCGTGTCTCTCCACTGCAGGATATAGGCCTCTTCCAAGGCTCGCCACCACACACGGTCCTCCGCCTTTCGCATCCAACTACCCCCGGTATGGTGCTTCAGGTCATCTGTCCACCTGGTCGGGAGGTGTCCAATGCTTCGCTTTCGTGGCCTCCACTCGAGAATTCGTCTAACCCATCGGTTATCTGTTCTACGGCAAATGTGACTGGCCCATTGCGACTTCAATTTGCTGATCACTTCGGTTATGTCGACAACTTTGATTCTTTGACGGATTTCAGTGTTTCTGATTTTATCCATCAAAGAAATACCGAGCATAGCCCGCTCTATAGCACGCTGAGGTACTTTAAATTTGTGGACCAGTCCTGCCGTGAGAGTTCATGTTTCGGCACCGTACGTCATTGTATGTAGACATGAGACTAAAAGTCAAGTGGTAAGAGAATCACCCCCTGACAGTTAATCATCGTAATATGTAAAGGACGCTTTTTTCCGTATTCTACTCGAGGAGAAATAATCCAGATTCGAGAAAGACGTTTATATATATCGACCTAGGTAACAATAATCAGCTGCTTGTTTAAAAGCCTTATTTTCAAAAGGACTTATCTGTACAGCTTTCAGATACTACACTAGATTTCCATTCTCCATGTTGTTTTATAGCAGTCAAATCCGACCCAGATTCAGGTAAGATAGAAACAGAAGTTTTCCGAAAACAATGTCCCGTGTACATATTCGGATTCGGCAGCTTCAAGTACTTTGCGATTTCTTTGGGAATGGCACCAAATTTATGTCTCCCGATGACTTGTGTAGTACATTTTCCGTTTAGATAATGTAAGAAAAATCGGTTCGTTTTAACGTTAGTGGGGCGGAGAGCCAGGTATTTCTCTACAATCTTTACGTACTCTTCACGGATGACGAACGATCTGTTCATTTTTGTTCTTGTATTACGCACGTTTACTAATAATAACCGATCCGAGTGTTTCTGGATATCTTCAACTAATATGTTTATGAGTTCATTAGCACGACAAGCACCGTTCACTCCAAAAATAAGTGCTACCTGTAACAGAGAGAATACATAGTACTTACATATGGCGACCAAATTAATCTGTAAGTATATAAAAACTTAAAATAATTTACTTACTTTTAAGGCAAGATAGGTTTTGTCAGGTGCCTCGAGTAAAAAAGTTTCAACGTTTTGTGCTGTCAACACTTTGGATTTCTTTGTTTGGTGGCCCTTAGCTTGTCTCTTAAGGAATGCCACTAATTGGGTATATGTGTTGATTTGAACTCCATGGTTTGAACTGATGGTCGCTTTTAATTTTGAATATAGCACCCAAAGAGTAGTAGGTTTCTTGCAATTTGATAACTGTTTAAAATAGGCCAAAAATACTGACTCCGAAAATGAATCGGCGCCATTTGAAATTTTCCAATTAATAAAATTTTCATATGCTTTCAAATACCTGTCTCTTGATTTTTTAGGTAATACATCATTTACGACATTTCTTGTGTCTGTTGTTAATTCACATTGTGGCATTAATATTTCGCCTTTAGGCGGTGATAAAGTTTCTTTTTCACTTTTGATTGAGACATTATTTACAGAACAAAAAACCGTACTGTAACCTGAAAAGAGCAAAACGGAAATTTAGCACGAGCTTTTTTCTTTCCTTTTTGGCTGAAGCTATCGATATATACTATATAAAATAAGCAGTTCTATATAACGCATACACAAAATATACTCGTAGTTATTGTAATACTTTTTTTAAATGAAAGTCATGTAGCATAAGAAAGAAACTATATTTTAATTGCACCTATTCGAAAAAGTATTATTTTGAAAAAAAAAAAACCATTTGCAAATAATAAAATTAAATGATAAACAATACTTTTTCTGATGAAAAATATTTATCTTAAGATATTGCATATTATTACAAAATACATACTAATTTCACGGTTAAATCGCTAACTCGATAATGAATTGCCAGTGGCACTACCAGGATTGATGTTTGTTACCCTTTCATGGCTAAACCATTTCCTGCTTCTGCAGCCTACGCTGTAAAAAGGATTCGTTTCCTTTCGAACATAGAAACCGCGAGGTTGGTGTATTTCAATGGGTTCCATAGTTTAATGACTTATGGCATTCTGCTATGGGGACATGCTGCCAATGTCAATACAATCTTCGTGTTGCAGAAGCGAGCTGTTCGAGCAGTTTATAAACTAGGGACCTAAAGTATCACATAGAGAAAAGTTTAAGGAAATTAATATAATGAGATTGCCGTCTCAATATATATTTGAAAACATAATGTACGTAAAAAACTGTGTAATAAAAAAAAATTGTGATTGGTATAACGTTAATACAAGAAATAAAGATAAACTTGCTAATAATGTCAGCCGCCTCAATAAATTCACAAAATCTTTTAAAGGGCAATGTATACGCTTTTACAATAAGATACCAGCTGACATTCAAGATCTACCACTTAACAAGTTTAAAACTACAATAAAACGAAAGTTTTATGCAAAAGCTTATTATAAAGTATCAGACTACACAGATGATTAAAATCCATGGGTGTAAATCGCTCCGCTATCAGTTTGTTTCAATGATATTAATCTTTAAGCATTTATTGTTAAAAAAATTGTTTATAATTTTGTTAAAAAGAGTATCCCTCACTTTCTCGCGTATTCTTCTAAGAGGAACGAGCTGTTTTAAATGCGCCTTAGTGGTGACGTTCTTCCCAAAATAATAAAATTCACCTTATGACGTATTTCAAGATTATGTTAAATAACTACGAAATAAAGATATTTGGATTTGATTTGCTTTGAAAACTGGTGAACATATCTTGATAAAAATTCGCAAGAAGACACCTTACATCCTAAAGACAGACATAGGCTACTTTCTGCCGCGGAAATGTGTCTGAATGTTTGTTACTTTTTCAAAGCTACACCGGGAAATTGATGTTAATGATCTTTCCACAACAATAGCTTGAACTTTGGGGAAGGACATTAGGCTACTTTTCACCACAGAAAAAGTGTGTGTGTGTGTATTACTCTTTGACGGCTCAAACGGAATGTCCTTTAGCGGTTCGGTACAAACGTAAGGTCTAAACGGGGGAAGCCGTGGGTGGAAAGCTAGGATTATTATTTAGTTCATGTGCCATCAGAACCATTTATAATATGTAGCGGTCATTTTAACAAATTTTATCAATACTCCGCCGCCACATTTCCCCTTGAACCGTATACCTATGAATATACTACCATTGCCACTATTATTTTTGTAATTATAAGTGAAACTCTTTAGTTTTAGTTATTTTCATAGGGTTATTTACGCTATTTTACAGTATTTTTTGTGGAGCAGAGCCACAGAGAGCAGAGCCGTTGACATAGAAACGGTTATCATAATACAAAAAAGAACTGTGCGAGCAATTTACGACTTGATGCGCAAAATTCACTTAGGGAGCAATTTTGGGACTTCGCTACCTTGACTGTGGCATCTCACTATATTCATAGTAAAATAATATTTGTGCATCAAGATCTAAATAAATTTAATAAACACAGTGATATCTACAATGTTAATACACGAAATAGACGTACGCTAGTGCGGTACCTTTATAACGCCTGAAAAAAGGCCATAATTGTTTTATGGGGTAAGGTGTAAGGATTTATAACAGATTGTCTATAGAAATATTTAATTTTCCATTACATAAATTTAAAACTAGTGTAAAAAAAATTTTACTTATAAAACTTTATAGATGTATATTCGAAAGACTTTAAGTCTCGATTGTGTAGCTATAAGTTTACTTTGAATAAATAAATAAATAAAAGCTATTCAACAGTAGTTGATTACTTAAGTCACGTTGATGTCTGGACGTCAACCTAAGCAGTTCGCATGTTCTAATTTTTTTTTGCTTGATGTATTTTTTACATGTCGAAGTGTCAATGTTTTGCTATTTGTATATACTTATTGCTGATACTTATAAAATTTAGAAAAGAAACTAGTGAGTTTCTCGTCGGTTCTTCTCAGTAGAAGCTACATTCTGAACAGATAATAACTAAAAAAATAAAACAAACCACTAACTTTAACTGTAAATCTTAACAGTTCACTCTAAATGAATAAAAATATTTTGCTTGATTGACTGATTGTAGTGTAATGTAATATTATTACAATATTTTATATTTAAAACACAACATATTTATGTATCATTACGTGCAAAACTGATCTAGGCTACTGTTTAAGGGCGAAGGTTTACCGAGAAAAGTGTTCACTATCAGAATTTGTCTCGATTCGTTTAACATACTTAACGTCTTCTTTGAATCTTGATTAGTTAGTTTCCTTCAATTAGAACACCGATTTTTTTTTTTTAATATGATAATTCACTCTCAGTAGATCAATATATGATCGACACCATTAAATACGAAAAATGAGCAGAGGAAAATAAATGTGTCAGTGTAATTTACAGTTCCTGTATTATCTTCGTAAATTATACTCACTCCGTGTTTGATTTCTTCTAAAATAAAATTTTTTTTTTCGTACAAACTCGGGTTTAAAGATTGAACATTTCAAAAGCTTCGCTTTTGATGGAATACGTCCGCAGGTCTATTCCATTAAAACCGCAGCTATTCAAATGTTCCATGTTCACAGCTGTAGCAAGCACAGTAAAATTTTTAATTCATTACAAACTTACTGAAATAATTCTTGTAATTATTTATTACCTAATAAGCTCTTTTACATTATAAATATCAAATAAATACAATTTTTTATCTGGTTTTTGAAATAAGTATAATGCTCCAGTTACTATCCTTTGAATTTGGCGCTTCAGAAGTCGGTGCCCGGGGCTGGATCCGGCACTGATTAGAAGGTGATTCTCGGACCACTTGACTGTATATCTCATGAGACAGTGATGAGTTCAAGTGAATCACCCCCTTGATAGTAAATCATCGTAATATGTAAAAGACGCTTTTCTGAGTATTCTATTTGAAGGGAATTAAACAAGATTCGAGAAAGACGTTTATATATGTTAACCTAGGTAACAATAACGAGCTGCTTGTTCAAAAGCCTTATTTTCAAGAAGTATTATATGAACAACTTTCGGATACTTCGCTAGATTTCCATTCTCCATGTTGTTTTATAGTAGTTAAATCCGATCCAGATTCAGGTAAGATAGAAGCCGAAGTTCTCCGGAAACAATGTCCCGTATACATTTTGGGATTCGGCAGCTTCAAGTACTTTGCGATTTCTCTGGGGATGGCACCAAATTTATGTCTACCCATGACTTGCGAGGTACATTTTCCGTTTAGATAATGTAAGAAAAATCGGTTCGTTTTAACGTTAAGGGGGCGCAGGGCCAGGTATTTCTCTACAATCTGTACGTACTCTTCACGGATGACAAACGATCTATTAATTTTTGTTCTTGTATTACGCACATTTACTAATAATAACCGATCTGAGTGTTTCTGGATATCTTCAACTAATATGTTTATGAATTCATTAGCACGACAAGCGCCATTCACACCGAAAATCAGTGCAACCTGTAACAGACAGAATGTTTAGTACTTACATATGGCGTCAGAACTAATCACTAAGTAAATAAAAACTTGACATAATTTACATACTTTTAAGGCGAGATAGGTTTTGTCTGGTGCCTCGAGTAAAAAGGTTTCAACATTTTCAGCTGTCAACACTTTGCATTTCTTTGTTTCGTGGCCCTTGGCCTGTCTCTTAAGGAATGCCATTAATTGTGTGTATCTGTTTATATGAACTCCATGGTTTGTACTGACTGTTGCTTTTAACATTGAATATAGCGCCCAAAGAGTAGTAGGTCGCTTAGAATTTGATAAATGTTCAAAATAGGCCAAAAATACTGATTCCGAAAAAGAGTCGGCGCCATTTGAAATTTTCCAATTAATGAAGTTTTCATACGCTTTCAAATACTTGTCTCTTGACTTTTCAGGTAACACATCATGTACGACATTTCTTACGTCTGTTGTTATTTCACATTCTGTCGATAATATTTTGCTTTCAGGTGGTGATAAAGTTTCTTTTTCACTTTTGATTGATACATTATTTACAGAACAAAAAATCATAGTGTAACCTGAAACGAGCAAAACGAAATTTCAGCATTAGCATTTATTTTAATTTAGCATTTCTTTCTTTCTTTTTTGGCTAGAGCTATCGATATAATATGGTATACTATACAAAATAAGCATACATACATATAAATTACTAGCGACCGCCCGCAGCGTCGCTTGCGTAGACTACACATTCCTGTTTTAGGTGGTATTAACATTCGAAATGGTTTATACGTAGGTACTTTTTGCTGAAACTAATATTGTGTACACCCATTCAAACTTTCCATCTTCATTCTCCCTACTCCTTTAAGAAAACCGGTAGGTACTCCCATACTTTTCACCTCCCATTTACCACCCTTAACATGTGAAAATCCTAAAATCTTGAAACACGTCATTATTTATTTATTTTAAAATTTTTATATTTCTAACTTTAAAGAACAAATATTCTTATACAAAGAACGTCCATCCCTCCCTCTTTAAATTTGAAATTTGCAAATATTCCTTTCTTAAAAAATTAATACTAACCCTATAAAATAAACCACTGTTCCAAATTTTGGCTTTCTAGACTTAGTAGTTTCGGCTTTATCTACGCTGATAGATCAGTGAGAACAAACGACAGACAGCCACAAAAAGTAACTGATGTCACTCTTGATAACCTTCTCTCACGTCTGCAAAGTTTCATTAAAATCTGGTCAGCCGTTTTGGAAATTAGCTCGAATATATACATCGACGTACAGACAGACAGACGGACAAAAAGTAGTGTATGTCACTTTTGACCACCTCCTTTTCATACCCGTAAAATTTCATTAAAATCGGTTTAGCCGTTTTAGAGATTAGCTCGAATAGACAGATGGACGTACATACAGACGTACAAAAAGTAGTGTATGCCACTTTTGACCACTTTTTTTCCATATCTGTGACGTTTCATCAAAATCAGTATAGCCGTTTTGGAGATTTGCTCGAATAGACAAACAGACAGATAGTATTATTTTATACATATAGCCTATAGCCTTTCTCAATAAATAAACTATCCAACACAAAAATAATTTTTCAATTTTAACCAGTAGTTCCTGAGATTTGCGCGTTCAAACAAACAAACAAACTCTTCAGCTTTATAATCAGTGGCGGCGCTAGGGGTGGTGGTACCCGGTGCGGGAGATGATGGTGTCACCCCATATATACTATTTATATTTCAGAAATATGTATATTACTTTTGAAAATGACGTGCAAGCAATTAATTTCTTTAATTTCATTTCGTTGTTTAATTTTTTTGTCAATTGATATTCTCAATGAATCATTAATGTTTTTAAAATAAAAAAAAACAATTTAAAATATAAAAAGCTTATTCGAAGTGGCTTCCATTGGCTGCAATATAATCCTTTACACGTTGAAGCCAGTTATCAGTAAGCACGCACTTTTTCCATGGAAAAACTCTTCACTGCCAATTGTATGGATTGTTCTAAGGACTCCAAATTATCATGGCGTTTAGAGCAAGCCGTACTCTCTAAAACTAACCATAAATCATAATCCAGCGGATTAAGATCGGGACTAGACTAGACGACTGCCAGTCTTTAGCTCTGATGAAGTCAGGCACGTTCGTTTCCAACCAGACTGCGTGGACCGAGCTTTATGACCCGGCGCAGCGTCTTGCTGGAAGGACCATATTTGGTTATTGAACATGCTGTTGTTAAGGGGCTTAACTACCGTCTCAAGAATGGTATCCTGATACACTTTTGCTGAGGTTTTGACACCTTTTTCACAAAATATGGCTCAGTCACTCCTTCATAGCTAACACCCCACCAAACCATCACTGATGTCGGATAATGCCCACGTTGCACTCTGTCGACTGATTGGGAAGCTTTCTTAGAGCTTTGAGCATAAATACGGCCATTTTGTTTGGTAAAATGTTGCTCAATTGTAAAAATTTTCTCATCCGTAAACAAAATTTTTCGGTGACCTCCCTTTGCGTACCGCTTCAATAGTCGTTTTGATTTTACCTCCCTATTCTTTTTTAAATTATCAGTTAAGAAATGACCAGTGCGCCTTTTATAGGCTGCAAGTCCTAAGTCATCTTTTAAAATACGCGACATGGTTCTAGGTGCTATCTTCATCTCTCGAGATAAAATCTTGTGCTTTCGGACAGGATTTGTTCGAATTCTTTCCCTTGCCGCTTTGACCACCTTTTTCGTACGAACACTACGTGAACAGCCAGATCTTTTTCTGTCACGAACAGAAGAGGTCTCATTGTACCTATTAATAGCCCGGTTCACAAACATTTGTACTACCTAGCGTATGTACCACTAATACCAAGCGTATGGAGAGTTTTAAAAATTATATTTGGCTCCATACCTACTTTGCGTAATGCAATCACAGCGATTCGGTTCTCTTTATCACCCCACTCCATTTTAATATCGCAAAATATTGTATAATGTATTGGCGCCAAAATACGGAAACACAATGAACAATCGTATAAAAATGACAGATTCCAAATTCAAATGTAATATTTTTTATTTTTAATTCTAACAGTATTTATGACCAGACTAGGTATATATTTAGCGTTAAATAAATAAGCAGTACTTACTTACAGAATCAATTCCTCTTATTAATTAAAAATAGGGTGTTTGTCCCAATAATGTTTCATTCACGTGAATAATTTTAAATAAACCGCGTATAGTTGTTTTAAATACGGGAAAAATCTGTGTCAACTCTGTAATTGCGTCACAAGTGCCACAACTGAATTGATTGAAAACAAATGACGATACATACATTGCAGTATCAGTACCGCAGGCAAGTCAGATTTAAAAATAATTTCGGGGAAATTCCCGACCATAGACAATCAACATAAAGAATAGTTGTGTTCCACTATGAAATATTATAATTTATGAAATAGTTTTTTACTTAAAAATATGTTACCTACCTATTTTTAACCACCGACGAAACAAGAGGGGTGTTATAAGTTTGAGTGTGTGTGTATCTGTGTATCTGTCCGTGGCATCGTAGCTCCCAAACGGATGAACCGATTTCGATTTTGTTTTTTTTTGTTTTGAAAGATGAATTAGTCGCGAGTGTTTTTAGCTATTTTTTAGCTATGTTTGATGAAAATCAGTCCAAGATGGCCGCCGCCACAAAATGGCGGATATCATATTTTTGCCCTACTCCATCAATATGGGTATGAAATGAAAGGGCTTGACAAATAGAATACTATACACTATGACAAATTTCAAATCCAAGATGGCCGCCACCACAAATAGCGGTTTACTTATATTTTTTCACAACTCCCTCAATATAGGTATCAAAAGAAAGGGCTTGACTCGTGAAATACTATACACTTGACAAATTTCAAATCCAAGACGGCCGACATATTTTTTTCACAACTCCCTCAATATGGGTATCAAATGAAAGGGCTTAACTAGTAAAATACTATACACTATGACAAATTTCAAATCCAAGATGGCCGCCGCCACAAATGGTGGTTTACATATTTTTTTCACAATTCCCTCAGTATGGGTATCAAATGAAAGGGCTTGACTCGTAGAATAATGTACACTATATTGAAAAATAAGGAATATTAACTAACGAAATGACAAAGCAAAAACTTGAAAATTATTTTTTTTGTCTGATCATGTATGAATTAATTTACTTTTCAAATCAAATCAAATCAAAATATCTTTATTTCGTAGTTATGTAACATAATCTTGAAATACGTCTTAAGAGTGAATTTTATTACTTTGTGGAAAAACGTCACCACAAAGGCGCATTCAAAAATGCTGGTACCTCTCAGAAGAATACGCAAGAAACTGAGGGACGCTCTTTTTAACAAAATTATAAAAAAAAAAAGAATTTTAACAATAAGTGCTTAAAGAATAATATTGAAACAAACTGATAGGCGAGCGGCTTACACCCATGGATTTTTATCATCTAAGTAGTCTGATACTTTATAATAAGCTTTTGCATAAAGCTTTCGTTTTATTGTAGTTTTAAACTTATTAAGGGGTAGATCTTGAATGTCAGCTGGGATCTTATTGTAAAAGCGTATACATTGCCCTTTAAAAGATTTCGTGATTTTATTGAGGCGGCTGACATGATTAGCAAGTTTATCTTTGTTTCTTGTATTAACATTATGCCGATCACTATTTTTTTTTAAATAATGTAATATTTTTTTTAACGTACATAATGTTTTCAAATATGTATTGAGATGGCAATGTCATTATATTAATTTCCTTAAACTTTTCTCTAAGTGATACTTTAGATCCCAGTTTATAAATTGCTCGAACAGCTCGCTTCTGCAACACGAAGATTGTATTAACATTAGCAGCGTGTCCCCACAGCTTAATTCAATAACTAAGTTTAAAACTTTTGAAATAAAACTTAAATTGAAAATTTCAAAAACCCCCGACAAAGAAAAAACTAACATTTAAAAAGTCTGAAATAATACAGGTTTGTTCATTTTCAAATGATTTTTGATCCTTAAAGGCGTCGGGGACCGCTAAGTAAACTGAAAATACCTAATAATTAACGGTCCCAGACACTGTGTGAAACAATTTTGTTTCATGAGGCCAAACAATATGTTACCTATTTTTAGTATTAGGTATGTTGTTATGTACTAAACACGATTTTATAAATTTTATTATTGTGCGTAATTTCACACTTATATATGCGTTTTTTTATTATTTTTGCACATCGGTCTGTATAAGGTGGGTGTCACCCCTGAGGCGCGCTCACCCTGCCTCATCCGCATGACGTAAATATGACTCATGACGTCTCTTCATGGCGTTAACATCTTGACCCCCCTTGAAAACTTTTTTTTGTTGTTCTTTTTTAAAGTTTTTATTTAATATAAGATGTTTACGCCCACTTATTGAAAGTCAAAATAAAATGTGTAGATACCACTTGAGAAAACTAGAACCTTCAATCTATGGCTTTCAAATTGATGTGTGGTACGTAGGAGACAGACACGGTTGATAACTCGTCGTACAAGTCTCTTTTGCGTTTTGAAGTCTGTGATTCAGGACACACCGTCAGCTCCAAGAAAGAGTTGATGAATTCTTGTCATCCTCCAATTTAAAGGCGCGACATTTTCTTCTTTGAGGACTACTAGATCGTCGACGTTATTCCATCATCTGGTACCGATTAGAGTTTTTCAGAGTATCAGGTTGCGCTGGCATCGACATCAAGGGTCGGCCGATCCGGGTGTCACCCCCTAAAGGGTGACACCCGGGGCGGGCCGCCCCCCCCCCGCCCCCCCCTAGCTACGCCACTGTTTATAATATTAGTATAGATAATACAGCCATAACAGTGCTAAGCATAAACAGTTCTATATAATACCAAATATAGTTGCTATATTTTCATTCCCCCTACTCAGAAAAGTGCTATTAAAAAAAACGGATCGCATGTTAAATCTATACTAATATTATAAAGCTGAAGAGTTTGTTTGTTTGTTTGTTTGTTTGTTTGTTTGTTTGTTTGTTTGTTTGTTTGTTTGAACGCGCAAATCTCAGGAACTACTAGTTCGAATTGAAAAATTATTTTTTTGTTGGATAGTCCATTTATCGAGGAAGGCTATAGGCTATACTACATCACGCTACGACCAATAGGAGTGGAGCATCAATGAAAAATGTTGCAAAAACGGGAAAAATTATTCCTTTTGAGAGCTTCCGTCGCGCGCGCTGCGTAAACGGTTGATGTTAAGCAAAAATCATGTTTACGGAATTGTACCCCTTTAAAAGTTCTAACCAAAAGTCTGCGACAGCATATGTGTATCTTTTAAGGTTAACTTACTATAACCTTTTTTATGACAATCAAATTTGTTCAACATAATGTACTATTTGCGAAGATGTTTTTTAAACGTGATATTAATCCTTATCAAATTAAATATGTTAGTTGTCTTAAGCATTTCATGCATATTATAATTGCCCTTTACATCATACAATTTAAATTAATATCTTAACAGTTTTTATTGAAATTTAAAAACTATAGCGGGAGAAAATAAATTCGCTGTCTGCCTCTGTTCGTTAACTTTTTACTTCCAAACCAATAGACTTTGATACGGTTTTTAGTAATATATTATTTTCTTATTATCTTATAATCTATTAATCTATATAATAGAAATACTTATTATAAAGCTGAAGAGTTTGTTTGTTTGTTTGATAGATTGATTGATTGATTGATTGATTGATTGATTAATTGATTGTTTGTTTGTTTGTTTGTTTGTTTGTTTGTTTGTTTGTTTGTTGGTTAGTTGGTTGGTTGGTTGGTTTGTTCATTCGTTCGTTCGTTTGTTTGTTTAAACGCGCAAATCTCAGGAACTACTGGTTCAAATTGAAAAATTATTTTTGTGTTGGATAGTCCATTTATCGAGGAAGGCTATAGGCTATACTAAATCACGCTACGACCAATAGAGGAGTGGAGCATCAATGAAAAATGTTGCAAAAACGGGTAAAATTATTCCTTTTGAGAGCTTCCGTCGCGCGCGCTGATTGATTTGATGATTGATTGATTGATTGGTTGATTGACTGATTGATTGTTTGTTTGTTTGTTGGTTGGTTGGTTCGTTCGTTTGTTTGTTTGAATTTGTTAATCTCTGAAACTACCAGTCGGATTTGAAAAATTCTTTTTGCCTTTGATAGCCTGATTCTAGCGGAGAGTTATAGGCTATATACATGAAAACGAACTGTCTGTCTATTCGAGCAAATCGGCTTCGGCCAAAACGGCTTTACCGATTTTGATGAAACTTTACACATATAACAGGATGTAATCTTTTGACTACACCCTTTCCATATGTGACATACAGAACTTTTTGTATGTCTGTCTGTACGTCCATATGTCTAAACCTATTTAAATGAAACATCAATGAATATGAAAAGAAGTTCGTTAAAACTAACAAATGTTGCTTTTTGTCCGTCTGTCTGTCTGTACGTGTATCTGTCTATTTGAGCTAATCTCCAAAACGGCTAAACAGATTTTAAGGAAACTTTGCAGACGGGAAAGAAGGTTGTCAAGATATTTGACATTAGCTACTTTTTGTCCGTCTGTTTGTACGTCTATTCAATTCAATTTTATCTATTCGAGCTAATTTCCAATACGGCTGAACAGATTTTAATGAAACTTTGCAGACGTGAAAGAAGGTTGTCAAGAGTGTCATAAGCTACTTTTTGTGTTTGTCTGTCTGTCTATCTGTCTGTCGTTTGTCCTCACTGATCTAGCAACGTACAGCCGAAAGTACTAAGTCTAGGAAGCTTAAATTTGGAACATAAGTTTATTTTATAACGTGAGCATTATAAAGTTAAGAAAGGTTTTTTTTAGAAATTTCAAACTTAAGGATGGGAATGGAGGGACTTAAATAATGACGTGTTTCAGGGTTTTTAGATTTTCACATTTTAAGAGTGGGAAACGGGAGATGAAAAATTGTATCGGTTTTTAAAGGGTGGAAAGGGAATGAAAATTGAAAGTATGAATGGGTGTGACCAAAATTGGTTCCAGCAAAAAGTACGTATAAACCATCTCGAACGTTAATAGTACCTATAACAGGAATTTGTAGTCTACGCAAGCGAAGCTGCGGGCGGTCGCTATATTTAATAAAAAACAATTCTTCTCTCAATATTTTTTTTTTTAACATATTGCATATTATTAAAAAATCCATACTAATTTCACGGCTAAACCGCTGACTCGATCATGACTTGCCTATGGAACAACCCGCTTCAGACTCGCTGTGCCCCTGACTGTACTCCATTTATTTGATTATATTTATATTGAGTTTCATGAAGAGACATCAAGATTTCTCATTTGCTTTTTAAAAATCTATCAGAGATAGGTACGTACTTTTGGATTTGTTCTTGCGTGATGATAAATAGCCTAGGTATTGCGCAGTTACTATACGCGCCACCGATGTAAAGGCCCCCGCCGGCAGTATACATTCGCCGAGCGGAGGCGAACGTCAGAGGCCAGCGCTATGCAAGTAAAAGAGGGGTGTCTTCTCTTTTACTCGCATAGCGCTGGCCTTTGGTGCTGGCCTCCCACCTGCATCTTTTGACACCACTGCCTTTTGTCTAACTTCACAAATTTTAGAAATATAGGCGAATTACACTTCCCAACAATCTGATAAACATTTTCAAGCTTAATAAAATCAATATTAAAAATTCAACCCAGGTAGACTAAAGCCTATGTCACTTTCAGCTTCTTCATGTTCAGCTCCTCCTTCCTTGATTTAACTGACTCAACACTTTTTGGGGATCACCTTGGATTCGAAGCTGCAGTGGGGCATCCATATATCATGTTATACGCTGTGATGCAAGTTCAGCTGCTTATGCTGTTACAAAAATCAGACAATTTACGTAGGTAGACACAGCTCTATTTTTGTTATTTTCATAGCTTTATGTTTTACAGTATTTTTTTGTGGAGCAGAGCCGTTGACATAGACACAATTTTCATAATACAAAAAATTGCTGTGCGAGCAATGTACGACTTAGATGCGCGGAATTCATTTAGGAACAATTTTGGCACCTCGATATCTTGACTGTGGCATCTCACTATATTCAAAGTAATTTAATATTTGTGCATCAAAATCAAAATAAATTTAATAAACACAGTGAGATTCTTGACAGTGTTAATATACGCAATTGACGTACGCTAGTGATTCTTGCATATCGCCTGAAAAAAGGCCATAAATGTTTTACGGGGTAAGGTGTCTGAATTTATAACCGATTGCCTCTAGAAATATTACATTTCGCACAACACAAATTAAATTTATTATTTTTTATTTCACTGAAAAGAGTTATCTATTAGACAGTAATTGATTATTTAAGTGACCGAGATGTCTGGACGTCAACCTTAGCAATTGGCATGTTTATTTTTTTTTTGTTTGATGTATATCTTAAATGTTGAAGTGTTAAAGTTTTGTTGTTTGTATATACTTATAGCTGATTCTTATAAAAATTTTAAAAGAAACTACTGAGTTTCTCGTCGGTTCTTCTCAGTAGAAGCTACATTCTAAACAGATAATAACTAAATAAAACAAAGCACTAACTTTAACTGTAAATCTTAACAGTTCACTCTAAATCAATAAAAATATTTTGATTGATTGACTCATTGTAGTGTAATGTAATATTATTACAATATTGTATATTTAAAACACAACATATTTATGTATCATTACGTGCAAAACTGCTCCAGGTTACTGTTTATGGGCGAAGGTTTACCGAGAAAAGTGTTCACTATCAGAATTTATCTCGATTCGTTTAACATACTTAACGACTTTTTGAATCTTGATAAGTTTCCTTCCATTAGAACACCGAGAAAAATGTTTTCAAAGTATAGTAATTCACTCTCAGTCGATCAATGGATGATCGACATCATAGAATACGAGAAATGCGCAGAGGAAAATAAAGGTGTTAGTGTAATTTGTAGTTCCCGTATTACCTTAGTAAACTAAACTAACTCCGAGTCTGATTTCTTCTAAAATAAAAATATTTTTTAACGTACAAACTTGGGTTTGAAGATTGAACATTTCAAAAGCTTCACTTTTGATGGAATACAGATCTATTCCATTAATACCGCAGCTATTCAAATGTTCCATCTTCACAGCTGTGGCTAACACAGTTAAATTTTTGTAATGCATTACAAACTTACTGAAATAATTCTTCTAATTTTTTATTACCTAATAAGGTCCTTCACATCTTAAATATTAAATAAATACAATTTAGTATCTGGTTTCTGGGATAAGTATAATGCTCCAGTCACTATCCTTTGCATTTGGCGCCCCCAGAAGTTGATGCCTGGGGCAGGATTCGGCACTCATTTTATGATGTCGGTCATCTATTGCTCTATTGACAGGTAATCATCATAATATGTAACAGACGCTTTTCTCAGTATTCTATTTGAAGGATAAATTAATCACGAATCGCGAAAGACGTTTACATATGTTAATCTAAGTGACAATAATCGGGTGCTTGTTTAAAAGCCTTATTTTGAAAAGGAATTATCTGTATGGCCTTCGGATACTGCACTAGATTTCCATTCTCTATGTTGTTTTATAGTAGTTAAATCCGATCCAGATTCCGGTAAGATAGTAGCCGAAGTTCTCCGGAAACAATGTCCCGTATACATTTTGGGATTCGGCAGCTTCAAGTACTTTGCGATTTCTTTAGGAATGGCACCAAATTTATTCCTCCCGATGACTTGTGTGGTACACTTTCCGTTTAGATAATGTAAGAAAAATCGGTTCGTTTTAACGTTAGTGGGGCGGAGAGCCAGGTATTTTTCTACAATCTTTACGTACTCTTCACGGATGACGAACGATCTGTTCATTTTTGTTCTTGTATTACGCACGTTTACTAATAATAACCGATCCGAGTGTTTCTGGATATCTTCAACTAATATGTTTATGAGTTCATTAGCACGACAAGCGCCGTTTACTCCGAAAATTAATGCTACCTGCAATAAAAAGACTGTTTAGTACATACTTACATATGGCGTCGAAATTAGTCACTAAGTCTATAAAAACTTGAGGTAAGTCACTTACTTTTAAGGCAAGATAGGTGTTGTCAGGTGCCTCGATTAAAAAAGTCTCAACATTCTGAGCTGTCAGCACTTTGGACTTCTTTGTTTGGTGGCCCTCAGCCTGTCTCTTAAGGAATGCCAGTAATTGTGTGTATGTGTTTAAATGAATTCCATGATTTGTACTGACGGTCGCTTTTAGCATTGAATATAGCCCCCAAAGAGTAGTAGGTTGCTTGGAATTAGATAACTGTTCAAAATAGGCCAAAAATACTGATTCCGAAAAAGAGTCGGCGCCATTTGAAATTTTCCAATTAATGAAGTTTTCATACGCTTTCAAATACTTGTCTCTTGATTTTTTAGGTAACACATCATCTACGTCATTTCTTGCGTCTGTTGTTGTTTCACATTGTGGCATTAATATTTTGCTTTCAGGTGGTGATAAAGTTTCTTTTTCACCTTTGATTGAAACATTATTGACAGAACAAAAAACCGTACTATAACCTGAAACGAGCAAAACAAAAATTTAGCACGTGTTTTTTTTTCTTTCTTTTTTTGGCTGGAGCTATCATAGTATTCCACATAACAAGATGTGCAGTTCTATATAACATGTACACTAAATGCTGTTGCTGTTAATACTTTTCTTAAATGAAGAAGTAACTACATTTTTATTTTACTAACTAGGGAGTGTTATTTTTGAAAAAAGAATTGAAAATAAAGTATTTAATTAAATGCAACACATTTTCTAACAAAAAATATTTATTTTACCATATTACAATTTACTACAAAATCTATATTAATGTGATAGTGATAGTGTTACGTTAAACCGCTTGCCCTATTACGTCGAAATTTGATACAGGAATAGCCTAAACCTAGTGAAATTATATAGTTAACTTATTACCGCGGTAATATGTCTTAGTGATACCCTTCAACGGCTAAACCGGTAAACCTATCTTAATAAAACTTTGCAAGAAGACAGGTTACATCCTAAAGACCGACCGATAGGTTACATTCTACTGCAGAAATGTGTCTGTATGTTTATTCAATGTTACTGATATTCCCACAAAGATAGCTTAAATTCTGAGGAAGGACATTAGACTACTTTTCACCGTAGAAAACGTGTGCGTTTGTTACACTTTCACAGCTAAACCGGAATGTCCTTTAGCGATTTGGTACACACGTATGGTATAGTTCCAATCAAACTTTATGGCGTATCGGAAATACCACGCTTTATGCATGCTTGCGCAGGTTCAGTCATATGCCCCTCGCTCCACTGCGTCCAGCTACACCTAAAACTGGTTACTGCGACGCGACTTGTGCCTATGTTCACATCCGCCATAAAGGTTGATTGGAACTATACATGCGGGTGAAGCCGTGGGCGGAAAGCTAGAATTGCTAGTTAGGTAGTTCAGTATCATGGACAACTTGTGGTAACATATGGTGGTTATATAACATATCAATACTCCGCCGCCAGATTTCGCCTTGAACCGTACCATAGTCATAATTTTTATAATTTTAAGTGACACAGTTCAGTGCAAAAAGTGAATTCTTTCTTTTTTGTAAGGTTTTATAAATTTTTCCTAAACTAAAAATACTATAATTAATATTAAAATTCAATTACGGTAGACCGAAGCCTGTGTCACTTCTAGTTCCTTTAGGTATTGTGGACCACAATCACGTTGTTCCGTTCTATGTACCCATTATCAGTCTATCAATTTTTTAAGTTTCGTTTCATATCAGAATATTAAGTATGTATATTTAATGATTATAGTATAGGTAATATAAGGTAATACACTTGACTTAACTGACTCAATACTTTTTTTGGGGATCACTTTGGATTAGAAGCTGCAGTGGCACTCATATATCGTGTTTTATGTTGTTAGAAAAATCTGACAATTTACGGATGTAGACACAGCTCGGTTAGTCTATTTTAGTTATTATCAAAGCGTTTTGTTTTACAGTATTTGTTTGTGGGGCAGAGCCGCTCACATAGACACAATTTTTATAATACAATAAAGAGCTGTGCGAGCAATTTACAACTTAGACGCTCGGGTTGGTCTTATGGAGCGATTTCGGCATACTGACTGTGGCAGCTCACTATATTCAAAATAATATAATATTTGTGCATCCAAATCTAAATAACTTTAATAAACACAGTGAAATTCACAATGTTGATACACGTAATACACGTACCTACATTAGTGGTATCTTCATAGCGCCTGAAAAAAGGCCATAACTGTTTTTTTGGGGAAAGGGGATTTATAACAGAGAATTTGGCTAAACTGCCCCGGTTAGAAAGCTATATCGAAACCTATGTTTTATTATAGAAGACGGTAATAGTAGTTGGTCGAGTAGGTATTAGCTCTTTATCTTAGTTAATTGGGAAGCTACTTAAAAACGACGACTTTTTTCCAAAACGATATATCTTAGTAAATTTTATAACCAGGTAAATGAAACTAAATGCCAATGTTGTTCTATTTTACAGTTTAATATGTAGCAGTTTTCTGTAGGCCAATCTTAAATAAAAGCAAAAAAAAAATGAAATAAAAATTTTGTCCATCGATTTCTATAAGAATTACCACTTTGAAAAAATATTTTTTTTTTATAATTTTCTATATCTTGCATTAAAGCATGCCAAGTTTCATTTAAATATAATGGATGTTGCACCTCTTAAAAATTTGTAAAATAAAATCAGAAGTCAGTGGACATATACCTTATGACTTGTACCTTATACTTACATATACCTTATGTTTTGATTTTTTTTTATTCTACTCGAAAGAAACTAATCAGATTCTTTCGAGTAGAATAAAAAAAAAGCTGCAGAGAAAGACGTTTATATGTTAAGGTATGTGACAATAATCGAGTGTTTATTTACAAGCCTAATTTTTAAAAGGAATTATCTGCATAGCCTTCGGATACTACGCTAGATTTACATTCTCCGTGTCGTTTTATAGTAGTTAAATCCGATCCAGATTCAGGTAAGATAGTAGCCGAAGTTCTCCGGAAACAATGTCCCGTATACATATCGGGATTCGGCAGCTTTAAATACTTTGCGATTTCTCTTGGCATAGCACCAAATTTATTTATCCCGATGACTTGTGTGGTACACTTTCCGTTTAGGTAATGTAAGAAAAATCGGTTGGTTTTCACGTTAAGGGGGCGCAGGGCAAGGTATTTCTCTACAATCTTTACGTAATCTTCACGGATGACAAAAGATCTATTCATTTTTGTTTTTGTATTACGCAAGTTTACTAGTAATAATTGATCCGAGTGTTTCTGGATATCATCAACTGATATGTTTATGAGTTCATTGCCACGACAAGCGCCGTTCACTCCGAAAATCAAAGCTACCTGTAAGAGACATAATGTTTAAAATTTACATACGTTCTGAAAATTAATCACTAAATCTATAAAAACTTGAGATAAGTTACTTACTTTTAAGGCAAGATAAGTGTTGTCGGGTGCCTCGATTAAAAAAGTCTCAACATTTTGAGCGGTCAACACTTTGGATTTCTTTGTTTGGTGACCTTTAGCCTGTCTCTTAAGGAATGCCACTAATTGTGTGTATGTGTTCATATGAATACCATGATTTGTACTGACGGTCGCTTTTAGCATTGAATATATCCCCCAGAGAGTAGGAGGTTGCTTGGAATTAGATAACTGTTCAAAATAGGCCAAAAATACTGATTCCGAAAAAGAGTCGGCGCCATTTGAAATTTTCCAATTAATGAAGTTTTCATACGCTTTCAAATACTTGTCTCTTGATTTTTTAGGTAACACATCATCTACGTCATTTCTTGTGTCTGTTGTTAATTCACATTGTGGCATTAATATTTCGCTTTCAAGTGGCGGTACGGTTTCTCTTTCAACTTTGACTGAGACTTCATTCACAGAACAAAAAATCGTACTGTGACCTGAAACGAGCAAAACGAAATTTTAGTACGTGTTTTTTTTTTAAGCTAGGGTTATCGATATAATATAGTACTTTATAACTAGATAAGGGGTTTTGTATATGCACAATAAATCCTGTTGCTGTTATAATTTATTTATCTTTAAATGAAAATGAGGTAGCAGTAGAACGTAACTATATTTTAATAGCACTCGGAAGTGTTATATTAATAAAAAAATAGATTGGAAAAAACAATTTAAAATAATACAACTTATATTGAACAAAAAAATATTTACCTTAACATATTGCAATTTTACAAGAAAATACTCAATATTTAATAAATGTGCCCTCAGGGTGTATTATGTAGTTAGTTTACATACGCATTGTTTAGTTAGTCACACACACGCATATTCATTTTGTTTGCATTGTTAGTATAAAATGTTATAAATAGTTTATTTTCATCTATCATATCCTCTCTGTATACATAATAAATGTATTTACCTGTGGGAAGAGCAGAACCTCCTACTACAAGCATCTAATATGCTTAATGGGATGGTTCTGGCCATTGTATACAAATGTACAAAAATGTTAACGTGAATGAACTATTTTTAGTATTTTTTATTTTATTTATAGTTTGTCCAAGATTATAGATAGCTTATGATAACATGTATTGGTTTAACTTTGCTTATTGTTGATACTCTACAATCAGCTTTAGCTTTGAACAATAAAACAACATTCACCATTGTCATTATTATTTTTGTAGCTATAAGTGAAAACTTTCATCATTAAAAGTGTATGTTTTCTTCATTTAAAGGGTTTAATGAATTTCGCTAAAACGAAATAAAAATAAAAATGAAACATTCAACCGGGGTAGATAGTAGCGTATGTTTCTTTCAGTTCCTTCAAGTATCTCTGGATAAAAATCACGTCGTTTTGTTGTATGTATAAACATCAGCATATCTTTATGTTCATCTTCATATTCATATTAGATTATAAGTATGTAGATTTAATATCTATTGTAAATGTAACATACGCAATGTAATATGATTACAATACGGGATGTTTATGTATTTTTATGTGCAAAATTACTATCTATAGACTAATGTCTACTTGAGGACCGCTTAGCCTAGTGGGTAGCGACCCTGCCCACGAAGTTGGAGGTCCCGGGTTCGAATCCCAGGTTGGGTCAGTATTAATATGATGAATATTATTACTGGTACCGGGTCTTGGTTGTTATATGTATGTGGTGTCTTCGCTTGGTACCCAAGATACAAGCTAATGCTTAGTTTGGGGCCTAGACGTTGTTGTGATGTATACGTTATTATTATTATAATGTTTCTTTTGGTCGAAGGTTCACTAAGAAAGTGTTCATTATCAGTATCTTTCACAATTAGCTTAACATACTTAGCGTCTTTTTACAATATTGACTAAGTTTCCTTCGATTACAATACTGAGAAAACTGTTCTACAAACATTATGATAATCACTCTCGGTAAAACAATGGATAAATAGGTAACCGACATTATAATATACGAGGAATACGAGGAGGAAAATATACGCGCTAGCATAATTACGTTATAAGAATAAAACAGGAACTATATGTATTTTTTCCTACACAGCCGAAGCGATCAGCAAGCTGAAGTGGTAATGGGCCGGACCGGTAAAATTTGCCGTAGAACTGACAACCGATGGGGTAGGCGAGTTCTCGAGTGGCGACCACGTACCGAGAAGCGAAGCGTTGGACGCCCCGCGGCCAGGTAGACTGATGACCTAAAGCACCATAACGGGGTAGTTAAATACGAAAGGCAGAGGACCGTGTGTGCCTTGAGAGAGTCCTGTATCCTGCAGTGGAGAGACAGGGGCTGATTTTTTCCCCCTTATATTCCTCGTACTATATTATGTCGATCATCTATTGATCTACTGATAGTCAATCATCATAATATTTAAAGAACACTTTTTTCAGTGTTCAGCTAATTGACAACAAACAGCGCCTTTTATAGCTTAAATTTAAAAATAATTTTGTCTAAAGCCTTAGGGTACTACACTAGCTTTCCATTCTTCATGTCGTTTTAAGGTAGTTAGGTCCGATCCAGCAGATGTTCTCCGGAAACAATGTCCCGTATACAGATCGGGATTCAGCAACTTCAAGTATTTTGCGAATTTACTGGACATGGCACCAAATTTATTTATTCCGATGACTTGTGTGGTACATTTTCCGTTTTGGTAATATAAGAAAAATCGGTTGGTTTTCACGTTAAGAAGGCGCAAGGCCCCGTATTTCTCTACAATTTTTACGTACCCTTCACGGATGACAAACGATCTATCCATATTTGTTTTTGTATTACGCAAGTTTACTAATAATAATTTATCCGAGTGCTTCTGAATATCATCAACTGATATGTTTATAAGTTCATAACGACGACAAGCGCCATTTACTCCATAAATCAAGGCTACCTGTAATAAACGGAGTCTTTAAATAATAATAATAATACTTGGGACATTTCACACAGCGCCATCTAGTCCTAAACTAAACAAAGCTTGTACCTACTATGGGTACCTGATAACTGATATACAGATTTACATATTCTTTATAATATACACATGTATATGTTACAGTTAAAACCCGTTTTTAGTGAAAACGCGTTTTCTCTAGTTAAAACTAGTTTTTACTAAATGCATTTGATACAACTAAAATTTACTTCTGCTCAAAAATTAATATCAGTTAAAACGAGTTCTAACTTTGAATCTTAGTTAAAACTAGTGTTGTATTGCTTTTTAAAGTATTTTATTAATAATTCTTGATGACACTTTTATCAAAAAAAAAAAAAAAACTTTCACACAATATTGATAACCTTAAATTGCTTCAATCTTCTGCATTTTTTTTTTAAGTTTTCTGTTGAGCTAATTGTAATTTGTAACAAAGGCATTTAGTAAAAACAAGTTGTAACTAGGGAAAACGTGTTTTCACTAAAAACGGGTTTTAACTGTAACATATAGATATTTCGCACCCAGACACGAAACAAGTAGACATATTCATGCACACAAATGTTTGTCTCGGGCGGGAATCGAATACATAGTTACTTGGTCAAAATGGATCATTAAGCCTACAAAACTTCACTATTTAGGTACTTACTTTCAAAGCAAGATATGTGTGACTACAGGTGCCTCGTTTAAAAACATTTCAACATTTTGAGCTGTTAACACTTTGGGTTTCTTTTTTGATGGCCTTTGGTCTGTTTCTTTAGGAATGCTACTAATTTGGTGTATATGTTGATTTGAACACCATGATTTGTACTGACAGTTGCTTTTTACATTGAATACATGGCCCAAAGAGTAGTAGATTTCTTGGAATTTGACAACTGTTCGAAATAAGCAAAAAATACTGTTTCCGAAAAAGACTCCATGACATTTGTAATTTTCCAATTTATAATTGCAATTTATTATTTCTTGAATATTTCGCTTTCAAGTGGCGGTGTAGTTTCTTTTCATTTTTAATTGAGACATCATTTGCAGAACAAAAAAAATCGTACAGTAGCTGAAAGAAGTAAAAAGAAATTTTAGTACAGGTTTTTTCTTGACTTTTTTTGGCTATAGCTTTCAACGTCATACGATACAATATAACTAGTTAAATGATACTATGCGTACACCAACCAAATATAGTTGCTGCAAATCTTTTTTTTTAAATGTAAATTATGTAGCAGTAGGAAATAACTATATTTTCAATCGACTTACTCGAAAAAATGTCATTCTTGAAAAAAAAAACGGTTTGAAAAAAATAAATATATATATATAAAAGAACACAATATGCAAAAAAAAATTACCTTCACATATTAAGATAGCAATACAAAATACTCAATATTTAACATATGTGCCATCAGAACCTTGTATGTAGTTAGGTGGTCTGTGGTTATGAATAGCTTGTGATAACATGTATTGGTTATCTTTGGTAATTACCGATGCTCTGCAGCCAGCATTTCGTCTTGAACAGTATAATAATATTCTACCATTGCCATAATTATTTTTGTAGCTATAAGTGAAACCGTTCAACATTAAAAGTGGATGCTTTCTTCCTCTATGAGTTTTTATGAATTTGGCTAAAAAAAAAAAATACAAAGCCTTACTAATATTATATATATATATTATATAACCGTGAAAGTTTTTGTGTGTATGGATGTTTGTTATTCTTTCACGCAAAAACTACGGAATTAATTTTAATGAAACTTTACAATAATATAACTTTTACATTAGAATAACACATAGGCTATAATTTATAAAGATACTAGCTTTCCGCTCGCGGCTCCACTCGCGTGGGCTAAACAGTTGTACCGCTATAATTTTTTGCATAGATATAGTTTATAAAGTGAAGAGTGTCATAGGCTACTTTTATTCCGGGAAAAAGGGTCCCGGTACAACTGTGTAGTCGACGCGGGCGGAGCTGCGGGCGGAAAGCTAGTAAATAATAAGGCGAGGTCCCTCAGCCATACTATGCTAAATTTATGCTCCCTTCATAATACTTCCACGGCGTATATATGTCGTTCTGTCAAACTACTCCTTCTTCTTCCAGTTGTTGTTATGTTTCCGTCAGAAAGTTTCTTTCTTTCTTCAATTTTGAAATCATAAAATTATAATCATACTACAAAGATCGAGCAGCCGAAATAAAACTTCATAGTAAATAAGGAGAAAAAAAGTAGGAACAAAACAGCTGTAGTGTGACATTATAAATATCTATATTCTTCAATTGAAAATAATTTTGTTTATAAATTTTGTTACTGTATAAAGTCTATTTCTATATTTTCTTGATAAATATATTTTCAATATTAGATAAATACTCCATTAAAAGAGAAGAGGAAGCTCAGTAGAGGCATATTAGTTTTGCACGATAATGGATCTGTATTTAAGTTTTTCGTTGAAAATTCTTGCACAAAAATGTCTTTGAGTTATCATGGCGTAAAATCCATAAATAATTCCATAAATCTAGACGTTTTCCATGCATAACCTCACGCAAACACCTCATGATACCCAAATTTTATTCCTTGTTCACCTTTTGTCCTTCTAACAGGAATTCAGAGTGAGTGAACCACGAATCGGTAATAGAAGTAAACTGTCAGCGTAACTGTGATAAATTGATATTTCTTTTCTGAAAGACACAGCCTAAAAGACCGGCGTTTAATTGTCGTCTTTGATACTTAAATCTGATACAGCATTTGAACATTTAAAGAGTATATTTACAAATGCTAATATGGTTGAATATCAATATTTCTGTTTAAAATTGGGGGAACACGTTTGTAATAAACTTGAACCAATAATGATACACCATTTCCAGCTTCAGATAATTTACCGAAAATGTAGTTTTGTAGCGTCTGCAGTGTCCACATTACAATGATAGTAGTTTCAATGCATCTCTTATTATAAAATAAAGTGAATTAGAGGAACAGATGAATTAACAAATTTAATTTTAGTAATATTTAAGTTTGTATTATAAACAAAATAAATAAATAATTTTATATGAACAATTTTTATTTAAATTATTGTTTTTCATTATTAACCTTTAATATCTTCACGACCGGAATATAATATTCATAAACTTTTTCTGCACAAAATTAGGTTACAAAACATGTAATGTATTAGATTGTAGGCGCCAAATGCGCTAGCGATGTATATGTCTGTCTACAGCTACCTATATATTTCCCCAAAAATTATACCACCGGTATCACAGCAACCATCACACCACAAACCAGGAACGGAAAAGAAAGGCCTCACCTTCGACGACACAGCACCGTACTCCCGCGTGATCTCGTCCTTAGCACTCCACTTTGGTGGCCACCGTGACACTCGACGATATGTATTTTGGAGATGTGCGGATGCGTAATAATTAGCTTTAAATGTGTATTAACTTCATTATTTTGATTTTGTGAAAAAAGCGGACGAAAACCAACAAATGTACGTCTTCCACGAGCGGTTATCTAACAAGCAATTTTTATTAATGTTGTAGTCAGCTGAGGGTAGGTAACATAAATGGAAATAAAAAGAGTAGGGGAAAGGAATGCAGCGTGAAGTTACTATGATAAGTGGCGCAAACATAGATTATATGTTATACATTTTTTGAATTATTTTAGTATTTAATGTTAAGCAACTTAAAATGTAATTAATACCTTATATATCATACAATCTAACAGGTTTTATACAAAATTACTTAAAGTAATTGGTTTCCGATATTTTTATGGATAAAACTTTGCGTTCCTTAATAAACCTTTTGTTCTAAGTTACGATTTAAAATACGATTTTAAGTTGAATATGGAGGTTTGTGATTGTGACCAACAAACGACAGCATCGATAATAAGCATCGATGCTTTACAATCCATATATCTTTTCGAACAGTATCATAACATTTTACAATTTCCATGATCGATTTTTTAACTGTACGTGAAGTTATTCTATTTAGATGCGGACGTTTTCTTCCTTTATTGTTATTTATGAAGGTCACTAAAACAAGATTTTTTTAAAATAAAATAATCTGCTGAACAAGAGGTTATATGATTCTTTGATGAAAATCCAACCAGATCGATTATTCTAAAGCATTTCATGTCATTCCATTTAAAACATTTCATAAATGAAATGAAATAAAGTTCGCGGGTTCGATTCACGTCCGAGACAAATATTTGTGTGCATGAACGTGTCCATTTGTTCCATGTCTAGGTCGTGAACCTAGGAACAGCCGGACGTAACATCGCGAACTAACTACACCCCTAGTAAGTCAAGTAAGTCAGCTGGCTATGTATGCACGCATTAACTTAAACACAGTCACACTATAGTAAGCCTACCGACCGTTAGTACGCTGCGAAGTTTCACTCGCACATAATTACGCGCCCGAATTTGCAGTGCTTCATTGATTGTTCAGTGACAGGATACTAAAGTTTTTTTTTACGTTTGTGATCTGGGTATAAAATATTTTGTGTATATATTTAAAAAAATAAAAAATATCAGATGTCTATATGTCTAGTACCCATAGCACAGGCTATGCCTAGTTTGGGACTAGATGACCGTGTGTGAAATATTCCAAATAATAATATTACTATTATTATCATCCCGTTAATGGGTTCTCAGGTCTATTTTAAATATAAACAGGATATTAGTTCGTCAATTATTAAGTAAATAAGAAAACGATGTAATTGCATTAATGAATTAATTAATAGGCGTCATCACAGTCGTTCTTATTTACTTAAACAGCAATTTAGTGAATAGTGGATCTTTTATAGGATACAGGCGCCGTCAAAATGCAAGAAATTTAAATTACAACGACAATTTAGACGACAACATAATCAACTATTTAGAAGAATAAATCCCCCCGTAAATCATCATGAAGAGTTGCTACAATATTTGGAGTCACCCACATGTACGTAGTACGTTAAGTAAAAAAAAGAGAGTACAAGGATTTTGAAATTTGTCCGGTTTAAAAATTACATGAAGATGACCATTTTTGCAGAATAGTCGATGGCTTCTAATAAATAGAAATAACGTTCTAAAAATATAGTGGACGGACCCAGAAGCCCTATTCTGCGTTTATCGTCTAAGCACTCATAGTCTAGCTAGCTCGTGTAATATGGTGAGTTTTAGTGCGCGAGGTCCCTGTGCGCTGGTCTTCACCCCCGCGAAATACCCGCACGCCGGTTTTCAACCCCGCAAAATAGCGTTTGACATTTTCGATAGTGTGAAGTGACATTTATGACTCTATTAAAACCAAACGCTGGTATCAAATTTATTTACTCTATATTATTTACGAAAGCAACTTCTGAAATTATAGCATTTACAACAGGAAAAGCTGCCATTATTGGCACAAGCTGTGAGCACAAGGCAGATAATAATCCAAGGCAGATTACTGAAGTGCGACCACAAGTGCGTTTTTATGCCAACGTGTGGTGTGACATATTGGGAACGTGAATAATCGAACCATACTTTTATCAGGGCAATCTGAATGCAATACGACATTTAGACTTTAAAAAAAATTATCTACCAGTGCTGATGGAAGGTGCGCCGTTGAATGAAAGACAAGAAGCAATTTATCATCAAAATGGAGCACCTCTACATAATGCAGCAATAATATCATATTACCTACGTAAGAACTTTACTGAATGTATTGCAAATAATGGTACAGTATGATGGCCCGCCAGATCACCAGACTTCTCTTTTTTTGATTTTTTTTTTGGGGATTTCTGAAGAATCACGTATATAAGAACCCAGTTAACAATCTACAGGAGTTGAAAATTAGGGTGAATAGCGCTAGGTATCGTTTTGATAACCCCGGCAATGCTTCGTAATGTACATAAAGACAATAAAACGTGCACAAAAATGCGTTCAGATGTCCGGTGGTCACATTGAATATCTCGATATGAACGGTAAAAATTAAATACGGTATTTCAGTTTAATTTTATTGTACTAAAATTTTGACTTTGTAGTTCATAAACTTTTATGTAGTGTACACATTACTATCGAATGGCGTTGAAAAAATTAGGAAAAAAGTTCAGTTTTCTTTTGGTAATTTTTTTGTTGTTGTAGCGTTTTGTACTATTCTCACGTATTCTGTGACCTTGACGACTTACATACTAAACAGCATGTCAATTTAGATCTTAACATAGAACCCTGACGGAGTGATACAATACTTGTTAGGAGGGTGACAGTGGTAGAGATTCGATCGGGAAATTGTTTGCTTAGGACCTTTTAGCGTTATAAAAGCTTTGCAATGCCGCGAAGCACGCGCAGCACAAGCCCATCGTCCGTTGCTCTGCTCCGAATAAGTGTACTCAGCCACAACTAAAACTCTGTGGCCTGTAGCTTTTGTGTAGAACTTTACTGAAAAATCACATCAATATTTATTGCATGGAAAAGTCTAATTAATTTAGAAAAGGCTTGAAATGTTATGTCAGATGCAAATGAAACGAACGGTTACATTTGGAAATACGTATTAGCGAATTATTCGATTTTGCATATGTCTTTTATAACAAAGAAAAAATGAATTTTGTGAGGTTTCTACTTGTGGGTACTGGTGTAATTAATGTAAAAATAATAAACACGTATGAAAAACATTTTTTTAAGCTCATAAATATGTTTGCACCTAACAAAACCCAAACACGTGTTTTATAAAATTCGTCTATCTGTTCATTTGTTTGCCCGCGCTTATCCTGAACCGATTTTGATAGCATTTCCATTGGCAGTTAGAGGACTTTTCATACAAAATTTTTATCTCAAAAATATTTACCTATTTTAGGCATCCTATTAACATAAAAGTAGAATAAAGGCTTTTTCTTAAAATAATCTTATTTATCGCGAGATTCTCACTTAAGTTTCGAAATGCGAAGAGCGCAGAAGACGATATAAATAGAATACGAAAGGAAATGGATCTCCATACCCTATTAAGAAGTGATCAAGTTTAATTACGATTTATACTGATTGAGCTGTAATAGCCCGAGCGCAGCGAACCTGTTTCAAATTTATAAGGCCATGCGGTCGTGGTTCGAATCCGTGCGTGACCCAATGAGTTTTTCTGACTTAAAGTATATAACTATCACTGACTCCGTTCCACCAACCCACACTGTGGATTTAAGCTTTAAGGCTCCTCCCCCCCCCCCTGCAGCTGGGTAGAAATGGGTTGATGGAATGGAATGATATATATGCGATACACGCAGGCGAAGCCACAGACAATCGCAATCCCTGTTATGTAATGTAAGGAAAATAACAGCAAAATTGTAGAAATGTAGAAGAGATTTGAAAAAAAACAATAATCTCTTTTTTTAATATTCCTATATCCTAATTATATCAGCATATCCCCTTCAAGTATGCAATATGTTGCAAACTTAAGACAGTTCTCATAACCTAAACTCTAAAATCATATCATACCAAAGATGTAAGAGAAGGACGAACGACTTGAATGTTTTCCAAAATTATATATATCTGAGACAAAACTAACGTATGCGTAACATTACTACTCATATTTGTTTGGTGACTAATTATTTTTGGGACACGTGTCTCTAAACAAATATCGTCACATGGCACCTCTAACCTATTCGATTATCTGTGGTAAAAAACCACGTACAATACAACAAAAGTACCTACAAAAGGCTGCCGGCTGTACACACTAGCCGAACGGAGGCGAGCACCAGAGGCGGCGATTGGTGGCGCGTACTGTAATGGTGACCAAAGGAACACACAACATGTACGAGTGGAAGTAAAGCAATGAAACGCCATCTTCACATACGAACAACATTTTATTCATATTTATTTGGGTCTATGAATGGAATAAATAGAAACAATTACGATCTTTATTAAGACATAATTGACTTGAGCATTTGTCGCAAGATATATACGATTTGCTACCGCAGACTTTGCACCGCTGTCTTTTTGTTCCCCAATTGGGCAAATGATATAATTGCTCTTCAGCAGCTTCGCGAGGTAGTAACTTTATTCGTCGTATATTTTGTTCATATTTTTTTAATGAATTTACAGCTAAAATCGGACGCTCTCTTTTACGCCTTGTAAGCGCACTAGTTGCGTCTCGTATCAGAATGAATTGCACTGCGTCTACAAAACAATATCACAATATTAATGAATCCTAAGTTCACAAGATTAATTCTTTATAACTAGCTAGGACTTCATAGATTAAGTATAAACTAAACACCCGCTCGCAGCTTCACCCGCGCTATATTCGTTTTCCATAGGATTCATTTCGTTTCCATTCTCATCAAGCGGAATGGGAAAGATTTGAGGGCATGGAGGCTTACAAAACTAATTCTATGGCGTTTGTATATAAAACACATAATCACAAAGGTCCTGTTAAAATTCGACAAGTAATACAAACCCTACAATTACACAAGCGAAGCTGAAGGCAAAAGCTAGTGTATAACACACATGAACGTTCTGGGAGAAATTCTCTAAATTACTATAAAAACCGTATCAAAATCCGTTACGTGGTTTAGAAGAATTGGAGAAACAGAAAAGAAGAACTCCATAGCGTTGCCACCCCCGCGTTAAGCCGAGTACCGGTAAGTTCCGGCAGCGCAGCAGCGCTCCGAGGCAGTGACGGCGTGTAATGAGAGAAGAGAGCCGCGTCATATTGATACCTACTCAACCACACACATAGGTGTATTTATATAGGTTATTAGCTTTATTCAAAAAATATGATAAATATTTTATTAAATAATAGCACTTATGAAGTTCCTATTTAAAAAACCCGGTAGTCTAATACAAATTTTCACTCCTCAATTCCTTTTCTTAAAATATGAAAATCCATAAACTCTGAAATCCGGTATATTTATTTATGATCAGTAGCTACAACACCAATTTTCAAGTTTCTAGTTTCGCCGCCCGTTCCCCACAAAATCAAAAAACCTTCAAACACATTATTATTTATGTTCAGTAGCTGTAAAATAAAAACTTTCAGGCAAAGTCCCCTCATCACATCAGCGCAATTACGTGTTCTTATTATATACCAATTTTCATCAAGATCGGTCAAGTCATTTTTGCGTTATAAAAAGATATACAAACAGACAGAATATTAATAATTATTCCAAAAATTTGGCACACTACGAGTATGAACTATTATTAACGACACCATGTACGTAACTAGCACTTCAAAATATACTGAATTTTTTATATGGCCGTTAATGAATACGTAGACTACATATTTGTAGCTGTATATCGTAATTAAACTTAATCACTTCTTAATAGGGTTAGAGATCCATTTCCACGTTAAACCAATTCAAACTCAAGGTAGCTGTGCTCTACTCAAGTGGGTAAGAGCGGCGGCGGAGAGGGAGCATGACGACATACGAGAGCGTCATGCCGTCTGCCGTCACAGCATACAATCAGTGAGTTAGTTTTACCCATTTTACCCCCAAGGAGCGCCAATCATCGATGGTCTTACCCCCAAGGAGCGCCAATGGATGTTTCACATCAAAATTTAAAAACGCGTGTCTGGGTTTTAGTTACGTGCAAAGCGTGCAAACAAATATATAATAAAACTAAAGGTCATGACCATAATAAATCTTTTCCAATACATTTGCTATTAATACGGTCTTTATGACATCGAAACTTGTACCGTAATGTCGTACTTTACAGTACTAGGTCTTTTTACTTTACAGCAATCACAAACGAACATTCTGTTTGTAACGCATGCGTAAACCGCGAAAAGCAACCCGCTCGCGCCCTTAGCTCCCGCCACATTTGAAGTATCTACCTAATTTTAACCGCAAATGTATTGAAAAACGTCGTATGATGCTCGTACTCAGTAAGCTGGCTATTATAGTCATCGGTTTATTATAAGCACTCGAACTCGCCTCGTGCCTATATACACCTCGACTGTAATATGTAGTTTACTGTACTTGCAACATAATGTACTGTTAAGTGATTGTGTCCAATATCGATGAAGCGTGTTTGTAAACAGTCATTAATGTATACAGTTTACAATGAAATACTATACCATCAGCCCATTAATGCCCCACTGCAGGGACTTAGGCCTCCCCTCGGGATGAGGAGGCTTGGTGCTTGATCCACCACACTGCGGGTTGGTAGATTTTAATGACTGCAACCGGACAGCCGTGACTGAAGGCTCAATGTGCTTTCCGAGGCACAGTTAGTTATAGTCGTGTACATAAGTTAGAACATACTCATCAGTGAAATATTTGAACTATACTATATAGATTGCTTTACCGTCAAATTATTGTTAAAGTTTTATAAATTTAACTCGAGGTGAAAGGGTAATTGATCTTCTCAATGTATTTCTTTTTATTTAATTAGGTGTTCAAATATTATCACTGTTGTACGAGTCATGAGTCATTAGCATTCATAATATACAATAATTAGCAGCTGTACTACATGGCCCGGATAGCTCAGTCGGTAGAGCATTGGACTTTTAATCCAAGGGTCCAGGGTTCAAGTCCCTGTTCGGGCGGCCAATTTTTGCATGGATTCACTTTACCTTTATGTTCTAATTATGTACCTACCATCATTTGGTAATGAATTTAACTCTGAAATGACAGGCAAATAATAACATTATGTGTGGTTGTAACTCTGTAAACTGACTAAAATTTTGCACAGTCTTAGTAATAAAGAACGTTATTTTGCGTGTATCCGCATCTAAAACATTTTTTTTTTCTATTTTTTTTCCTATATTACTATATACGTATAGTAAAGCTGATTCGAACTTTTCTACACTAGTTTAAATAATCAATTGACTTAGGATAGTAAAAAATTAAATAAAAAATATGTGAAAGTGTTGATGCCCTACGAAAACTAGGTTATTAGATAAGTTATGACATGTGGGCGTGAAGTAATGCAACAATTGCACGGTGCATTGCCATTTACGTGTTGTTTGTGTAATCAAATTATGTAATTATCAATTCTAATGTCAAAAATCATACGTATTTATTTCCTTTGGAACTATAAAACAGATTTGTAAAAAGACTTATCACAAGGTGACCTTTATGAAATAAAACGAAGGTCACCTACTTGTTTATTTTCTAGTTTTCATTTTAAATGTTTTCAAGCATTTTCTCTCCATTTTTTCCTTTGGGCTGTTTGCTCGCATTGAATCATTTCGTTTATACTACGTTTGAATTTATGTTCTTTTTGTTTTATATATTTCATTTTATCTTTTTTTGGGTAGTGTAACAACATTAGATCGTTTTTAATGAGTTCATAACGCAGTCTTTGGGCATATATGCTTTGGGCGAGCATCTGTTGAACATTTCTTTTCTTTTGTGTTTGATGTTCGGCGTGCTTACAGTTTTATTTAAAAATTAAAGATAATTGTAAAAAAATATATTTCGTTGGTATTGAAAAATATGTTCAGAAAATTCACAAGTTACGACACGATCTGCACAGAATAGGTCAAAGTATTTGAAATATAATTTGCCATGAAATTAATGTTTAGCAAAGCAATGGAGGATGAGAACGCTTTTAAGCTAAACGTACATTAACAATAGATTATGTGTAATAAATCTGTCATAAGAATTTTAGATATTATTTATTGGAACCTCTTTAAAAAAAATATAATAATAATACATGAGACTTCCCTAACAGCGCCATCTAGTCCCAAAGTAAGCAAGTATTATTATGGGTTACTAGACAATTGATATACATAATTAAATATTCTTTATAATATACACATATATAAATATTTTGCTCCCACACACGGAACGAAATAAACATGTTCACGCAAACAAATATTTTTTGTCTCGGACGGGAATCGAAACCGCGACCTTCGGCTCCGCAATTAGGGTCTCTAACCACTCGGCCATTCGGTTAGTATCAAGTATATAGCCACTACGTACTAAAGCCAAATGAATACAAAACAGCTCAGACGTAATGTTTAAACGTTCATATTCGACACCGAAAATTTCAATTGGCGTAAGAGACAAATCTCAACAGCCGAGCAAGAAATAGTTTTTGATTACAGTTTTAATAAAAACTTTTTGAATTTTCGTGGAAACACACCTCTCTCTCAGCTAAAATGGGAAGCTCTTTTGTCTCCAGATGTTGAAATTTCTCGCAACCACGTATGTACGTAATATGAATACGTTTAACTGAATGAGTGCATCATAGGTCATCTTACAATTGGCTAAAAGATTAATTTTCCAAAAAAAAAATCGACTAAGGGCGGATCGGATCACGCACAGTGAAGGGTTCTGTAGTTAGCCATTGATTTTATCATCGTTTCAGAACGAGTGTGTACCCCAGTTCACGATTGGGACACAGTCTCGTGGTATTTTATTGAATTTTCAAGTGAAGCTGCTTTAAAAAAAAATTCGTGTTAATGCTGTATAAGTATTTTACCCGTAGCCATAAAAGAAACAGTAATAATGTGTTTCAGTAATAATATATACTTAACTTTAAATATTTTTTTTTCTGAAACTTTTTTTTGTATGATTTATTTGTATTTATATGACCAATATATTATATTGTATTTGTATGACCAATAGTCACTGAGAAAAATGGCTGTGACAGACGTACAGTCAGACAGATGAACAAGGCTAAATTACAAAGCTTCCTTTTTTTACCATGTAACTCCGGAACACTAAAAAGCTTAAAGGCACTGAAAAATCGTGCTTGGACTTATAGTTTTTTTTTTTTTAGATATAGAGGTTCCAAATAAATAAATACCATTCGATAGAGCTCGGAAAACTGAATTGTGGTCATTGACGTGGCAGTCATAAGAAGTTATCTTTGAGAAAATATCCCTTAAAGCTATTGAAATTTCCGGTTTTGTTTGACCGCTGTACAGCGCCTTGGGTATGTGCGCGGCGAGGGAGGCAGCTCCTGAGCGCTGACAGCGGATAGCGACCGTACTCTGGTGAATTAACGCCATTCCAAAAATCTGTACTTTCGCCCTTAGTCCTATAGCGACCAGGGGTATTCAGTCACATGAGATTCGGCGCCATGAGGTCGCATTATAGTGGTTTCAGTCAAATTATTTCTATCAACAGCGAAGTTTTATTTTACCGGAACGTAGGCGCAGTTCGCAACAAATTATCACTGCGTAGTTAATAATAAAACTTACTTTTATCTCTAGGTGAAAAAGGTTATCCTGCATATTAGTATTCCTTACTGATAAAACAAAAGGTTTATGAACTTACTTTGTTGTCTGTCTGTCTGTCTTTTTTTAGTGTGGTGTATTTACAGCTCCGGTGCCATTTGACTTTTTTTAAAACTTTGACTACCTACCTAGTTATACAGGGTAAGTCAGAATGTTCTGCAGGTTTTCAAAAATTTATTATGTGAAATATAAGGAACATATAATATTGTGAGATACACTGTGTGAAAGATAAACTCTCAAAGTTTAGTTTCCTGAAACTGATTCCGAGTTAGCCCGCAAGATGTCAGCAGGAGAGCAGTTAAAGAAAATGGCGCTGACTGGCGAGCAGAAGTCGTTCTGTGTGCTTGATTACCATGTTAACAACTCCGTGATTACTGTTCAACGACATTTTCGTACCAAATATCAGAGAGACCCGCCAGATGGGAGGTCCATTCGTAAGTCGTACACACAATTTAGGGATGCAGGCTGCATCTGTAAACGAAAATCAACTGGCCGTCCGTCGACTAGTCCCTCGTTCACCCGATCTAACCCCGTGTGATTTCTTCATGTGGGGTTTTGTAAAGGATCGTGTTTACGTACCACCACTTCCAACAACACTGGATGAACTGCGTGCTCGCATCACAGAAGCCATTGCTGATATCGACCGCGATATGCTGCAGAAAGTTTGGCAGGAGATTGAATATCGGCTTGATGTCTGTCGTGTAACAAAAGGCGCTCACATAGAACACCTGTGATGTGTTTTTTTTTAAAAAACTTACACTAAACTAAACTTTGAGAGTTTACCTTTCACACAGTATATCTCACAATATTATATGTTCATTATATTTCACATAATAAATTTTTGAAAACCTGCATAACATTCTGACTTACCTTGTATAATTTGTGACCAAATATAGATAAAAAACTTGACAGATACTTTAGAAGTGATTTTCAGTAGTTAAATGAGTTTCTCAATTTTTGACATTAGTAATAAATACTTAAGGAAACGGTTTTCTCAGAAAAATTTAATCGAAATGACGTCACGCGAACGATATTCGGAAATAAAATCAAGCAAATGGAATCGGATCACTGTCGTCAACAACGTGAAACAGGTGCTTTTTTTTTAATTTTTAATTGGTGTTAATAAGAATCACAAATAACGCGTGGTATGTTTTGGATCGATTATAAAAATTCATAAATTGAATTAAATTAAAAAGTTAAAACCAGGGATTACGATTTTACATTTAGAATTACTTTTGTTTGCTTTTACAAAACATGAGCTGGAGTCTAAGGCTCCAACGGAGTGTGGCTATACTTAATTTGAAGGCTTTAGCATAATGTGGGAGGTTCGACTCTGTTTAAAGTTTGTTAAAGAAAAGAAAGACTTTTTTACTGTTCACAGAATTACTTAATTATTTGGGTTTCAGCTATAATTGGGTTATGAATTTCATAACAATTTTTTAATCTCTGCACATGCAGATACCTTCCTGTCTTGAGCCTCAAGGTATCTTTCGGGGTGACGGCAAGAGACCCGATGGTGTCACTATGGTTCCATACAAAAGTGGTAAAGCTCTTGTTTGGGATGTAACTTGCGTAGATACTATGTGTCAAAGTTATATAAAAAATACATCTAAAAAAACTGGAGCAGCTGCTGAGACAGCAGCTCGCAGGAAAACAGCCAAGCACATGGAACTTCTAAATCGTTACCATTTCATCCCTTTTGCTGTCGAGACGATGGGTCCCTGGTCCAAAGATACCAAATCATTTGTCCACGATTTGGGTGTCGCGCTGTGTCTGTTGACGGGGGATCCTTTGAGCAAGGAGTACTTTGTTCAGAGGATCAGTGTCGCAATACAGCGCGGCAACGCGGCAAGCATCCTTGGTACCCTGAACCCATCGTCGCTTTAAAATTTTGTCATCTATACTAATATTATAAAGCTGAAGAGTTTGTTTGTTTGTTTGTTTGTTTGTTTGTTTGAACGCGCAAATCTCAGGAACTACTGGTTCGAATTGAAAAATTCATTTTGTGTTGGATAGTCTATTTATTGAGGAAGACTATAGGCTACATGTAGAAAAAATATACTATCTGTCTGTCTGTCTATTCGAGCAAATCTTCAAAACGGCTAAACTGATTTTGATGAAACTTCACAGATGTGGAAAGGAAGTGGTCAAAAGTGACATACACTACTTTTTGTATGTCTGTATGTACGTCCATCTGTCTATTTGAGCTAATCTCCAAAACGGCTGAACCGATTTTAATGAAATTTCACGGGTATGAAAAGGAGGTGGTCAAAAGTGACATACGCTTTTATCCGTCTATCTGTCTGTACGTCTATGTGTCTATTCGAGCAAATCTCCAAAACGGCTGATCAGATTTTAATGAAACTTTGCAAACGTGAAAGCAGGTTGTCAAGAATGACATCAGCTACTTTTTGTGGCTGTTTGTCGTTTGTCCTCACTGATCTATCAATGTAGATAAAATCGAAACTACTAAGTCTAGGAAGCCGAAATTTGGAACAGTGGTTTATTTTATAACGTGAGTATAAATTTTTTAAGAAAGGAATATTTGGAAATTTCAAATTTAAGGAGGGAGCGATGGAGAGGCTTTGTATGAGAGTCTTTGTTCTTTAAAGTTAGAAACATAAAAATTTTAACATAAATAAATAATGAAGTGTTTCAGGGTTTTTGGATTTCCACATTTTAAGGGTGGGAAATGGGAGGTGAAAAATATGATAGTGTCGGTTTTCTTAAAGGAGTGGGGAGAATGAAGATTGAAAGTGTGAATGGGTGTACCCAATATTAGTTTTAGCAAAAAGTACGTATAAACCATTTCGAATGTTAATACTACCTAAAACAGGAATGTGTAGTCTACGCAAGCGAAGCTGCGGGCGGTCGCTAGTTTATCATAATTCACATAGTATTTTTTAATTTGTAAATACTTTAAGTTTTACTTTTTATATAATTTAAAATTATGGGTTTTTAGATTTAATTTAAATATTGTTATATACATACATCATATAAATATAAATAAATTTTTTAATAACATATTTTTTAGAATAATTTCGAAAATTACTGTAAAAATAAAACTTGCACTCATCCTTATTTGCAAAAGCCGAATGAAAAAAACATATAAAATTGACGTCTTCATTGAAAGTATTCATATGTTATTTAAAAAAAAAAATGGAAGAAATGTTTAAAATTCCATAAGGTGCAAAGAGACAGCAGTGTGTAATTTGGAACAGTCACATGAGGCGTGATGAGGCATGAATCGCACTTTATCGATTTTTATTTAATTAGCTATTCAAATAATCGTACACCTAATTAAACACAAAACTTTTCAAGTATAGCTATCCATTGTCACTGTTTTTTGTTTATACTATACGGAGAATTCGTACCTATACAACATGGCCCGGATAGCTCAGTCGGTAGAGCATTGGACTTTTAATCCAAGGGTCCAGGGTTCAAGTCCCTGTTCGGGCGGCAAATTTTTGATGAACTAACTTCTCATTGAGAACTATTTATTTTTATTTTAAGTTAGAAGTAATGAAAGAGTTTATAGTTTACTACTTTAGCGTCGAAATCGAGTTACACGAGTACGTTTCTAAATTACTTCAGACGGGTATTATGAGTTTCAAAAGAAAAATCAAAAATAAGTCAAAACCAAAAAAAGACGCCAGAAAGAGAACTTCGAGAGCGCAGAAAAATATAGATTACGCTTAATGGATATCGTGACATTTAGAAAAAGAAAAATATTAAAATTCAAATGAATTAGTAAAGAAATTACTTATAGTGACACGAAGCATTATGTCAGAAAATTTATTTTAGATTTCATATAATATTACAACGACAAGGAATTTAGTAGATTGTATTTTGCGATTATGCTATAAGAATTCAATTCAATAAGTAAATGAGATGCTGAATTTTAAACAATTATTAATTAGCAAATTCCCAACAACAATAAAAAAATCTTTTTTCTTCAATAACTGACTTATAAACAGCTCGGCTAAAAAAAACAAACATACTCGTAAAATGACATAAATTCAAGACATTGTGTATCACACAAGAAGAGTGCAGCACTTTTTGGATATGGAAGATTTACGCTAAACGTGTGATTATGGAAACTGGATATTTCGTAAATAAAAAAATAGCTACACACAATTCAAGCCCATATAAACAATTAAAATGTATTTCTTAAATTATTGTTTGATTTAATTATTGATAATGACTTTAATTGAATTAGTGATGACCGCTTGACCGAGTGGTTAGAGACCCTAACTGAAGAGCTAATGGTCGCGGGTTCGATTCCCGCCTGGGACAAATAATTGTGTGCATGAACATGTCTATTTGTTTCGTTCTGGGTTTAAAATATCTATATATGTATATTATATATTATAATAAAAAAGATATTTAAGTATGTATATCAGTTGCCTGGTACCCATAATACAAGCTATGCTTAGTTTAGGACTAGATGGCGCTGTGTGTGATGTCCCAGGTATTATATATTATATTACAATTAATATTCTATTGTTTTATGTCTACTATTAATGAAATAATATTAGAATTAAATATCACATACAGAGGACATTTTGAGATTAAAGGTAGGTACTTTATGTAAAGAAATTTTATCACACAAAATGATATACCCTTCAAAATTGCTTGTTATACAAAAATAGTACGTGCACTTTTTTGATGTTAAAATTTTTCGTTTGTACTTTTTACAGTAGTTTGGAATTTAATACTTAAATTCATGTTAAAAATATTTAAATTTTGTTTTCAATTCACAAATTTAGAACGTCTTTAGTGAAATGGTATTAATAAAATAAAGTTGAATCGCCCACACCCAGGACGAACTGAGTTAAGAATGTCCTCTAGACGGGTGACGATGTCAAAAATTCGTAGTTTTTAATTAATAAAAAGAAAATTATATACCGACGCGCCGCAACAACGGTTTCGCAAACGAAAGCACCATGAATGATCCATGCACTGTCTGCGTGATTTATTGGACTAAAATATCCCTATGTATCATTTTTCAAGGGTTTTTATTTTGTCCGCATGCCATATCTCCCTCAATACTTCATCAAAACCAATTATTGATATTTAATATCAATGAAACGTTAGTTTTTCAAACAGCCAACGGATGGCGCTGGTTGTTTCTTTATATTAGGTGTTCGAAAATTCCTCCGGTTTTAAATTACCACAGACAGCGCTCTTCAAATAGAACTCTTTTTGTTTCGGGACCACACGGCGCTTATGCTACTATTTACAAAATGAACAGACCGCAAGTTGAGTACGATGTGAAGTTCCACTCAGACCTGTAACTCAGACATACTTACGCAGCCGCAAGTGCAGTGCTTCATTGGTTGTCACAGGAAGTCTAGTCTGTGTTAGGGATATGCAAAATTTAAAGCTTTCCTCACCGCAAGGACAGGAGTCGCGACCTTTAGAGTTGACGGATTATAGTTGGACCCGTGTTAATGACATCATAAAAGATTTTCGTACATTTAGGGTTCAATACGTCCGAGATAAAAAAACAGGACCTCTATGACAACTTGACGTCTGTTTATCAAAATCTATATTCTCCGAATCAGCTGGATAAAAAAATTTAAATATGGTATTATACTGAGTTTGGTGACCCAATCACGGATGTACAGCGTAAATAAACGAATTGTGATTTCGTGGGTTAATTTTAATGGGAAACCGTCCAACGCCTACAATGTTAACTGCATATCTCGTAAATTAAAATGAAAGAAATCTGCTGCATATGATCAAGCCCATTTTAACAATACGATGTATTTATGGACTTTTTACTCTAGCCTATGTTAAAGTGGATGAAATATGTTAAAACTGGATATCAGAGTTATGTAACGGAATTCTGTACTACTCGTACATAAACAGTGCATATACAATTTTTGAGGTCAAGTTTTTAGTTAGTGCAGCGTTTAGGACTAAAAGCTAAATGTAAGGTCTTAATTTAGCTTATAATTTTCAGGTGTAAAATGTCCATGATTAAAAGGTGGTGTAATAACAAAATACAGTTCAATGCAATTTTAATATAATTTTATTTAATGAAATTACAATGTTATCTATCTAATATTTTGTATTAATATTACTAGTTTAAGATCCCAATTAACAACGACCTTAACCCATCTGTTTCACCGATGATTTTTTTTTGTTATGTTAGGTAGAAAATACATCGCGAATGGGTTGGCTAAAAAATTCCTGACAAGGCTTATGATTAATTAAATAATGACAATAAAAATATAGCGATATATACTTATCTTCAAATTTTAGGAAAGTCTTTCAGGAATGTAAATAATAAAAATAAACAAAGTGAACGGTTAAACACTAAAATTAACAAATAACAAAAAACATACACGATGGATGAATGTACCTGTTTATACCTGCCAATCAGTCTATGCTCCCAACCCAGTAGTTATGCCAGGTAAAAAATTGATAACCCAACGTTGGCATATTCTGTAGGCTTCATGGGTGCAATGTTAAATAAAAAGTCATTTTTAAATTGTTTTATTAATCATAGCCTTGCCAGGAATTTATTTGCCAAACATTCGCGATGTATTTTCTAAGTACTAAATTTAATTTAATATCAGAATGTATTTTGTATTTAATTTTAAGATTTTAATCCTAGTTGCGCTCATCCACATATTTATTAAGTGTTTCATCAACAATTTATAGTTAAATTTTAATATATGTCCCGTTACCTAGTCTATGGTACTTCAATGGTTTATGGTTATGCTCGTGAATTATTTCATCAAGAGTTCCGTCTTTGTGTAGATAAATATGAGCTTTGCATCCCACTGTGCAGCGGTATCGTAGACGGGAGCGAGTTGAATAATCCAACGAATACGTGTATTTATTTACCATCTTGTACTGCTTGCCGTTCTGTAGCGTGATTTCTTCGACTAAAAAATTGACAAATTTTCCATGTCTACAGAATAAATTATACTCGAGGCCTTGAGTTTCATGAAATCGCACGCCAATAAAAACTTCGTAATGGGTTTTTTTAACGACAACTAACGTTTAATGTTTGTAGAAAAAAATTTTAAATTATTTTTTCCCCATATATGTAATGATTTAAATATCAGATTAGTGAAAACTAAGTAAAGTAGGTACTCCACTCTACGTATGAAAGAGAAACAAATACATTTTTATTTATTTAAGCACAGTAATATCTTTAAAAAAAAGGCATGGCAAGTTGGATGAGGTACCTAATATTTTTACGAAACCTTGTTTAGACTCAAGCCATGGGTCAATTTTTACTCAAAGTTGGAAAAAAAAATGGGACTTTAGATTTTGATCCTTGGCCACACCGAAATTTCGAATTGTAGTACTTAGTAATCTAAAAATGCTAACACATCATGATGATTATATTTTGACTAAGTATATTAAAGTAAAGCTCCGTTATGAATGGCCGGGCGAAAAGGAGGATGGAACAAGAGCCCACAAAAAAAATACAATAAAACATAAGAAACAAACACATTTTTAATTATTTAGGTATCTATTATTATTATTTAATACTTACAATAATAATTTATGTTATTTTCGTAGCGCTAGTCAAAAAAAAACCCTATACTTAACTAAATATTTCTACAATATATTTAAAGAACGGATAGAGCTGTATTGAAAATTTTTATAACTATTAGATATAAATACACTTTAATATGGTGCTTAGTAATGTCATTTTTTACTGTAGTAACAGTAATTTGTATATTATGATTCAAGTTACATAACTTTCACAATGAGCACTGACCAAAAATTTTCACATTACATTTGAATATTTTTTATGGAAACATAGACAAACAGGAGTTTTTTTACAAATCTTGTTAAAATTGTGTGTGTGGATTTTCAATGAATAATCGATTGTTAACGATTGAAAGCTGATCACGTTAACACTACTAATCATAGCTATGAAATTCTACGTATTGCACCTGTTTGTATGGCCGTCGATAATAGCGAAGTCACTTTAACGTTTTACGTTTTCTTTCTATATCTCTGCTATGTACGTCTCCAAAAAACTCATATTTTTTGTGTTCATTAAAGACATTATTCCTATAAATACCAGTTATTGGCCCATGTTGCAAAATTTTGAACAATGCCCATTTCGTACTTAGTGACAAAAAGCACAGACCAGTCAACCTATAGACCACGCTTTAATAAACGTCAGTACGAAAACGAAATCGCCAAAAAGTGGCGGGGTGCGGGGAGAGGTCGGCTAGTTTTCATTGGCTCGTTCAAAATTGACAATTTAATGGCTTCCGGCGTGCTTCCAACTGACCGCTCACAAGAGACGTAGTTATGTAGTGGCACTACATAGCCTTGGCGAATGCTACTCCCTGTCAAAACGTGGTCTATAAGGTTGACTTGTCTGTGAACAAAAAGCTATCATCGAAATGTATTTTTTTAATTGTGGTTACACTTTAGCAGAACTCCGTTCCCGAGCCTATAGTATTTTTGCGGCTTATGTGTATGCTCGTGAACAGTTTTGTGCAAGGTACCGTCTTTGTTTAGATAAATATGGGCTTTGCAACCCATTGTGCAGCGGTACCGTAGACCGGACCGGACTGCACTGTCCATTGAGTATGTATAATCATTAAACATTTTATACTTCTTTCCGTTTGCAAGTACAACGTCCGTCACTGAAACAGTGTTACTAATTAGCACACAAAAGGAAAAAAATAAATTGCTAGTTCAAGGGGAAACGGTTTCAAAAATTTGAGTAAAGCTTGTTATTTTCATATCCTTTATTTTTTTTTCTCAAACGTACATTAAACATTGTTGGGTAAATTACTCGTATCATATTAAAATAAACATTATTTTGCTATCGCATTTCATCAAATTAATTTCTATTACCTATAGCCTATACCTACATACAGGCTGAGATTTTAGTCACGAGCCAAAATTTTTCTAGTTGTTAGGTATCACAAATAGACTTCATTACGTAAATAAAAATATAGATCAAATATACATAATCAATAATTATATCCCAAATATTTTTTAACAAAATTTTACTACCTTCTACTTACATCCGAAAGGGCGGGGCATGGGGCATGTGGACGAGGTGCGTACACGTGACTAGTAATATTAGTAGTGTTGGGAAAGGTTTACGTAGTCTGAATATTATCTTATTGTACGATACTAAAAAAGAAAAAGACGGCCAACGGATTTGGCTGGTCATTAAAACCTCAGCTTGTATAAATATCCACTGATAATAAAATCTTAATAACGACCAACATATTGTATTTCAAGGTGTCAAGACTCTATTAACAAATCGTACTCAAGTTTGAAGTCGGTCTTAAAACCATCTCAAGTTAATAGGTAGGTACGAATAGGTTAGTAGACTAATTTAAAATAAAATAAGTTAAATAATAAAATAAGTTCTAAATATATGATAACAGTAAAAGAATTTAAAAACATAAATCATTATTAACAAAGTTATGAATGTTTAAAATGTCCTGTTGGACAGAGAAGACAATACCTCAGGGCGTACCTATGTGTGACATCAGGCCATTTAAAATAATGTTAAATTTCGCATTGCAAGAAAGAAACAGATATAAAATTTTAATAGCCTATAATTTTCGTATTCTTCAACCTAATATAATTTTTTCATAAATTATCTTTATCGTATAAAGTCTAATTTTATATTTTCTTGACAAATATAATACGCTTAATAGTAGTCAAATACCCAATTTATAAATGCACCTTAATTAAACTATCGAGAATGACTCAAGTTTACGAATCACCTAACATCACATTATTGGCAGAAAAAAGCCTTCAGTATTAAGAAACTACACTCAGTCGAAAGATCCTATGTGCCCATTTTTTATAATATCAATTACGTGTGGTTAGTTACTCTGTGCCTGCACTTGTGAACGGTCACGAAGTTAAGTTTCGACATCGTGTTTGAACACGCACTCAGCTAATATCACTCTCAACACGATCTGGAGTGTGATTTATTAATATCGGCCATAATGCACGAAATGGTCACACAATTCTATTTGAGTTATTAAGCGAGCGTCAATCTACTTTGGGCATAATAGTACGAATTAACTAGAAGCCCTCTTCTGCGTTTAGCGTCTTACAACTCATACTATGACTAGCTGATGTGAGTTGGAGAGTTTTAGTCCGAGTGTTAGTGCGCAAGGTCTTCAATCCCGCGAAATTGCGTAATGTCACTTCAATGCTGTGAAGTGACATTTATGACTATTAAAACCAAATGCGGCCATCAAATTGATTTGATCATATTCATCACAATTGGATGAATGTAAAATAGTCGTTGCTGCACACAAAAACTTAAAGTGTATTTTAAAACTATAACACTAATTTAAAGTTTGTTGATTCAATATTTAATTGATGTTATTTTGTGCGTTCTGTAACGGATGTAAAGACCGTTTTTCATTCGATATATATTTGGAGCCTCGTGGGAATGCGCTGTAGGTTGTTTGGCAACTGTCAAATCGTCGAAGACTTTTATCCTTGAATAGCAAGTTCCTGTGACTATGCACCTCCAATGATTGTTAGAATAAGGACATTTCGTGTACATATACGTGTCGTAGTACAAATATTCTTTTCCGTTGACCATTTGTATCATTCGCGCTGAAACCACAAGCAAAACAAAAAAAACTATTATAATTAATGTTTTCATGATTTCACTGAAACTTACAGTAAGCCAAACGTAAAAATTTTGGTTATACTCGTATCTTTCTAGCAAAAGGGTATATACTTCCTAATCAAGTGTTTGAAACAAAAATAATTTATAAGGATGGTTGTTACTTATATAAGAATAATAATAATAATAATGACGTATACATCACAACAACGTCTAGGCCCCAAACTAAGCATTAGCTTGTATTTTAGGTACCAAGCGAAGACACCACATAAATATAACAACCAAGACCCGGTACCAGTATCAATATTCATCATATAAATACTGACCCGACTTGGGATTCGAACCCGGGACCCCCAGCTTCGTAGGCAGGGTCGCTACCCACTAGACTAAGCGGTCGTCAAAGAATATAATCGATATATCTGCCAGCATGCCGTATCACATTTCGTTTGGATTGTAAGCCCATCGCGATAATCCACTGCAGGTTAGGAGCTGTTCACCTCCATCATAACATAAGTTAGAAATTAAAATAAGTATAGTAAGCTATCCTTAAAAGATAAACATATGCCATGGTAAACTTTTCTTTAGACCTAACAGGAACAATTCCTCCATACATTGTTTTGTTACATCTCAAAGGGATTAGGCAGCGTTTTCGGTGAAAACTCCCAGTCGGCTTGATTTTTTCCAATATTTTCAACAATCATCGTCATATTTCAACTAATTTACAATAACCATTAATGAATTATACATATAAACCTTCCACTTGAATCACTTCATCCATTAGTGATAATTGTATGAAAATTGTTCGGTAATTTATCAATTTATCGCGTTCAGATAGACGCGGCGGGGTCTTTATTTTATAATATGTAGTGATAATGGAAATGAACTATCTTTTCTTGAGCAATATTGATTTACAAAATGGGAAAAACGACTTGTATACTGAATTAATCTTATTGGACAGAAAAATGTCTTTAATATTATCTATGAATAATGATTGTAGATAGACTTAAATGTTCATAAATTAAAAACTCGTTGATCAATAATTACGTGCTTCGGAGGGCACGTTAAGCAGTCGGTCCCGGACGCTGTCAATAGATGGCGGTCGTTACAGTTCCCAACCCGCAGTGGAGCAGCGTGGTGGACTTAAGCTCCAAGCCCCCCTCCTCACCCCGGGGGAGGCCTAAGCCCCTGCAGTGGGGTAAAAATGGGCTGAAGATGAGATGAAGATGATGATCAATAATAATACGCCTAGATATAGCGGAAATCGAACACACGGCCTTTGACAGGTGGAGAGTTTAATTATTTAGGTCTTCATTCCAGTAGAAAACTATTTGCTAAAAATCAGTCTATAAACATCAATGACAAAATATATACCTATCACCCATTCAAGGATACCTATACATGTGGCCAGTTACAATGAACTAAAGATTTTGTATTAATTCAAAATATCAATAAAACTCTGTTTCTTATATTATATTCTAGACAGTTCTTGATAATTCCTCGTACAAGCAATCTTAATCACACAAAATTAAGTTTGTTGGCAACTGAAAATAACGGTTATTTCAAAAACTTGTAAACGGATAATATTTAAAGAGGCTTGTGACATACGGACGGGCTGACAGATGGACTTGCCAAAATGATGAGAGTTCGGTTTGTCATTTGGGTACGGAACCCTAAAAATAAGAATATTTTACAGAATAATTTCATGACCAGAAGATCTATTGATAAATTATTGATAAATAATAAATATTGATTAACTAGAAATAATAAAAGTATTACAACTTTAATAGCCAATTTGCTGCTCATTATCCACTTCCACTTCCATCAACCGTTTTTATACCCAACTGCAGGGGCTTAGGCCTCCCCTCAAGTTGAGGGGACTTGGAGCTTAAATCCACTGCGCTGCTCCAAAGCGGGTAGGCAGATTGTAACGACCGGCATCTATTGACAGCAACCGGAACCGACTGTTTAACGTGCTCTCCGAGGCACGGAGTCAGTTATAGTTAATGAACTTAAGTGAGAAAAAACTCATTGGTACACGCCCGGATTCGAACCACGGCCCCATGGCCTTATAGATTTGAAACTGGTTCACTGTGTTCGGGCTATCACGACAAACCCAATAAATTGGCCCATTTGGAACTGCAACCTCTTTCATTTTAAAAGTGAAACTATTCAACATTAATAATTTCTTTCCATTTGTTAGAGTGTTCAACGTAGATGAGAACAGAAAAATGTCAAAACGTAAAATTATCGTAAATTGTATCAACGGGTGATAAATGGTTATAAAAAATATAAGTCGACAGCGAACAAAGACCTTAGCGGCTACTGAAACGTTGATGTCAAAATTATGCAATTTTAACAATATATTAAAATTATCCAAACATATCTTTACTGTTTATTTTATTTTAGTTGCTCGAAGAAAAGGCATATCGTACGTAGCAGTTCAGGGAAGAAAATTCACAGCAGCGGGCATCTTGTGAATCTGCATCCGTGGTGCAACTTTCGTCAATTTCGGGAACTATTCGAAGATGTGAAGCGATGCGATGGATAAAAAAAAAATACTAAGTATTCATAAATGAAAGAAGAAATAAATATAATGAATAAACTGATGTATAAAATTCATACAAATTTCATAATAAGTTATTTGTTTTATTTACAAGATGTCACACTTAAATTTTCAGGACACCATCCCGTTGTCTTTCCCATTTTATTAGATTCTTTAGGAAAGAATCTGTTTATACACTTTTTTTATGCGGTCGTTTAAAAATTGAAATTTTTTTCATAAATGCTCTATGTACTTAAATTCAGTAAGTCACAATAGAGCAGGTAGCGATGTCATTATTTATCTTTCGAAAGGTTTTTCTCAAGAACATATTCATACAATGTCGTGACTTTATCGCACAAGCGAATTTTTACCGTAAAATCACAGCTCTAGTTAAAAATTGTTAGATTTTAAATCACATTTCGCCAAATCTATTTTTATTAAATAGGTCACTTCAATCATAAGTATTAATAATCAAAATGAACATAATTAGTTGGTTGTTTTTTATTTCATTCTTAATACTAGTATAGTTCGCCTCGAACTTTATGGCGGATCGGAATACAACACTATAAGTGTGCTTGTGCAGGTACAGTCATATACCCCTCGCTCCACTGCGTCCCATTACACCTAAAACTGGTTATTGCGACGCGACTTGTGCCTATCTTCGGATCCGCAATAAAGTTTGATTGGAACTGTAATATAAACTTAAATAAACAATAAATTAAAATGAAATCATAAAACGTATGACGCTTCTATATTTTTTACGTATAGTTTTAAATATTCTTTAATGTATCATAAGCAGATCGCTGATAATACTGAATAGGTAAGTGGGTGTGTTCTTTGCATAGTTTCAAAATCGTCAAATCTTCGTCAGTTACAGCTTGAGCTTTGCAGTTCCGGCTCGTACGATGAGTGCAACGCCAATAAATTTTGCTTCCATTGTCTCCACTCCTGGTGTACGTGAACCCCTGGTACATCATGAGATGTTTGCCAGTATGAGTAGTTATCATGTAACCTATCAAAAGACATGGAAAAAAAACCACTAATGTTTTAACCAGCTAAAAATATGGTATAAAAGAAAAACAATGGCAAGTTGAACTCGTCTAGTAAGTGCTGGGTTTCGCAACTGAAATTTTATTTTTTTTATTTTCTTTATTAGGTGTTTCACATATTTATTTGTTTTTCTTTGTATTTCATAGTTTTTACTATTACTTAACAAAACACAGGAGTGGAATAGCGATTTTTATGATTTTTGATCAACAATTTAAAAAAGAAAATTAACTCCTTATATAAACATAAGCATAGATCACACCAGAGAGGCCTAATAAAAACAATTTTGTTATTGTGTTAACTTACAACCTAACAATAAATTGTACTTAATGTTTCTATTAGATACACTTTTAACTACATAGAACTCAGTGTGTATGAGCTATGGTTAATGAATGAAACACACTACTTTGGAAACAAAAGTCGTGGAGGCGATTTCCGCCATAGATAAATTTATAAATCGAAATTTATAAGTCGAAATACTAAGGATTCCGCCGAAATCGTTAATTGCGTGACACTAGAAGTTAACTAATTACCCCGATCCGCACGAGCCAACTTATTTAAATTTGAGGAATGGCTGCAATCTAGTAGTTGAGGCTTAAAAGCCTGGTGAAATAGAGCTTACATGGTTAATGAAAATCAATCTCGAACTACCCATCGATTCAGCCTTTCGTAATTATCTGTCCATACTTGCTAATGTTATTTAAATAACATATGAGTTGTGTTTTAATAAACCTGTACCTAAAGAATATTTGTGATAAATTACATGTCCGACAATCTTAGCTCACTCTAAATTCCACTTGATTACTTGATTTGGTCTCGAAATTAGTTACATTCCCATAGTAATATAATAACATAACCAAAATACATTTCAGAAGAAATCATGTTTAAGAAGAAAACAATTTAAGATTATAAATTTTTATTAATTTAAAAATATTTATAACAAAGACTAGAATATCGATATTTTCTTTATACATACATATTGCGTTAACATTTTATACACAAATGCTACCTTCACTTACCCACATTTTATAAACAAACATATTGTCCTTCAGTTGTCACTTTGAACATAGGATAAGGATGTGTGTGCTTTAACATTGCTCTAAGAACAACATTGTTCAGGTCCGCGTGGAGGTATGCTTTGCAGGATACTGGTCCGTGGAATTTAGCACAACGCCACCGAAAACCGTCCCGTACAGGAAAATGACGATAGTACATGTATCCCAAGTAAATAAGTCCCGTTCCTTTGGGCCGTCTTACAAGGATCGCTGAAGACGAATTATGTGTTGAGTAAAATACAATTAGAAATAGTTTACAATTCAACATCTCACATCCATAATAAGATTATAAAAGCCTATGTTTGTTCGTCCTTTTTTCACTTCCTAATAGAGATACGAATCGAAATCTTATTTGCATCGAGTTTTGAAGGGACACAGACATACATAGCAAATAAACATAGCAACGCAGGCAAACATAGGCTACGGAATATCTTGGTTAAAGGTTACCGTGAGAATTAATTTCTTCGTGTCGCAAAGGTGCAACTAAACGATGCGATTTCCTGCACAAAGATTGCTGAAAGGACGGATATTAATATAGGCTACTTTATCATGGTTAAAGGTACAATGTTATACAAAACAAATAACGAGCTAAGCTTTAGATTGTGAGAGGGAATAGTAATGGGAGTAGGATTCGGAAAGTGAAGTTGAAGGGTACGACGCAGAAGCGGGAATGGAAGGACAAAGGTACAAGGATGTTATGCACCCTATGTCCATAAGGGCGGAGCTGAGGGGAGAAGTTAATTTCTGATATGAAATTGGTCTTAGCTGGAAATGGCTTGGAATACTAACATAACTTGAAGTTTTGTGGGTTACCCTACAAATGGCACCTGTGTCTGTCATTGTAGTCAATTCGTAGAAACTCAGTAAGTCACAGGTAAGGTGAACTTAGTAAGTTTTTTTACTAGAGTAAGCGACCCGAGAAGTACGTGTGAGAGTCCCTAGTGATTTGGCGCGTTATGCTTACAGTGTACATACTATTACCTACGCTTCACTGAATATTTCCAGAACTGACCACTTATGTACGTAAATAATATGTAAAAAGTAATGACAATATTTTAAAATGGAACTCATTGAATGTAGAATAAAATTCGTTAATTTCCTATTTGAATTATTGAATTCAATTCAATGATGCCTTCAGGATGCTGTTGGCACTGCCATGGCGTTGCAGTGCCTCAGGAATGTTTGCAGAGGCTCGCATTGATAATTCCATGCCATCATGCGAAAGAAAGCGGCCTCCTTCTTGCAACGTCTACAATGTAGTAACAACAGCATCCTGAAGATGATCGCTGCCAGACCAGACTGTCTCATCAAAAAATATTGGGTGGGGCAGTTTTTGGTCTCATTAAATAATATTAGGCAATTTTGTTTTATTTTATTTTGTGATATCAGATAACTTTATTACATATACAGCAGAGCCACGCTCGTATTCAAAATGCTTTTTTGCGATGCGATTAAGCACCAAAGAAGATGACAATTTAGAGTTGGTTTGCAGAACTCAAACGTGGTCGTTTCAATCTCAGGGACGAATTTCCTGAAAGCCGCCCATCCAGGTTTGTCAACAATGAAAACATCGATGTGCCATGTCAGATTTGTGCATCCTCAGCACAAATTACAAATTTAACTATTGACTTCTCTAAGTTGGTACCATCATAATATATGTATATGATAAGATTTGACTATTCGTACCTGTGAAAACCTATATAAATAATAAACTTTCCAAAAGTATGTAATTTTTTTTGTTCATGAAGTTAAGATCGAACAAATAGGCTCAACAATATTTCCTTAATGAAATAATAGAAAGATTTAGAAATTAAAATTGGATAATTTGGTTATAGTTTAGTTATTCCGTAAATTTCTTGTTGTTTACTGCTAGACAAGGTAAGTAACATATTAGAAATTCAAATAAACTTGAATATAAAGTCTATATTTATTTAGTATTTGACATTTTTTTAGATAACAGGCGCCTAACAAGCACCAAAACATGACGTACAGAATCGAATAAGTTATTTAATAACCTCTAGCTGTCGTCTAACTAATAAGCTATCAATTAACAATTATAATTAGATTCTAATATAGGTTCCGTCTCCGGTCCTGTGGTACTTAGGTGGTGCATGGTTATGTTCGTGAACAAGCTTGTTTAGGCTTCTGTCGTTATTCAGATACAGATGGGCTTTACAGCCCAGTGTGCAGCGGTAACGGAGACCGGAGCGGCTTGAAAAATGCTGAGAATACGTGTATTCGTTCACCATTATGTACCTCTTTCCATTTGCTAATACAATTTCTCCAACTAGAAAATACATTTTACACGTTTTATATCCATATATCGCAACTGCAAAAAATAATTACATAGTCTTGAAAAGTTTATTATTTATACTATAGTTAAATAATAAACTTTTCAAAAGTATGTAATTTTTTTTTGTTCATGTAGTTAAGATCAAATAAATAGGCTCAACAATATTTCCTTAATTAAATAACAGATACATTTAGAAATTAAAATTGGACAATTTGGTTATAATTTAGTTATGTCGTAAATTTTTTATTGTTTATTGCTAGATGAGGTAGCTTAGTAATATATTAAAAATTCAAATAATCTTGAATATAAAATCTATATTTATTTAGTATTTGAAATTTGTTTTTAGAAAACAGGCGCCTAACAAGCACCAAAAAATGACGTACAAAATTAAGCTAGTTATTTAATGACCTCGAGCCATCGACTAACTTATTAACTAAATAACTAAATTATAATTATAATTAAATTTTAATATAGGTTCCATCTCCGGTCTTGTGGTACTTAGGTGGTTTATGGTTATGTTCCTGAACAAGCTTTTTCAGGCTTCCATCCTTATTCAGATACAGATGGGCTTTACAGCCCAGTGTGCAGCGGTAACGGAGACCGGAGCGGCTTGTATTATGCAGAGAATACGTGTATTCGTTCACCATTATGTACCTTTTGCCATTAGCTAACACGATTTCTCCAACTAGAAAATACATTTTACACGTTTTATATCCATATATCACAACTACAAAAAATAACATTTACCACAACTTCCAGATATAATATTAAATTGAAATTCAAATTGTGCATATTGATAAACATTTAATAGAAACACCCATAAGATCACAAACATTGTAAAATGTAAATATTCAAGAAATAGACAATATAGATTTGAGTATTTACAACAGGTAACACCGTCTTTGGTTTGAATCACAATATCGAGATCACAACACTGAAACGTATCCAGCATAAAAATACATTTTATTTGAATGGAATACGATATGTTTAATACTGATTACATTTAGGAATTATTTATTTATTTACTGCATTACATACAACATTTCATATTAGGTTTCAAATATCGTCAAAGCGATTCAGAGACATTGACTTTCTTTACAGTTTCACGTATCTTCCGTCTTTGGCCATGTGCAGCGCCGCTGGGCCGTGGTTGTGGTGTTGTTTAGACCTTATTATGTTTTTGGAATCCGATGAGACGATGACGTACGCGGTGCATCGTCTGGACAACCTGCTGGAACATTGCCAACGATCGCCTCCGCATCTCTGACCGTTTTTGTTGAAAGTGTAACCTTTCAACAGCAATAGAGTTTTTCCGTTGCACATGGTGATGTATTCGGCTGAGGAAAGAAAATATTATGTTAACACCCCAAGCAATGAAAGTAGGTTCAAGTTAAATTTACTTCTAATATCCAGTTTTGCATTAGGGATTGGTATGATGGGGTGAAATTCGACAACACAAAGAATACATAGATATGTGTATGTTTATGATCAAATACAGTAAGAAAACAAGTACAAAAATATATAACAATGTCGATTCACAGAAAACCAGATTGTCTTCATTGTTCTATGAACTTTAATTCCAAGAACAAAAATTGTTCAATTGATTTATTGGCACTGAAGACATCTGCCATTCGCAACATTGCAAAGCGTTTTCCAAACTTAATCACAGAGATAATGTAACTAGAAGCAAGCTCCCTGTTGGGCATCAGTTGGGCATGAGAAAAAAAGGATGGAAAATTACTGTACCTTATATAAATCAAGGTACCTCTTACGAGATATTTTTATTCTCTGTCTCTTTCTATTGAGACTCGCATTCAAGGACTGACTTGCATGCTCTATTCTATTATCTCTATGAATTTAATAGACAAATTCTACTATGATTATATCCGTGCGTCGCCTCTTCGAATGGTGCTTCCATAATAATTGTATCCTCGTATCAAATTAGTAATCTTTACCTACCCTATCTCTAGAGTAAAATATTAAAAAATATATGTATAATATATCCTAGACTGAAACTGCAAAGAGTGCTGTATTGCAAAGGTAGCTGCGGATCATGAATTGCCCATGGGATGTCCAGGGTTGTACTACCAATTGGTCCACGGGGGATTTTTTGCCCGTCGACCAAGTATGTACCTACAACTGTATATTTTTTAGTTGGCCGTGGTACTACCTAGTCTTGGGTTAGTTGAAAATTGTAACAATCATCATCTATTAGGTTAGGTTAGGTTTATCATCATAATAAAAATAACATGTATAGTATGTCCCGCGGCCAGAAGATCAATTTCATGTAATGATTTTTCACTAACTTAAGACTTGGTAGTACCACGGGCAAGTGAAAAATGTCCCGTTGTACAATAATTAGTTGTACGTAGTAGATTCACGGGCAAAAAATACCCCGTGGACCAACTGCTAGTACCTAAAACCCTGGTAGTATCACGGGCAAATCATGCTGTGGATAAAAGAGTAGGAGAGTGTTTGGGGATGTGGAATAATTCAAGCAATAAAGCAGCCGACAGAAATTCCAGTACATAAAATAAAATTAAAGGGGAAAACATCTTTACTTCTTAATATAAAAGCCATTCTTAGTGATGTAATACTGAGGAGGTTCGTGGTTATGAGTCGACAGACAGAACATAATACGATCATTTGTTGATACGTGTAAGTATGCTTTACACGTTTTCGAGAGTCTCTGTGAGCAGGCGTAGCGGAATCCTTGACGCAGTTTCGTGTTCTTGCTATATGAATATCCACAGTAAAGTAGGAGCTGAGTACCTTGTGTAGACGTCACATATTGTACTGAAATAAAAAAAAAATTGAAAAGAGTACCTAAACATATAAGTGAAATAAGCTCTCTTGAATCTTGGAATAACTAAATGGTCTCACAAAAGTTGATAGATGAAATAAAGAAAGGTTTAAAGAAAGGTCTATTGAATAAATAACGTCAGTTGTATGGCAAATTACTAGGAATGAAGAAAAAATTGGGGATTTTATTGAAAAAAAAAAGGAATGTAATAAAATTACGTAACAATACGCATCAGACTAATAGTCTCATTGGCAATTCATTAAACAACATAAAAGGATTATGTACAGTAAGTTCAATCTATTTGTGCGGTTCTGAATTTAATCACAAAAACGCCTAGGTAAGTACTTCATGATTTCATAGAAACATTGGTACATTGTGAAACTATAATTTGTCGAATAAATTTTTTCCTCTAAGACTTTTTTATATTTGCAACTATTTACAGCAAAAAAGGTCTTCTAGCGTGTTTAAAAATATTTAAATCATTTATGCACTCATTGCAAATCCTATCAAAGATACATGAGTTTTGATATTTCAAGTTAGATGAATAATTTTTGCATAAAATTGCGTATTACTATAAAAATGTTTTTATGTGTTTTTTTTTTTGTATATCTCTTCAATAATTTCAGGTCCTAAATCTTTTTATCATTTATTTGTAACTACTTGCTTGATACTTAACCTTCCTTATAAAATATTTCCATGGTTTTTTGTGTGGTGATGAATCTGTAATCATGTTGCTTAGTAGAGTTTCAGGTATTTGTGAGTCAGAGAGTCCAGGAACTAGTGAAGCCAGTTAAGTGATAAAAAAGTGACAAAAAAGTGATAAAATACTACTTATATTTTATCGTCTCTCCGCCTTGTTCAAACAGTTTCAAATCAGTGTTGCCACTCTTTTGGTTTAGGTTACATGCGGATCGTGTTCTTTTTAATTAGATGGAATCTGTTTCTTCTTTTTATACTAAACGGATTGAGGGTGCTGTTTTATTTTACTTTTTATATACCATCTTCTTGAGCTTTCCCTGCATTTTTGTATGGCAATTTTCTGTTCCTTCGTTGTTAAACTACTGATAGGAACAATTTTCCCTTGTTGTTTTTTCTTTAAATAACATGCTCGTTGTTTTGCTAGCCACAGACGATATTGCTCCGGATCATTTTTTATTCTTTCCATTCTCAGACGTTCAGCAATCCTTTTTTTCTCTAACCTTTGTTCTTTACTTTGTTTATATCGACGGCATGTCATGCTTTGTACTGAAAAATAAAACTATATTTCGTGAGTAATATAAAATGTATGGTCATATATTTAATAAATTTTTTCTCATACATATTCATTATATGGGTAATTTTATCGGAAAGAAAATATAAATTTATGATTTTATAACATTAAAGCAATAGAAATAAAAGGCTAACACAAAAAAGCTTGTTTTCTTAACCAGCAACCTATATCCGTTACATCACTATGATTTATCATAATGTTTTAATTAAAGTATAGCCTAAAAATTTTAAATTATATACAAAGATTAGTTAATTACATACAAGAAATAAACACAAATTGATCACAAATTAAAAATCAAAGCTAGAGTAATCAAAAACTTTACCTTTGAAATATATGAACAGAGCAGCCCGGAGATCTTCCGGCACGCATTTCGCTCACTCTGCTCGCTCACCGATGCTTCCAAACTCCCTGAGTGAAGTTGTGTTGGTGTATCTATTCTAAATTCAATATCGTTCAAAATGTAAGATGACCACCCGAAAGTTCAGTTTTTACAGAGGACTGCCGTGCCATTTTGGAAGGTGAAAACTAGGTACATCCTTCTGTTCAATTGAATCGTACTCTAATTTCTATCTGATAGTCGCAGTTTCCTTGAATCCATCCTTGCAATCCTTTCACTTCCAAAATCCATAATCCTTTAGTAATGGAAATCAAACAAGTTCTATACCAGGGCACATATAGGGGTTTTAATAATATATTTATTCATTATATGAACAGTGATGATGGCGTATGGTCTATCTTATCTCTCAGCCTGTCAGTTTTCTTGGATTTTCGATCGTTTCGAAGTATGAGACGCTCCAATTTGATAATTCTGCTATCTAAAGGATTCATCTAAATTAATCATTTTTGTTATGGTGGCAGCATTGTGCATATAAGACCTTTAATTATTCTACTCATCGCAAGATTATTAACAATTTAAGTAATGTGTTTTTCTTATACAATTCAAACTTTGAATCAACTGGTATACGTATAAGTGTTGTTTGTGATATGTAGATTATAAAGATTGCCTTATTTCTGTTGTCACAGATTGGATTGCTTCGATTTTTTTTTTTGTTGAAAGCTTCTAATTTGGCTGTAAACGGGAACTATATAATTATATGAATTATTGAACCAAAAATGAACATAAGATTTTCCAATTATTTAAAACTAGCTGACCCGGCGAACTTCGTACCGCCTAACAGTCAATGAATGTCGTGTTACTTTTTAGCTGAACTACTTTAGGCTTTGATGAACGTAAAACAATGATACAAAATAATATATTTATATAGATAGAAACAAAAAAGTATTTTATTATGATGAATGATGAAGAAAACATACATACAGAATGAGAATAAAAATTAAAAAAAAAAATAATAATAATTAAGTACTTCAAACTCATGTCAGAAAAAAATGATTGAAAAGTATGTTGTGCAGATTGGGAAAAAAAATAAAACTCGGATTAATTCATTAATAGGATTTTCATTCAAGCACTTTGTGGTAAACGACATTCTTTGTTTTTTGGTCAGGCGCAAGAACAAATAAAGCGGATGGTTTGCCGACACGTGAGCATGCCACGTACAATTGACCATGAGAAAAACATGCATTTTCTAGATTGAGGCCACAAATAGTCAAGGATTGGCCCTGTGATTTGTTGATCGTCATGGCGAAGGCAAGACGAATCGGGAATTGAATTCGTTTAAACTCAAAGGGCATATCCGTTGGGATCATCGGAATCCTTGGAATAAGAACTTCCTCATCTTTAAATTTTCCTTTAAGTATCGACGCGTGAATCACATTGCTCATCAGTTTTCTTATCACCAAACGCGTTCCATTACACAGTTTTGGTTGGTTTAAATTTCTAAGCATGATGACTACCGAGCCAACTTTAAGTTTTAAATTGTGCGGTGGTAAACCAGGCACATCCAAGGAGTTTAAAAATTCAGTTGGATAATTAGTGGCTTCTTCTTCGTTTGTTACACAGTCGATAGATTTGAATGAATACAGAGTACCTACGATTTGATTTTGAATTATGAAATTGAGGTCATCTACATCTTTATTTTTAGCGGCCAAAATTGCTCGCTCACTTAACCATTTAGTATTTTTGTGGTTAGCAATGATATCCGGGAATACTTTGTTGATAAGCTCGTCTTTTGATGATACGAAATTGCAAAATTTGGAGGAAATGAAATCAAACCGCTCGATTTGTCAACAGGAACACGGCCATTACCGATAGTCAGCAATTGCTTCGAGAAATCATCAGCAGATAGATCGTTAAACAATGCAACTCTCATATTTACAGACAGTTGAAGTTTCTTTACATATCGCCACAGATTTGATGCTTTGAGGCAAGCGTTTATTTTGTCGGCAGCAGTAGATCTTGGAATGACTGGTAGTGTTTGTCGGAAATCGCCAGATAATAAAATCATTGCACCACCAAAACATCTCGAGTCATTGCGCAGATCTTTTAATGTTCGGTCTAGTGCTTCCAATGCGCGTTTGTGCGCCATTGTGCATTCGTCCCATATGATGATTTTTGATGCTACTAAAACTTTGGCCATTGCGGAGTGTTTCGAAATGTTACCTGTCGGTTGTTCAGTAGTTTGAAGGTTTAATGACAATTTTAACGCTCAGTGAGACGGCATCCGTCTAACAATGTGGCCGCTATTCCAGAAGAAGCAATTGCTACCGCAATTTCGGATCTCGCACGTACAGTGGCCAAAATCAATGACATGAGGAATGTCTTCCCAGTTCCACCGGGGGCATCCAAAAAAAATAAGCCGCCATTTCCATCATCAATTGCATTAATCAGTGTATCATAGACTTCCCTCTGCTTAGGATTCATTCGTTTGAACTGATTGGATTAGTTCATGTGGATCATATTCATGTTCACGTTCCAATTCTCTATTAAATGCGTCATTCATTCCGCGATCTGGCGTACCGGTCAGTAATTAATAAATAATTTTCGAAAATTAATGTCTAAAACAAACAAATATAACAGTACCTGAACTTTGTAGACATTTTACAAAAAATAAATTTCTGAACGCACACATGATGTCTTCAGAAAAAAATAAAGTTGTTGCTTAAAGGTCTCAGCAACCAGGCCATAAGCTCCAAAAAAAAAAATAGTTGTTACACTATTTGACAGGATTGGACAACAAATGTTTGACATGTAATAAACAAATCAGCATCTATTGAAATGATTAAGTATTCATTACACATATCGAGTTTTCATTGTTTTTAAGATGTATTCTGCTATTCGGGACGGAAACAAATCCAACAAATCAAAAACCATGGCAATCGGTTCAGCCGTTCTCGAGTTATAAGTGTTAAAACAAACACGACTTTCTTTTATATATATAGATTCAATATCAATTAGGTACGTTAGACAAGTATGGCGTGTGTATTGCTTAAATGAAGCCTTAAAATAAATTAATATAAATAAACATTAGTACACAGAAATTTTAGCAAGCAAGTGGCAATGGTCACATTTGCCTTAGAACCGATAACCGATGGGTAGACGAGTTCTTGAGTGACGATGTCGGCGGAGCTATGACTCATTGGATATTGTGCTTATGTCGGGGATCGAACTCACGATCTTCATATCAAAAGCAAGATGCTTAATCACTTGACCACAACAGCTCAAAACGCCTAAAGTGGGAAACATTTCGGGGAGTATTTCATTACCTGACGTAAATTATTTAAATCTTTCGACAATTTACTTTGCATATTGTTTCAAGTTAGAGCAAGTGTCGAATCGTTTCGAAATTCTCACAAGTTTTGCACGATTATTATTTAGCATGCCATTATATTGAAACCTATCATTGAATATTACGTGACATGACTGTATATCGCCATAATTATAAATTTTGTAGCTGATCAACGGCGAAAAAAAAATATTATAGCAGTTCTTATAATTAACCAACCCGTATTGGAGCAGCGCGGTGGATAAAGCACCAAGCCCTCTCACCCCGAGGGAACGTCTAAGTCCCCGCAGTGGGGCATTACTGGGCTGATGGTATGGGTACAGTTAATTAATACCTCTGTTTTGATTTTAATAATTTATTTATTATAACATGATTATAACAGACAAAAAATTGAGATCTTTTTCATTGAACTCAATGTGACTAGATAATAAAATGCGTCAACTTTATTAATAATATTAAAACAAATATAAAATTTAAAAAAAACTAAATTGCATGTTTTGAATTTGCAATAAAGAAAACGCCAAACAATATAACTTTAAAATTTTTGTTAACTCGATCGGGTGGGTATTATAAATTATATTAATTTTATTATAACATAGGTATGAAGTCACACTCAAATAGATTAATAAAAAAAAATCTTAATAAACTAGTGAAATAATTTAAAGAGATCAATTTAAACCACACAGGTGCTAATCAAAACAACATAATAAAATTCATATTTTACAATTGTACTAGGTAGGACATACTAGAAAATAATCTATATAGATCTGAAGGATTTTTATGTTTGAAGGCGCTAATCTCAGGAATTTATTTTTTTGCGTTATATGGTCGTTTATTGAGGAAGTTAGAAGCTGTAAAACATCACGATACGACCAAAGCAATGCTACAGGTCACACGAGAGCGGCGACAGGCACGCGGTGGGTATGAAACAGGCAGAATTATTTTGGTGTAGTAATGTAACGAAGAAAGTTTTACAGCAAAATCAATATTATTTATGAGACCCTCTATACAAATAATTATGAGTATAATAACTTAACGCCAGATGCTAGACGATCGACAATCACGCTTAAATATTTACTGTTGGTCAGAGAATTTACAGCAACGTGTAATAATTTAAAAAATACATACAAACATACGACACAAATATGATCGCAAGTCCTGTGTGGTTTACAACTTTTGACAATACTATGACACTGTCTGAACACTTGACTGAAAGTTTTTTTTACATACTTAAATAAATAAAACCAGTCATATATTATCAGTCTTAAAATTAATCACATAAATGGAATGTTAATTGGAATGGAATAATTAAATAACAAAAGCATATGAATTCACTTTAAAAAGTCTTTGTTATGTAAGAGCGTGAGCTCCATGAGCAATTTAAACAACTAAAAAAAGTCTTTCATTAAAATTCATGTAAATATAGTAAACAGAACTATCACTTAATTGTTAAATATAAGCAAATTTCCCACTTTAAACATGCATCCATCGTCTTCTATCCTTCAACACAAGGCGCATTTAGCATGGAAAACAACTCTGACAACGACTTCAGGCGCTCGAATCAAATTTACGCGGCCGCATCTACGTTTATTTCCGATAGCTAGGTCATATGGATACATCAAATTATTAAACTTGATACTGTAGGATCGCTCCCTATCGATGCATGGATTATTCATTGCTCCCTATCAATACCCAATACAGTTGCAGTGTATCCTTGCTTCCACTGCATTCCATTCCTTGCTGTATCCAATGCTTTTCCCCGGTTCCAACAAGTTTTCAATAACAGTTTGAGCAGCTTCTTTTAATTCTTTTGGTCAATAAATCGTCACTATCACTTTTAGAGGACATTTTTAGTAAAATTATTACCTATATCAATTAAGTGATTTATGTATCACTAAAAGAAATCCGCTCGCTTTTTTATATAGATTGACTCAGTTTGACGGCTCTGGCGTTAGTTTGCTCTTTTTAAATTTTTATTCAGAATAAAAAGTGGCCAGTACCGTTTTGCGTCTTCATATAAAAGATTCGTATTTTAATATTAGAAAAGACAGCGGGAGTTAATGGATTTTCATACAACATTCCTCCCGTTGCTGGCGGGAGGTAATGGAGGTAATAGATTTTTCTCTTCCACGGGAATATAGAAAGACTTTCCGCCTTCTATTAGAGCGCTTTTCGAGCAGGTGTAATATAAATTCATTTACAATGTCCAGTTCACAGTTACTGTGAGACATTCACATATGACCTACCTATAGGAAATAATGCTAGGTTCGGCCGCGTGACTTTTTTTTCAGCAATCTATGAACGTGCTTGATGTTTTTACTTTGAGTGAAACTTTGATTAGACGTGTCTAATAAAATGAAGCAACTGGAATTAAATTTAAGACAATGACCCATCTCAAGAGGTAAGATAATTTAGATATTAACATTTTTTTTTCTGCTGTATCCCATCATCATGGAAATTCTTGACGCTACAGGCTTAGCAACTTACAACCACAACTTAAAACTAATCAAGTTTCTCGATGGTAAAGACTATTAGAACACAATTAAAATATCGTTTTCAATCAAAGAAGAAACGAGGTCAGAGCTTAGCATAGGCGAGCTTCGTTTCTTCTATGTTGTTAATAAATAAATAATAAAAAAGAGGCCCTATATCATTCTAAGAAATGATCGATTCATTTATATAAAGGAGTGCCATGCGGACTGTGCGTATGTTCCATGTTGCTTCTCACTATAGTAAGATCGTCAGCCAAATGTAGGTAAGCTTTGCATCTATGCCAACGATTCTTCGTGCAACCCCATCTGAAGCCACTTCGAGTCCTGCTCTGTTTATAGTAGGTGTAGTCGCGTAACACCAAACGCTCCTTGCCGCGTTGCGTCATAAATATGTTCACTGAAACATAAACTAATCAGTGATAACACCAAAATTAACATACTGTGTTTATAAAAATTCTCAACAAAGATTTAAAATAGTTAAAACTAGCTAGCTACCTAAAAAATATCTGTAAACGTCGTAGACTGAAGTTATGTTTTATTTGTTTTATAAACAATAAACTTTATGAAATCAGTTCTGAATTTTTTTAAACATATGTTTTAATGTACATCGAGTTCGATGTTTTGTTGATTGTTATTTGTCTACATATTTTTTACCATACCGCGTTTGCGTTGCAGCTATTCTCATTTGAAACGTTAGGTTTATGGAATGAAATGAAGGAGTTATTTTTTTTGTCCTCTTTTCTATTTATATACTTTCACTCATTTCAACTGTGTCAAAAGCTTTGGGTCCACTTTAATACACTCTCCTTTGTATTTCAAGTTTTTGTTTATCTAATTAATTTTTTCTTGCGTCACTCAAGGTGGTATATCGAACTACATGCTGAACTCACTTTTTTATTTAAATTATACCTTTGTAATGAACTAAATTAAGAAATAGACGGGAGGACTTTTAAAAAATGAATTAAGTCAGTTCCGTGAATCACATAGTAACTGCGTTGTTCATTTTCCTATCAATTCATCAAATATTTTCTTCATAACTCTGTTAAAAACTGAAGCATTTACTCAAAACTAAAAACAGATATCTCTACATAGTAAACAACGATTATACCAATTAAATCACATATTCATACAATGCGCTCCTATTGTAAAATAGCGTTCAAGTTCGCATCTGAACAAGGTTAAAATAAAAACAATTCAATTTATATAAAAATATATATTTCCGCTACGACATAAAATCAACTAAATTAAAACGAACTTTATGTTTATCTCTAAACAATTTCTATTCCAACAAAATAATAATATTAAAATTATCCAAGCAAGAATAAACTTTACAAATATTCGTCTTTGAAATTCAAAGCGTGTCTATGTAACTATATCTTCGCATAGAGACCGTTTTCAAAACAAACCATATTAGGTGGTGGATGGGAATGCTCAAGTTTCACTTGTAATATCTTCATTTCATCAGAAAAACACATACAAGACTTGCACTGCATGTCAGTGCAGCACCAAACATGTTGCGACTTTTGATATAAAGTGTAAGATTCAACATAAAGAAATATTCTGCCGCTGACCATTTGGATAAATTCAAATTTAGGTAAATCTGAAATAGAAGAGTACGAAGGAATTACCCTGTTCCTTGCTGTTCTTTTTTATACCTAAAAGAATGCCCGCCAAAGCTGCCTAGAAAAATGAAGTGTAAACAGGATAGTCACGGTGATACATAATTTACAGTTTTGATTTCTACAATGGGGTTTCTTTAATAGTTGTCCTGCCAATCATCAACCATGAATTTCAAATGAAATGAATGAATGAATTTCATGTTTTTTTTTCCAATATCTATAAAACCCCACATTTTGTTATTATAATTAGATTATTTCTTCATAAGAACCAGGAATTTTATACGCATCAGTTGGTCCATCGCCCTCACTAACTATTGAACCCATTATTCAACTATTTTGACAAGACAAAAGTAGTATATTATGTGGCTACCATTCGTAGTATATTACCACCAGTAGTGTATTATATGGCTTGAATTAAAAATGCAACATTACACTCACCTATAAATTTAAAATTCAAAATTCGAATTCAAAATCCGAATTCAAAATGCAAAACGAACAGAATTTAAAAAAAAAATTAATTTTGTGATAACAATATCATTCAAATAGTCAAAAATTACTAAGATGAGCCAAAAACACGAAGGGGGTTTTTATAATTGTTCTCAAGAAAGCGATTAAAATTCAGTTTCTTTGGTCTTAAGGAATCTTTTAATCGTATAAAATAATTATTAAATTGAAATTTTTATTCAATCAGAATATAGTCCTTTCCTAACTGAGAAATTTATCTGGTAAGGAATGTCTTTTCTATTACTGCCAGTAATAGTGTTATTACTTCAACATGATAAGGTAATTTTATGCTGGTTCATTACTTAAGGTTTTGATTGTTTCAATAACCTTTTTAATTACTGCGCTAGTCATATGATCTCTTTATTTGTGGTATTATTTAAATAAGACTGAAATCCTAAAATAAGGATCTTTTTACAATATGAAAATTAAGTCCCAAATTTCTGTGAAATCTTTGAGACTTGGGAAACGTCTCGAAAAACTTTTTTAGGTTAGTTTCTGGACACACCGACTGTATGCTTTTAGTAGCACGAATTTTATCATTTCTACTCATATATTTTAAACCGCGGTTAGTGTCTTGTTTTCTGCAAAAGTCTAATTTCCTTTTGTATTGTTTTCGTTTACGGAAAGGATCAGTGAAATTTTTACCAGGAGCAGTAAGCGCCGTTTCAGGATCAGGCTTGGGACTCAAAATTTTATGAACATCATCTAATGGTTCATCAGAAATGCTACACGCAGAACGAACAGAGTGTGTCAAAGCTTGTGTCCGATTTGTTAATAGATATTCGAATTCACCTTCAGATACGACAGTTTTATGCAGCAGCGGTAAATCTGTAAGAATATTAAGTACTATTTATTATACAAAGCAGTTAAAGTGTTCAAAAAGAAATATAATCATCACTCCACGAGATAAGCTAAGAATTACTGAAGTAAACTTCTGGCTAAATTGCTATAAACAGAAAATGCCATTAATTAAAAAGAAGTAAACTTATAAATATTGGTATGTCATAGAAGAAATAAGAAAAATAACATATAGACCTCTCATAGAGCTCAAAATCAACTGAAATCGGAGCAGTTTTAAGGATAATGACGATATATTACTGAAATTATCAAAATGTCAATTCCCGATAAACATAAGTGTACTTCTCAAGTTACTGTATATTTAATATATTCAAGGTTTGAGTTCAATATATCGTCTGTTAAAATAAAGAGCGTTCACGGGAATTTGTATAAGGGTTAATTCTTCATGAGCGCTCTTGATTGGACGTAAATATTATGTTCAAGTAGTAAAAAATAGTCACGTATAAGTAATTGAAATAAACAAAGTTTTGGAATCAAAAATGTATTTCAAATAAATTATATTATTGCCTCTTGTGTGAAAGTGATGTTACGTAACAATTTATTTATAATGTCTCTGCATAATATAAAATGTTTATAAATGAAAATTGGAAAAACATGGTGTAGTACACAGTGGTACTAGACACGTCTTGCAAATGTATTTAGACCTTTTTACTTGTTTTCGTGTACTGCAGTAACGACATCTCCTGGATGTACTAAGTACGGGGATGTGGTCATCGATATTTGCTAGCCTTAATTGTTCTGGGACCCCATGAACTCCGCCTTTCTTTATAGTGGATCCAGGGCGCCGAATTTTTCTTGATATGGCGTTGTCGACGAGACTTAGCCCCGAACGCAGACGAAAACACCTGTGGGTGTTTCTTCTTTGGAAATTGTCTGAAACCAGAAGATTCGATGCCAAACCATGATACCATGTGAGAAATATGTTCTTCTAAAATTTCAACATTTCGTTTTGAACCAAATCTGTTATGCAACGATATGTTGCACCAGCCTGACTTTATGCAGAAAATCAACCTTCAACTTTCAGAAGTTAAATAGTGTTATTTGCTTGTTATAGTACACCAAGTGGTTGTGTTGTGGCACTATATGGTTGCTAGACGTAGACAATGTTCCAAAAAGACAGATAAACAATGGCAGTGTTTGAAATGTGGTATTGGAGAAGGATGTAAAGTGTAATTTGAACGGAAAAAGTAACCAATGAAGAGATATTAACAAGAGTAAAAGAGGAGAGAAGTATCAAAATAATTATAAATAGAAAACGAAAGATGGTATACTATATTTACTACTATCTTACTATATTATATACAACATATATAAATAAATAAATAAATAAATAAACATGACGACTTTATCAAGAATATATTAGAGAATAAAATAGAAGGAGAAAGAGGAGAATACCAAGGATAAATTATATTGATCAGATAAAGAAGAAAATTGACGTAATGTCGTACGAGTCATAGAGGTTAAAGAGAAGGCATGGGATTGACCACAATAGCAGGAGCTACACCGACTAGCGAGTTGCTCTTAAGTTTGAAAGAAAATACTTGTAGTATTTAAAATACAAATATTGTTATATTAGGTCGGGGATAAAGTCTTTTCGCAAATATTATAGTATGTATATACTTTTAAGAAAATCTCTTTGGCTGTAATAGTTGTATCTGGCTGGTTTTGATACCATTAAAAAGATTACATTTCAAAAAAGAAACAATTTAGGAAAATATTGTTTCCCGCCGGTTTTCATTTGTTTTTCTTTCTGTCAAAATGAGTGAACGTAATGAAGAAATTCGATACATTTTAAAATTTTATTGTAAAAAAGAAAAAATGCAACTCAAGCTACGAAAAAAAATTGTGACGTTTATGGTCCTAATGCGGTGTCAGTAAGAGTAGCACTAAGTTGGTTTAAACGTTTTCAATCCGAGAATTTTGATGTCAAAGATGCACCTCGCAGTTTAAGATCTGGGAATTGACCACAAAACAGTTTTGACCCATTTGAAAAAAGCTGGGTATACAAAAAAAAACCTAATTAACCGTGTACTCATTTGCGATTCATTCTTCACTTCTTCACTTCATCAGCTCACTTTTACCCCATTGCAGGGGCTTAGACCTACCATGGGGTGAGGGGGGCTTGGAGCTTAAATCCACCAAGCTGCTTCACTGCGGGTTGGCGATTGTAACGATTGCCATTTATTGACAGCGTATGGGACCGACTGTTTGACGTGCAGTCCGAGGCACGGAGTCAGTGATAGTTATGTACTTAAGTCAGAAAAACTCATTGGTACACGCCAGGATTCGAACCATGGCTCTATGGCCTTATAAATTTGAGACAGGTTCGTTGCGCTTTGGGCTATGCAATTCTTTATTAAGACGTAATGAAACCGAACCGTTTTTGAAGAGATTGATAACTGGTGATGAGAAGTGGATCAAGTACGATAAGAACGTGCGAAGAAGGTAGTGATCAAAGGTCGGTCAGGCTTCACAGACTGTGGCAAAACCCCATCTAACTCGCAATAAGGTGATGCTGTGTTTATGGTGGGATTGGAAGCGTATTGTTCATTATGAGCTTTTACCGCCGGGCAGAACCATCGATTCGGATCTTTACTGCGAAGAACTGATGAGATTAAAGCAAGAAATCGGGAGAAAGCGGCCGAAATTAATCAATAGAAAGGGTGTGGTCTTTCATCACGATAACGCTAAACCTCAACATCTTTAGGCACTCAGAAAAAATTAAGAGAGTTTGGCTGGGAGATGTTAATACATCCGCCATATAGACCTGACCTTGCACCTTTAGATTTCTACCTGTTTCGGTCTCTTCAGAATTCTTTAGACAGTATCAAATTAACATCAACAGAGGACTGCCAAAACTACTTGTCGCGTTTCTTTGATCGTAAGTCCCAAAATTTTTACAGCAACGGGATCATGTCACTACCTACAAAATGGTTGACAGTCATCGAACAAACATGTATATTGTAATTAAATGTAAATAAACTTTGAAAAAAAAAAATGTCTTGAGTTTTCATATAAAATGCGAAGAAACTTTTTCACCGACCCAATATGTTTGGTTAATGAAAACTTGAAATCAGGGAAGTACGTGACTTAAGTAGACAACGAATTTAAGTATTGTTTTTTTTAAATCACCGTTAATGTATAGAAATACGTATAGGTCTTATTACCTGTAATGTATAGGTACCTACATTTTGAATGTACCTATCGTTGTGCTCTCGCTTCGCTAGCGAAACTAGTTAAACTGTTGGTGATAAGTAGTTTGTTGCTAAAAAGAATTCACTGTATAATAATCCTACATTATGGTCAGTAAAACATAAACAATAACTATTTACAATAATTTATCTTTATTTTACATTCAAAATAGAATAAATTTTATAATAATAGCAATTGTCATTTTATTAAATACAATATATTTTTTGGAATGCACTCGTAAATAATATAATAATATACTACAATTTTTGAGTAAAAGTATACGCTGCCCGCCGAGTCTTGAAGATGCTTAAAATATTGTAATTGAGTATAAAAAAAAATGATTAGATATTCAATAAACTGATTTCATCCATTGCGTGAATCCAGCTATAATTATTTTATTAATCATTTAAAACTCTGAGTATGACATTTGAAGACATTTGAAGCAGGTGTCAAGTTAAATTTTCCAATTTATATTACTTCACGCACAATAACTTTTACTCCCTGCTCTGATGTCATCAAGTCTGTGATGAAGAGTCAAGTGAATGACACAGTGACAGATTGGTGTGTCACAACTTCTTTTACATGAAGTGACAAGTCAAAATTTCATGCCAATAATCTGAATTTTGACAGGAACAACCCTCGATATTTCATAACTTGTTGATTCTAGTCGTGCTATTGTATTACTAGTCAAAATATCATTTCTTAACAGGAAACCTTAAGAGGTTTAGAAAATTTGCGAGTTGAATTTTCTATCTTACTTAGGTAAGTAAGTTTTTTGTTTCAAGAACAGTAGGATTTCGCCCACTAAGTTAGCTACAAGGCCTGATGAAAAAGAATCCAAAAATTGTAAGAAAGAAGTAACATATTAATAAAAAAAAATTATTTTTCAACATAGTCTCCTTGCCTATGAATATATTGTGTGTAGCGTATCAGTAGTCCTTTTATATCTTTGACGACCGCTTAGCCTAGTGGGTAGCGACCCTGCCTACGAAGCTGGAGGTCCCGGGTTCGAATCCCAGGTCGGGTCAGTATTTATATGATGAATATTGATACTGGTACCGGGTCTTGGTTGTTATATGTATGTGGTGTTTTCGCAAAAATATTTATATATGTATATATTATAAAGAATATTTAAGTATGTATATCAGTTGTCTAGTAACCCATAACACAAGCATAATACTTGCTTAGTTTGGGACTAGATGGCGCTGTGTGGGAAGTCCCATGTATTATTATTATTATCTTTTCTTGACCTTCGAAAAAGACTTCTGCGGCACTCATTAATCACCTCGTCATTCGTCATTTCACCTACCACGAATATATTTTTAACTTAGGAAATAGGTAACAAAATCACTAAGATCAAGATCTGGTGAACATTCACATTCTCACACAATAGTTCCTCGAACAAATGAAAAGCAGATAGGTAATGAAAGCTTACCTAAATGAAGGTAAGCTTGCATTACCTATCTTAACTAATCTAAAACTCATTTTGATTTTTTTAGATAAAAAAATGTTACATGCCCAATTATAATATAATAACCCAAAAAAAATTATTTTGTTCACTTTAAAATAAATCTCTATCATATTTAAGCACCTTCGGAAGCGTTTCTTAGCCGGTATCAATGAATCACACTCAAGATTGTCTTCAGAACTGTATCAGCCAAGTGCGTATCAAACATTATATCAATCTTAAGCTCAGATAATGTCATATAAAGCGCATACCTTAAGTGCTGATATTGACACATGTCATGCATACCGAGCCGCTCTCAATCGTCATCTCAAACTTGAGTATGATTCATTAATTAATAACGTATACCAAAATGATTCTAACGATAGATCGTAATTTCAGTTAGAGTCTAGTGAAAAGCCCACTCCGCAAACGTACAATCTTAGGTGGCGGATGACAGTGTTCGAGTTTCATTCGTACAACTCGCATTTCTGGTGACAAAATGACGTAAGATCTACACTTCTTGTTGTTAGTGCAATACCAGCGAGCCTTAGTCACTTTATAGAATGTGTACGATTCAAAGTAGAGAAACAGTTTGCCGTTTACCATTTCAATTATTTCCATCTTGATTGTTTCTGTAATACAAATAAATTATAAAAGCCTACATTGAAGTAATCATTACATATTATACCTTAACTGAAGTTTAATACGTTTCAATATACAGGTGATGACCGCGACTAACTTAAGTTTAATTAACGAAGCCAAATCGTTGTGTAGTAGGTAACTGTTTAACTGTTAATGAAATTCATGTTTAGTATTTCACAGTAATAGGTAATATAGGTATCTTTAATTAAATGAAAATATCTATAGTATATTTATATTAAATAAAAATGTACAATTATTATTTTAGATTGAAGGATCGATCTAATGGTTGGAGACCTTAACTATAGAACCAAAGGTCGCGAGTTCGATTCCCGCTCTGGATAAAAACTTGTGTGTGACATATGTGAAATATATACATTTCTGTTTGATCCGAGTATGGTTGTGAAATATTTATATGTGTATGTATTACCAAAATTAAAAAAAACATTATATCAATTGTCTATAGTACCCATAACACAGGCTATGCCCTACTTTGTGACTAGGTGACCGTGTGTGAGACGTCCCTGGTATCATTATTATTATTATTATTATTATTATTATTATTATTATTATTATTATTATTATTATTATTATTATAGAATGAAACCATTATGAGCGCAAATGTTTTTTTTTAAATACCTATATTATACTTATTATTTTAGATTGAAAAAAATTTAAACTCATAAGTTTTTTCATAATGAACGCAGCGTAGAAATAATGACAAAATGATATTATAATATCATAAACTCATTGGTTTAAAGCTACATAATGATAGAATAGGAACTGATCGACACGTTATAGTGATTTAATAAACTAAATATACATAACACTTCCATTTAAATCAAACGACTTAAATATAGGTAAAATAAAAAAGTTCAGTTGGTTTTTGAAATGTTTACCGGCTGTTCTCCTTCTTGTACCTACTGTTTTATATTAATTTTAAATTTTCCTACGTAAGTGTGTGAACCTGATATAATAAAATGATCACATGTGTTCACAATCAATTCTCGTGAGTACCGCGACTTTCACACATTATTCATTATTATACAGATAATTTCCTAACAAAAAAAATATGATACAGGATCAAGTACAGAATCATCATATGAAACCTACTTTGGTCTTGAAAGAATAATACAGCCAGCGCTAGCACAAGATGGATGCGCACTGGCAGTACTGGCACAGTATACTTTTCATAACGGTGTGTGCGTTATGTTTCAGAGCGCGGCAACCCCACTTATTAACTGAAAATGAAAGAGATAGCATCCCATCAAAATGGCGAGCGTAACACTAATCAAGTATAGTTTCTAGCAATTCTAGATTCCGCAGTGGCACTAAAGCGATATATTTTCCAGATATTATTTGTGTATGTTGTCATGTGGTGTTGGAAAATATACTCGATTTTTGTGTGATAACAACGTATCTCAGAGACAACAAATGTAGTGCCGCGTGATATATAGCCGTATGAGTAATAAAACTAAACAGTCCTATGCCGTGTTACTTGATATAAAAGCACAATGCCCAAATTAGATGCCCAAAATTGTTCATTCCTATAGGTAATCTTATAATTTTTTATTCAAATACAATAAAGTCAAACAATGTGGTTTTGTAATTGAATATAAAAATGATAGGATTACCTATAGTTTTATTTTTCAACTTGTTTTTATTTAGCCGCTTTCTATAACTCGTGTACATTACTTACGGCCGAGTACCTACTGTACATTTATATTAAATGTCCAAGCTGTAACAAGCAATTACTCACTGGCAGAGTAACTACGTGTTCTGACACCCAAGGGTAGGTGTTTTAGTGTGACCTGTGTGACTAAAAAATAGAAAGAGCTAATGGAAATCCAACCAATTGGGCAAACTAAAAAAATTTTATTCACTTCAATCTTAAATTGACTAAGATATTACTGATCGTTCCTATAGAAACTACTGATCCGTAACCAATAGAGAAAAGAACAAACAGTAGCGTGAGGGTAAGAATGTTGTTTTGATGTTTTCAGATACGGACTGCAATAAAACAAACAATATCAAGGGTACCGCTATATTCGTCTATATTTATAAAAAACTCTATGGATGATTTATAAAATTAGTACAATCATGCTGATATCGTTTTATTGAACCAATCGAAATTAACAAAATAGCCTTCGCTGGTTATCTTGTATCTTGGTGGGTTGTGAGTGTGTTGGTCCATAATTTTTTCGATATCCAGATTAGCGGAAACGATGAGACGAGCCTTGCAGTTATTTCTTGCCGTACAGCACCATTCGAAACTACCACCCTTGCATTTTCCACGATTATAGAATGTATATTTTTTGAATAAAATGAGTTTCTTGCCGTTGTGAAGAGTGATCAACTCACCTGTGTATTAAAAAATAACCAATAAGAAAAACAAATTCCCACCAAGATGGGAATAAAATAAGGAAAGTAGGTACTGGTAGGTACGTTCACTATTTATCAGTAGTTTTCAATAAACATTATTATTTTTAAGCTTATGAAAAAATGCTTAGAACATACTTGAACTAGGAGATTGTAGCAGTAATTGTTCGTCTATATACCTTAGAAATCGGAAAACATAACATGGACATGACGAAGAAAAAATATCTAGTTTTACCCCTTTGTCAACCCAAATGCACCTTACTGCGCGAAAGGTAGGATCGGATCGTATCAAACATCTTCTTGATTTTGCATCTATAATTGGTTCTGAAATAATCGCCCATTGGTTAATTCTAATGGGTATTGATTCATCGACTTCACCTTATTAATATGTTTTTTAGACACTTTTGACATTATAAACCAAGATAAGCTTTATTGTACCGGTTACAACAGATAGTTTCTAATTATAATTTTTTTGATGAATTGGGTGAATGGTGAATTTCGATAAATAATATTTCTTTGGCGGAGGCTTTGAAGCTTTATTCGTGCTAATTTTGTACATCACTATTGACATGAATAATACATGGACATGCGTCGTGATTGTTAACATTATGTTGCACAATCTAAAACGGCCGGGCTTACAAAACATATTGTAGCTGATGGTAATTCAACCAGAAAACAAGATGTGATGTGATGTGTTTTGTGAAAATTTTTCAGTGATAGTTAACAGTCGTTTTTGTTTTCTCTCTTTATTTTCAATTAAACATTATTTTTTGCCGGCATACAATCATGAATTACTGTCGTCTTCTAGGAATTGTTTAACTGTTGTTTTGTTTAAATTCCTTATTCTACCTTTTCTGTTGTCATCTAAAAGAGCATTACTCGTTCTTTCATTTATTATCATTTTCTTTGTAATATGCCCTATCTTACTATTCACTTCATATTTTTACATCAGATCCAAACAATACGGTCTTTTAAACTTTTTAATTTTTTTGCTGCACTAAGTGTAGAAGCATTTAGCATTTTATTAACTTTTGAATTAGGAGACATCATCACAGGTTCTTATTATATAATATTTTTGGTACGCCGTAATCTTTTCATGTATTTTTGTAATTCTTTTTTCAACCTCATTAATTCGGCATCTTTTTTCTGCATCAATTTGTGTCAATTTTTTCTTTATTTCAGTGGTGTTTTTCTTGCTGACGATTTTCTTCTATCCCCTTGATTTTTGTCTTTCTTGTTCAAATTGTTTAATAGGTTCAGAAGTTTATGCATTTGTCGTTGTCTCTCACGGTAGGCAGATACATTTTTTCTCGAACGTTTTCGTGCTTTACTTAGTTCTGTGGGTGTCATGTTTTTTGCAGTTTTCACTTTACCTTGCTCTTTTTTCCGTAAATACTTTAGCCTCTCTTTTTCTCGTTGTTCCGCGCATTTAACGGGATCATTTTTGATACTTTGGTATCGAGCTCTTTCTGCTCTTCTCTTTTTTTCCAAAATTTTCTCTCTGCTCTTTTTTACTTTTTTTACTTTTTCTACAAATTATCCTGTTATTTCTTAAAATAAGACAGAAAGACTTCAAAAATGATAATTCATGTACGTATTTATATAAAGTATTCCCTTGGAAAAGCAATAAATTCCCTGGTGCGGATCAAGGGAGGGAAATTCATAATCTGATGAAACAAGTTAATATTTCTTTATAGTTATATAAATAAAACATAGCAGTAAAGCCGATAATTGAAAACAAACTTATTGTAAAATATTTGATTATTACTCTCTTTCAGCACCAAATATTTTGTAACTTGGAATTACACAGAGACTGCCACAAACACGTTTCTCATAATGGCTGACTGTTTGAATGGTTTGAAATCTAATTTTGATAAATAAACTAATAATATTTTGTACGAATGCGTTCATATTTTCTTAAAATAACGGTATCGTCTTTACTAACACAAAAATTATCGAAAAAGCCGGGGGTACATTTAGCAAAAAAGAAATTGTATAATAATGAGAAACTTTATTAGTTTAATACCTAAATATACAAAGATTAACAGAATGTATTTTAAAGTAGAGGTATGCCGTATCTCCTTAATTCCTATAATTTTATAATTAAACGTAAGTTGATAGACAATGCCGGAGGTGAGACAATTCACATTTTGCATCGTGAAGTCCTATTACTTTTACAAATTGCATGTGCTCTAGGCCTCTTGTAATTATATTATTATATACAACAAATTATATAAATATGTGAAGACAGACCTTGGCCCCATTATCAAATATTGACCCATATAGATCATATATTCTGCACTGAAAGGTATGACTTCAAACGCAGATAATAATTTGATCAGCAAAAATGCAATATCTAGTAAATTATAACTTTAGTATACCAGTAACATCACTGTTTCAACCTTCATGTCGGTTTTGAAGACAAATTTCATTAGCTTATCTTTGCAATAAAATTAATAAAATTTTAGATTTCCATGAACTGACTTACATTTGTTCCAAAAAAGTAGTACGCGATTGGCTATTTAGTCAAGCAGCCAGAACAATGACCATTTTTTTTTTCATAACATCATTATTGATTAGTTGACGAAAGGGATGACAATCACAGGTTCATATTATGCCGTATTAATTAAAACGCTCTGAGAATATATCGAAATAACACGTCGTGGGAAGTGTCGGTACTCTTTTTCATCATGACAACGCATCCCCCTTACCTCAAGTTTACCCCGTGAGGCAATAGAGAAAGCAGGGTTTGAAATAATAGAGTATCCACTATATTTACCAGATCTTGCTCCTAGGGATTTTCACCTATTTCGCAAGTTAAAAGAACATATTCTTGGCATAAACTTTAAGAACGATGATGAGTGCTGTAGAAGCATTTTTCGATTGTCAAGAATAAGATTTTTTTTTCAAATGGTATAAAACAACTATTGAAACGTTACACCAACTATATTTATGCATAAATGCAAGGAGACTCTGTTAAAAAATAAATAATAATATTTTCAAATGTTATATTAATTTTAGATATTAATTTTAGATACTTTTTGATCACTCCTCGTATTACCCTTTCAATTCCAAAATTAAAAAACTTCTGTTGCTAAGATCAAAAATTTCGGAGAGACGGTGACCTCTTCGTCATTTACCCTTACTGCGGTTGAATAGGTTTCGCGTTTTCGCTTCATACTCGGACTGACAAAGCATAGCTTCATCTTACAAGTATCTAAACATTTAGATATAGCAATAGCAATTTATTCTAAAACAAAGGAATCAAATGTGTATGTCTCAGATAACCATGTCGCGTTTATTTATAGCCTCTAGTGAACAAAAGCGGTACTTCGTCACGAACTTTTGTTCACGACTGTACTCGGATTATGATGGAAAATTTTTTTAAAATATTATTATTAATATGATAAGACCTGTCACATTACAGACATCTCCAAATATTTTTACGCATCATCATTTATTTTGTTGAAGTATTTTTTTCTAGGAACATGAAGATGAAATTTTTATGTCAAACAAAAGAAAAAGGTACTAAATCAAGATAAACTTTAGAAACGCGTCATGCTAACGAAAGAGGTTACAAACAAGAAAATCTTTTGGAACGTAAACAGGATACCGTGAAATAAACATGAAGCACTTCCAGTACATAACAGTTTATGGCGATATGAAACCATGGTCAATTTGTAGAAACAACCGTTTTATAAAATATAATTTTCAACAAAAACAAACATTTCGATTATGTGATCAGCGCTGCTGGTAGCTTAACAGTATAAAATTCACCAAAGTTGGTTGTTTTCAAGGAGAGTGAAAAAATCACCGAAACACACATTATGCATCAATAGATTGTTAGCTGTAATTCAATATCCTGAAGTTTAATCAGTTATCTTATTTAAAAAAAGTATTAAATACTAAATAAAATAACTCCAACTCATAACGCTTTTTGGTGGTATATGCGCGGTACAGGAGGGGTGATACTATTGTCAGTTAAACGACTATTGTTTATTGGAAAAATAGTGCGAGATCATCTCTTCCACACCGCGTGGCAGCTGCAAGTAAAGCCAACATCAAGCTGCATACATTTAAAGTAATAAATTAGTAAATTTAAAGGACAAACCCGGTTCTCATACAAAATAGGGCCCGAATGTTAAAGGTTAAAAATTGGTCCTCAACTAGAACATTTCAAAAGGTTACTTTTACCCAATTTTCGCAACAGCCGGCAATGGCTAAGTATGTCTAAATCGTGTAGGAAGATATTTGAAGTTATGTTATAATTGTTGCCTTAACTACCGAAAAATGGTATTTGTAGATAGTATTTTATTGAGTACTGTTTGCAGTACTTGGCTGCGGCAGTTGTGCATCCAGAACGCGCGTATAATGCGCAAACTGGATGCACAACTGCAACAATTTCACACTCGCTACGCAGCAGTACCCACATATAGGTTGCACTGCTGTTATTAAATCTGTCAATAGCTGGCAACAAGTTATTATTAGGTTATCTTGGACCGTGCGGTGACGGACTACGAATAGTAAAAAAATCATGTGCCATCTCTTCCCCCAGGCGTCGTAAAAGAGGAATTCAAGTTGTAAAAAATCCAGGAAAACAGAAAAACGCATTCACTTACGAAATACAAGGAGCGAATGAGATCAAATGACATGAGACTTACATCGACATTGACGTATTATGACACTTAACAATATGGCTGCGTCCCAATCGATATTGATCGAACTATCGATTATTGAACCGATTTTGTATATTCTATCTAATTAATGATCCACTTTGATCAATATTTAGATATTTATTTTGTACCGAATTATTTTTCCAATGGATAGTGGTATGATACTGAAATAATGTGTTCAATTACGTGTGCGTTTTTGAAGATAATAAACAAATGCAAAGACGTTTAGAAAGGGTGTTTGGTACTGAAAATACAAAATTGTGTTTAAAAACATCATTGGGCATAGTCAACGACTCTGTTATTTGCAGAGGTTAATAGAGTTAAATACACGATTTTTTTAGTGTATAATTTATTCGTAAACATTCAGGCCCAAAAATTCAAAAAATTCAAAATTCAAAAAGTTTTTATTCAATATAAGATGTTTGCACACACTTATTGAAAGTCGTAAAAATTGATTAGGTACCGGTTCAAAAAGTAGGAGGAGAAGAACCGGCAAGAAACTCCTCTCTGTTTATTTAATTTAAATATATGTCTTTCTTAATTGTTTTTTTTTTAATTTAAAGTCTTACAACTATTACAATGATGTCCATGCGCACTTATCATTTAAATACTCGGTAATACAATAGTAAGCTTTTTTCATGAGTTGGACTTTAACTCGCTTTATAAATTGATTAGAATTCAAGTCTAACATTTCTTTTGGAATTTTATTATAAAAACGGATACAATTTCCCATGAAAGAATTATTAACCTTCGAGAGCCTGAACCTGGGAATTGATAACAAATGCTTATGTCTTGTATTTAAGTTGTGGCCATCACCCACCCTAGAGAAAGCATTTATGTTTTTATGTACATAAATTATATTTTCATAAATATACTGACAAGGGACTGTCAAAATATTACCTTCTCTAAAATAAGCCTTTACACTATCTCTAGATTTTAATTTATATATAGCTCGAATAGCCCTTTTCTGCAGAACAAATATTGTTTGAATGTCAGCGGCCTTTCCCCATAGCAGAATGCCATATGACATTATGCTATGAAAGTAGCTAAAATAAACCAGCCCAAAATAGGACTTGTCCTGCTATTGCAAACTGTAGAAAGAATAAGCAAACTGAAACCATAACTTTGAACACCATTAATCTTTTTTTATTAAAGGTATTGCTTTAATAATTAATGTTCACAAACACATGTCTCTTCCATATGCGTTGGAAACGAAAAACCCGTGCGTGTCAACTCCGACGCGCGATAGGAGTTTACTCGAATGATTCGATTTTAGTAATTTATATATCAGACAACTTACTAATTTCACTACGAAACGACGTTTTCTATATTTGTTGTTTACATTATATGGTTCATAATATACAGAAATTTCAAATTCCTACTTAGTTAGAGATAGACCCCGTAAATCATTTTATTCCGATCCCCTCCACTTTCTACCCCCTGTCGGGCCTTTCACAGCTAGTACACTTATACCTGCCCCCTCTTTCTTCGCTCCGCTGTTACCCCCGCCAAGACGCACTTAACGCTTCAACGCTCGCTTTCTCGATTTTACTCTCCATAAAATTTCGATACCGGGCCCCTTATATCGTTTCTTAAGGAGAAAACTCCAAAAATATTATCTATACAATAACTTGGTGTGTATTGAACTGATTAAGGACTAAACAAAATTTTCCAAAAATAACAGTAACATTATTTTGTAGGTAATTCTCGCCTCTGACAAACGTATTAATAAAACAATGATGTTATATATATATATAAAGTTGTTTTTATATTTTGTAATAATACCCGTTGATAAATTTATAATTAGGTGCAGTATGTCGGTGCATAGCTTTCGCGAACACTACATTTCCACTTTCGCTGGCGTGGACATAAGCTCTGCAGGGCACGGCCGTACAAGTCCAGCGGTAGATATTCCCGCCTGCCTTTTTTATAGGACAACCGATGCAATAAGTGTAGCCATGCAACATTAAATACATCCTGCCGTTTGAGCGTGTGATGATTTTACCTAAGAAAAAAAATACGAGACATGCATTTTATACAAAATTAAAAAAAAAACTAAATAAATCGAAATACACTTAACACAATAGGTGACAACAATAAAGCATAAGTAGTTAAAGGGTTCATGCTCTGAAATTATAGTACGGGAGCCCGTGACTAAAAATGAGCGTGAGTTTCTAAAATCTAAATTTTTGGCAGGTAACAGAATTCAGAGAGCTTGTTCACGCACTGGATACCGGTGCACCCTCCAACTGCTAAGCGACCCTCACAGGGTCGATACGGCCGAGCGTCGACTGCCAAGCGCCCTGTAAGGGTCGATTGCGTCTATAATATGGACGGATGGATAGCAGCAGTGGTGGATAATATAACATTATTTTAAACACATTATTTAAGCCCAACGGATTTAGCATATTATATTGGTTGCCCCTTGGTGCTATTAATACGCGCGATCCCTACCAATATACTACCAATAGAGCGATACGTTCAGCACAACGAAACACGTCCTACAACGAGCACGATCGCGCGCTGACTGACTTTAGCGTTAGCGCCGCCAACGAAACACTTTGACCGTTTTACAACGCAACGACTCAACGAGATGAGACGCGAACGCGAAGCAGACTAGTCAGACACGCGCGATCACGCCTCGTTGTAGGACGTGTTGAAACACACCGCGTGCTGCCTCGCTGGTTATGCTATAGCATAGCATATAAAATAACATGCTAAAATAATATAGCTTATAGACCGAAGCGCGTTTTTAAAATATAGCTGATTTCCACATCGCTGGTTGGCAGTCTATCACTTTTTGATGCCAGCCTCATTGTAGAGTAGATAAAAGGTGGTTTTCACTAGAAAATAGGATGAAATACTTGCCTTATAGAGCGCGGTGCCCTTATTGTAAGATACATAGGTTTTGTAGTCTATATAATACCTTGAACGATGAATTTGACATACATCACCAGAGTTACGTCTCATTTAAAAGAGCTTTATATCCAAATTACAAATGTTTTCTTTCTTTTTAAATATTTTGGTCGTTTTTGTGTTTATTACTTGATTATTACTATGTACTATTGTACAATGCCGTATATAGCTATTAAGGTCAACAGACTCGCCTCTAATGTATTTTGTATATTTTATATATTTACCTATTTCTAAGTTCGTTAACTGTTGCTGTATCTATGTAATAAATAACTAAATAAATCTTTTGCATCTAGTTTATACATGAGTATAAGTATGAGGCCAGTCAGTTAACAGTATCTTTGTGTTCCGTACACCAGCAATGATGGTAAAATACAATAGAAAATAGAATACAGGGCTTTGAAAAAGTTCCTAAAAACTGGTAATACTGGCACTACGCTTTTTGTTTGTGTAACAATGAACTACATGTACAGGTTGAAATTTTAACAACCATCCAAAAAAAATCTAGATGTTAGGTATCACCAATAGACCACATTACGTAAATAATAAACATAGGTCAAACTTTCAAAATAAATAATTTTATCTACAATATTATTTAATAACGTTTAGTTGCATTCTTTTTTACGACGCGCCCGAGACCTTGAGACCGAAACGGTGTGAAGCGTGCAGCGGTCGTGAATGGTGGCAAGAATAATTGTTTTTTTTTGGGAAAGGTTTGTGGTAGTCGTAATCTCAATATTTTTCTATTAAACGATACTAAATGAAAACAAAAACGCCATCGGTTTTTTACCAAAAATCATTATACGAAAATTTGGACGGTTGTTAAAATTTCACCTTGCATCTATTAATGTTTTATAATGAGAAGTTACCAATTATTGTACTTACTAAAAAAGTGCGTAATTTTAAAATGTTTGTTTCACATTTTTTTCGTTAACTGCCTTGAGCCTCCCAGAGCGATCTTCATATTTACACTTCATTCTTACACAATAAAATTCAGAACACCAAAATATAGTAGTAGATTTTTTTTTTTAAATTATTACATATGGAAGAATTTTCTAAATGCATACTAACAGTGAAATAATTTTAAATGATAAACTAATAACAAAGGTATGAATGTTTGAAATGCCCTGTTGGACAGAGACAGCAATACCGCACGGTGTGACACGTCTCTTCAGTGTTGATTGCTTCGGATTGGGCGATTTCGCTTCTTTTTTTTCCTTTCTGCGACGTAACTCGTTTTCGCTTAGGCATTTTGCCATTATTGGCTCGAAACCGAAGTTAGTAACTCTATAGTTATTCCACTCAACAAGCACTCAGTGCTCACTCATAAGCAACTTAAAGTTTGAATCATGCAAATTGGTCTATTACGTTATCTCCGATCCCCGATATAGAGCATACGTCGGCAGACCCACAATTTTACTGACAGCAGAAGTCAATGTCCAATTTTCTATGATATATACAGTTTGGAGTACCTAAGGTAGCTTCTTTATCTGTTGTACTATCTTTTATCAATGTCTGATTTAAATACTAGATGTTCTAATATAAAATAATTACACTGACAACTTTCAATTATTTATTCGCTTGAATTACAGGATAAATATTATGAAAACAAAATTATCTAGGATAGCATCAGATGGGTTAATTCGAGTACATTGTCCAGTCTAGTATTACAATTGTAAAGACTTCTTACGAATTGTATAGAAAACCTAATAAATTGAAATTATAACAAGCTCATTTTCGGCAGACCAGATTGAGTTTACATAAGTTTCTATCAGCTCCCTCGGACTTATCCCAGGATTATTGAATTCTCTCTCGTTTTCTTTTATAATATTATAAGTTGTACTGGAATTTTCGATTAGCTGGACTAAATTGACGTTCGCTGGGTCGTAATTTTTTGACGATATTAAAATTGTGTGGTGACAAAAGGATATTAATTATGTCTTACTTAGCTTATTGACTCACCCTATAGTTGCCTATTTCATTCAGTTCACTAAGTTGACGACCGCTTAGCCTAGTGGGTAGCGACCCTGCCTACGAAGCTGGAGGTCCCGGGTTCGAATCCCAGGTCGGGTCAGTATTTATATGATGAATATTGATACTGGTACCGAGTCTTGGTTGTTATATGTATGTAGTGTCTTCGCTTGGTATCCAGAACACAAGCTAATACTTAGTTTGGGGCCTAGACGTTGTTGTGATGTATACGTAAAAAAAACTAACGTTTTATTAATCGTAGACATTAATAAAAAATCATCAGTTGTATGTTTAGTAGGTAAACGACATGAACCAAGAGTTCAATCTCAATGATCAATCATTTAACGGTGTCTGACAGGGGGGTGCTACTGTACCTGCAAAGTGTCTGACAATGGACTATATCATTTCTAATCTTTTTCCAATTAAAATATATAAAAACTGAGCTTCATTTCATTCCATTGCACCGGCCCATTATGCTCCACTGCAAGGGCTTAGGCCACCCCAGGTTGAGGGGCCTTGGAGCTTAATCTACAACGCTGTTCCAAACCGGGTTGGCGGTTTTATACCTGTGCTTTATACTTAACGAATTTAAGGTGCAATTTTGTACACCTTTGCTACATGTTACCTTTCAAAGCCACCGTGATCTAAACTTCAAAGTCGGGGATCGTTTCAACCTGTATTAAGGACATACACAGAGAAACTTTCAGGTTTTATACCATAACGAAGGTCTGATCATCGCGAGCTCTTGCATGCGCAAACATTTATTTATTTTTTAGTACATGTGACGAAGTGGAAATTTTATAATTCAATTCACATATAAATAGTGATTTATTGAGCATTTGAATCAGTATATTACCAGCTAACAAACACTAAAATGTGATAGCAAAAATGTATTTCTCAAGAAAATTAAGTATTTGTTTACACTAGGTGAAGTAATATATTCCAATTCGTCACTTTTGTTAATATCACTTAAGGGGACGTCCATTAATCACGTGATCTTTTTTTAAGCATTTCTACAAAATTATCTTAGAATATTATCTTAAATACAGGTATAAAGTATAATCTTATTTTGTTCTGAAATTAAGGACCATGATAAAAATGTCTAGACAGAAAGGTTGCAGGTTGTTTTTGATTGGCATAAAAATAATAATAAACGAATGGTGTACACTACACGCCACTTTTTAATTTAAAAACCGCGCGTTTGAAAAAATAATGAAAATGAAATGAAAAAATAAATACACGTGATACCTTACTACACCCCCCTTCCCCCTTGTGATATTTCGTGATTTTTGTCAAACCCCTCCCCCCCTTTCAAGCCTCACGTGATTAATGGACGGCCCCTAAGATAAAAAAATCACAGTTAATTCAAAGATAATTTTTATTACAAATAAAAAAAAACAAAAACCTTCTTGGCACAGCTATCAACTTTACAAAACTCAGTGTACACAATTTCATAAAGCAAAGTGATTTTCCTCTTCGTCACATTTTTGTACACAAGGAAGTGATATGTTTTTGTTTTATGTAATTATAAATCATGCAACACAAGACAAGAAATACTTTTTTCGTATATTTTTATTTTAAAGTACAACGAGCAAACTGCATTTATATTTTATGAGATATTAAACAATTTTATATTTATTGTTCCTTGGACAGTGATGAAGTGGAAAACTAAAGTGACTACTATGAATAAATTAGGCAGTGTTCACATAATACTAAAAAACAATCAATAGATATAAATGTAATAATCAACAATATTTGTATAGCTTTTTGGTTTGTTGTTGAAAATTATACGAATTGAAGCACTTGACAGATACATTTAAGTTCAAAAGTATTAAGTTATTCAATATATTTGAAATAAAAATTATTATACAAAAATGAATTTGATAAATTAAATTTTTTTCTAACAAAAAATTAATGAAATGAGTATAATAGCGAAGTAGTTAAAAAAAAAACATTTTTTCAAAAAATATAAAAAATACGAAATGTATTTATCATAGGCGGTTCTGCTATTGTAGACAGTTAGTTATAACAAATGTAATCGAAGAATGCTGGCCCACTACAGGATGTGCACACCCACTTTCTTCGCACCATACATTTAGCCATTTTATGTAAAATAAATGGTTTACGACATAGACCTTTACACATAGTGCAGTAAGAAGTTCTTGTATTTTTTATGGACGTAAGTTTTGCCAGTTTGTTGGAGGGTTGTAATATACTTTTTACTCTATTTTCAGCATCTGGGTTGTTTTCTTTTGAATGAATTGTTCTTTTTATTTTCTGAGAAAAAGATATTTCTTTTTCATGGTCAGGTTTATTACATACTTCGTTGTTTTTGGTTGAAGTCTTTGAATGCATTTTATCGTAACGAAGAGTCGAATCTTTTACTTCTACACATTCAAAAGATGACAAATCTTGGAAGCAACCGGTGTCAATAAGAGACATACTAGGCAGATCACAGTTTTCAAGCAATTAATAGAGTACAGAATACAGAATACAGAATCAATCAAATATGTGCATATGAAATTCTCGGGCGTATCTTTAAGCGGTTTATCCATAACCTCCATAGGCAACACGACAGCTTAAGTTACCAAAGACGTGCCTGTAGGATGCCCGAACGCGTCTGTAACTGATTTGTTTATAGGTTCTTTAGACAATGAGTTTAGAGGAGAATATTGTGCAACGGACGTCATGTCGGATGCAGTTGATTCTTCAAGTGAAATAACCGTGTCTCTGTATGTACTGATATCGGTACGAATGATAGAAGTATTAATATGGGGCAAGGTCAACCGTTTGGAAGCTTTTTTCGGATATATTTTTTTCTCTCCTGGTTTACAGGTAAATGTATGGTTTAAAATGGAACGACAGTTACACATTTCTCGCATGACACCACAAAAACAACTCAGTTTTCTATGCTTAATTTCATTTTGGCCGATGGATACAATTTGGTGTATTTTGATAGTACCAGGAATAGGCTGGAGACCGTCGGGAACAAGTTTTTTAATATTTTCTATAAGAAAACCTTTTACAGATTTCATAGAAATTAACAAATTGTAATAAGCATCAGAGGCATTTGTTATGTCATTACCATGAGCTACACGCCGGTCTAGTGATAGTTTCACTGCACCTCCAATGCCATCGGCCACACCTTTTCCGTGGCCACTTTCGGAAAATGACCACGTAGAATAATTAAGTTTGAAAAAATTTGTTGTAAAATAATTATGTAAAAAGAAATTGTTTTTTTGTCTATATTGACTGCTTGGGCCATCTGAAAAAAAAATGTATTATATATCTATTTTCGGGTTAGTTTCTTTAAGGAATTGGATCACAGGGATAAGGTGTGCCCAGATAGTATTTGGTTCATGTCATTTATTATCAGATATGGTGACAACCGACTGACTCGTATTTTTTGAGTATATTATTTCATAGTGCAGAATTATTGTGTTTCTACAAACAACAAAATGCATGGACTGAATTTCTGTTGACAATTTACATTCGTAATTTTCTGAAAAATCACATAAAATTAATCTACTTCTCTCTCCCTAAGATTGTTATTACAACGGTATTGTCTCTGCTGTTTTTTCCATGTATACTCGTAGTAATGTGTTTTGAAATTTAGAATTTGGTTTTTAAAATCACATATAACGTTTTGAATAGTACCTGTATTTAATTTTTTGACAATTTTATTAGACTGCGCTTCTGTATTATTTTTTTTTTAAAGTATGTTTTATGGTTAACCACTGATACCAGCAAACCTGATCACTAATTTTATCCATTGCAATCTGAATACGTGGATCTTTACAGTCAACACATTCATTATACATTCATTTCAAATATTTGGGGTCACAAGCTACATTATTTAGTACCTCAACCATATTTTTTTATGTTATAATATATCTTTTTTTAATGTAGTAAACAAAAAATCTATGTTACTATGCTTTTTGCACATACATGTATCCCTATTATTAACACTAGGAGAGAGTACATAAAATGGTTTATTTTTGTAAAACGTGGAGAAACTATATTTACCACCCTCCGATTTAAACGTGTTATATAAATTAATTAAAGTATCTGTCAAGTATCTGATTTGCATTTAAATTTTATTGTGTGTTCTGTATTCGCGCTTCCCAGATGTGTATCTGCTAATGTCATCGCGGTTATAGAAGAGCTTCATTTCTTCTCAATTTTTTTTGTTTCCGTACTTCTTATTAAAGCTGTTTCTGACTCGTCCTTTAAATCCCAAACAGTTAGAAATGAAAACGGGTGGTTTAGTTCTTCTTACTGTTTCACTAAAAGCTACCACTTTCAATGTGCGTTTTTGTTTGAATGTTTTACACCTCTTGTAAGCTTCACGTAGAGATATTTCTAAAATTTCATGTCTTGCTTTTGCTTTATTAGTTTCTTCTTTTAATAAATTTACTTCTTTTTCATGATTAATTTTAATTCGGAACAATCTTTTTCTCAAGCATTCCAGTAGTTTTTAATTTACAAATTTATTCAGAGCTTTTTTATAGTTATTCGACATCTATTACTTTTGGACGAATGACTAACTGCGGTAGTTTTATTAACTGAAGCTGATTGCTTATCTTTGTTTTTTGATTTCGTTTTTTGGTTTTTCTTTTGTATTCTCCAAAAAGCTCTCTTCTTAATTTTTTCCTCTTCTGTCAACTCTGATATTTTCTTCTGGTTTTTTTTCATCCGATCTAACTGCTTCCTTTTGTATGATTCATACCTTTCAGGATCCCGTTTTAATTTTTCTCTGTACCTTCTAGCCCGTTCTGCAGCTGTCAGTGCCATAATACCAACTAAAATAGAAAATGTGAAAATATAATACTTACTATAAAAAAAATGGTGAAACTAGCACACTAAAGCATACAAAATCTGCTAGTCATGTTGATACTCATTAAGTGTTCGAAGTATTGCTTTAATTTATAACAACACGCTTACCGCGCAAATGAAACCATGGAGTCCTGCGACAGACAGACACATTTTTAACATCTACCAGAATTCATACCACAATACACAATTTGTTGAAATGTAATTTTTTTGGAACCTTGTGACAATCAGACGGACGGACATATGAATATTTTTTTATCATTTTCTACATATGTAAATGACATATATAGTGAAATATTTTGACTAACTAATTACATTTCTGTTCCGTGTAACAGATAGACATCGTACATTATAAAAAACATGCTATATTTACTTTTATTTATCAAAGTCCGACATAACAACTACCATGATGTGACAAATACGTACAAACAAAATACTTACTGTGTAATCGGAAAAAAAATCAGTATGGACGCAAGTTTTACTGATCCATTTCGTCACGAAATTTTCCGCTTATATATCACGTAACGAAATGGATGTGACGCTGGCAACCGCGAATATTCGTAAATAATATCAACACGTGTTTGATTAGAGTTTCGGCTTGAAGAACTATTTTTGTAATTGCTAATTAACCAATTGCTTATTTACAATATACAATGTAACAACTCACTGCTTATTTACAATATACAATATAACAACTCACCTAAATTTAGTAATTTCGTGATGTTGATGGAATATTTATTCTAGATTCTCGGTGTTCGTGACACAACCTCTTTATACATCGATCACGTTGGTTGCCATTTTACCAAAAATGTTGTCAAGAATATAATTTAATACCGGTTTAGTAGTTTTTCGTACGAAGAAGAACTAAAATAAGCGTGACTAAGTAGGAATTTCCACTTCTTATTGTTTTCGTAGGACAACATTTCGAAAACGTTTTCTTTAATTTAATATGATTTATTGAATGGTTTTGCCTATTTTTTAATAATATAACAGTTTGTGGTATAAAAATAGAATTCTAATACCACAAATACCTTAATTTTTAACACTAAATTTGTAAATGTTGCGTGGGACATGGCAAAAATGAGGGACTGTATGGATTGTTTTACATCTATAATTTTTTATGTGTATATTTTACTGGATGTAACACGTGATGTTATATCTTAAGAAGATTTTATGTTTAAAAAAAATATCAGTTAACAAAGGTACTATACATAACTAAAAAAACTATGACGCTTACCCTGGGACAATATTATTTTGAAAAGTACAAATAAAAATAAAAAATCCCATACATGAGTGCGTACAGGCGCGCGGCAACCCCGACTTACCACCTACAACTTCGGGTTGCGTCGCGCTATAGCTGCTTAGCGTGGTAGGTATCGACGAGTGACGGAGGTTAGTTTAAAATACGTGTTCTATTACAATTACTCTATTTCCGCATAAACTAACACCAGAATTTCTCCGATCGAATTAACCCATTTGGTGGTTAAATCGATCTTAAATATACTAAATGAGCGCTTGAAATTTTAATAAAAAATGGAAGCCATTTTTTTTTTATTTTTAAAAAACAGCACAGAACATATTCACGATAGTATTTTCAGTATTCTACTTAACCTGTCAAGCCTAGTGGGGAGACCACATCACAAGAAAAGCGCCGTGCATTCTAGCTCCAATGTGGCAATGTGGTAAAGTATCATTACTTTCCATGCACTCTATCTCGAAAAAAATGTGTTTTGAAAAAATTAACATTACCTATTTTTTTGAAGAGAATTTAATTATCTTCAATTTCATAACAATTTCCTCCGACCACTAACCTATTGGAATGGATATTTGAGGAAAACTGTTTCTGATGCTTTTGATCTTGAATATCTGCCAACCGACCGGCAGGATATCGCTGGAGACATTTTACCCGTTCGTGAAAATATTTTAATGAAAGTTTTTATAATATTTTCTAATTAAGCCAAAAAAGAAAACTTTACGGCTATAAAATACACACCCATCCGAATTTTAACTTTACGTCAATTTAGTCCAGCTCATTAAAATTTCCACAACACGCCTGGGTTCTTTGTAAACTAACAAGTGGATATATTTTTGTTCTCTTAAACATAGGTTTGTTGTCTTTCTTGATGTACGCCTACTTCCGCCCCTGTCGCCCCGCCCATCACGCAGTCACGAAACTCTTTTAAATTATCAAATACTGTTCCTTCAGCTTCTTTATGTAACATTTTGAAGTTATTTTCGATAATTGTGTGTTAAGATTATCGTCCGGAACGTCTCGATACCGCTTTAAATATCTGAAAATTGTTGATTTGGGGATTTTATACATTTTCTCTACTTTTCTGACTGATTGACCTTTTCTTGCTGCTTTTATTGCTTCGGTCATAGTTTCTGTGCATATTTTAATCTTGTTATTTCTCGTATTACGTCGTTGTACTACAAAAGAAATTAAGATCAGTGTAAATTTTCGTCGCAACTGCCTGTGAAAAACAATGGATCCAAAGCGAAGATGTAAAACCTGTTTTCTATGTTATCAGACATTCGAATTCAGCTTTAAAAACACCATTTCAAAACTAAGAATTTAATTTAAGGTGCATTTTTCCTTGTTGGGTCAAGAAAATTCCCAATTTTCAAAAACTTTAAAATTGTATTAACGAAACAGTCGAAAGAAAAAAAAAATTGTTTGAGACTTAGAAAAGGGCGGGAGAAGCCCATAGACGATTCATACGCGGATAGGGGACAATGGAAATTTCAACTACAATTTATTAAAAAAAAAGTCCAGTTAGGTACACAAATTGAAAAGATGTGTTCAAAAAGTAGATATATATATGCCTAGTCAAAGAAAAAGTATTTTTAAATACTAAAATAGGTAAAGTAGGCATATTTTTTTAAATTGCTTTAATTTTTCATTATGGCTGCATAATTTGAAAGTCATACAGAATCTACTTACTGTTGCCAAATAAGAAAAAAAATTGAAGTTTTCATATCATCACCTAAACTGTCGATTTTGAGAATTTAAATTTTTTCACATATTTACAAGATTTCAGTATTAGAAAAAAAAAATGATTTCTTCAATCCTACATAGTACAAATTAGAAGTAACAATTACATTTCATCTTTTCTTTCACTTAACGCGGATAACATTACAGAAGTTTAGGTAGCGCTTTAGGACATAGCCCGTTGAAAAATGGGGAAATATGCATTTAGGGGGAAGGCGGAAGGAAGAAGAAACTCCAATCATTAGTTTTTTTTTGACAGGAAATGCAAAAAAAAATTAAAAAAAAAGAATTTAAAATACGTATTTACAACACAGGTTTTCCGCTATTCTTTAACTTAAAACACTTAAAATTACGTAGTAGGTAAATTACTAAACACAAAATTAACATTATAAACTAAATTCCCAACTAACTTATGGTTTTTAAAAATAATCTAAGACGTAATTTCACTGTAATAGTCACGCACGATATATCCGGTTAGATCCACTTTACCACCAAAATGAACCTAAATCATCTCCACACTCATGAAAATATTGATTGAGATTGATTGAGACTGATTGATTTGATTGAACGAATCATACCGACACTACCTTGACAAACGAAGTAAAAATCAAGTTATCAACCATATATATATCCGAACTAATGCTTATCGGTGACGTGAACCAACTCCCGTTTATTGACAGGGAAGGACTATTTAGGATGGAGTATACCCGTCCCGGCAGTGTGGCGTGTATAACCAGGGAGCTACTCTGCACTCATAGGAACCCGATGGACGTGGCATATGCCTTGAACGAGATATACAGTGGTGTATACTCGTCTAGGGCAGAGATTCGGTCCCTGAGTCTCGAGAGGTACTCGGGCGTGCGAATACCGGCAACCCTCCCCAACACTCTGTACTTAACACACACACAGTCAGAGAAAAAATCCCTGATTAATCAGGGATTTGGGAAAGGTGAAGGCTCGCGCACCTTAACCATACACGAGGCTCAGGGTCTGACCTACGATCGGGTGATTATAGTGCGGACGGCAGAGAGATTGCAGCTGCATAACAGTGTCCAACACGCTGTGGTTGCAATAACTCGGCATACCCTCTGCTGTACATACCACACTGACGAAAGCGATGACGCCATAGGAAGGTTCGTCGCGAGGGCGGTGAACGCTTCGACTGGCAAAATAAAAGAGTACAACCTAAAAATGGCAATTAGGAGCGGGGACGGAGCGGTCGTGGAGGCGATGACGAAACAACAGCGATGAGGCACGACTCCCCGGCTGGCAAGTTTCGGTTTCAAATGGCTATATTGAAATCCCCTAATTTGCTCCCTAAAAGTTCCCCCTAAATTAAGATCAATAATGTCAAAATTAGTTTTAAGTGTTCCCAAAAATGTAAAGCACTGGAGTTGGCCGCACACTCAAAATCTTGAAGCGCAGTGGCAGGAGTGGCGGGTTATTCTGTTCCCTCAAAAATGGTTGAGCAGGGTGACGGCTGCTTCTTCTCGCCGTGTCTGTGAACAGGCGCTGCGTGGGGGGATTAGGCCAGCTCGGGTGTGCTTAAATCATAAAAGTGTCATAAATGTAAACATTTAAAAAAAAAAAAAAAAAAAAAAAAAAAACAAAAAACAAAAAAAAAATATGCATGTATATATATATGATTAAATAGAGAATAGGATATAGGTAAGGTAGGGCAAACTCACTGACACAAGAGAACACTGCAAACGCGGTGCATGTGTTGCTCATAAAATTTAGTAATAAAAGCTCATATAAGAACATGGACTTCGAGTCTATGGTAGATGAAGTTAAAATAAAAAAAAAAAAAAAAAAAAAAAAAAAAAAACCATATATATATTACATACATACCATACAACCAACCATACAAAAAAAAATACCAAAAGGAACCTAAAAATACACCAACAAATAACAAAAGTAAACCAAATCATTAAATATTTAAATACGTAACTTTAGTAATGGGTGAAAATTCGATTTGCATGGCGCTCGGCGGCCGCTGCCGCGGCACGCTCGCTTCGCTCGCTCGCCTTGCGCATTTTTTATGTTCCTAATGGCTTTAAATAGTAGTCGAAGTGTCCGTATATTCGATTTTTATTTCATTTTATTTTATTCGGGTTTTAAGAGTTATATTAATGTTTTTTTCCAAGTTGTTCTTTAATAAAAATAACTATTTTTTCTCCAAGAAATGTATTATATGAATATAACTCTCTCAATTGTCTCAATAATTCCTTTTTATCATTATTATTACTCAATTAAAGTGCTTTCGGTTTATAGAAATATTCCCAGTGTCGAGTGTTTAGCTACTGTAAGTATTTTACGTAAGCTAATTTTGCTTGTTATTTTTATTCGTTTGATAAAAAATAGGTAGCAATGAAATTTTTTACAAAACAACTTACATTTTATTTTAACTAGTAGGAAATAGAACACCAATATCTAGGAGAAACAAGACAAATATGTGGTTTAAGTTTCTCAATCTCAATCAATCGATTGATTGAATTCTAGATTTGTGAAAATAAAAACGATAAACTATTCAATCTACTTAAATATCAATCACCTGTCAAGCAACATTAAACTTGAATGCAAAAATGGCTTCTAAAACCAATATATTATTGTAATTTTACATAGTAAATACAAACAAAAACAATTTTTTAAACTGGAATAAAAGTGTTTCCGTGAATCCATATTTTTACAGTGTGTTTCTAATTACCTAAACTATACAATTACTATACAAGATGGATGATATGAACCAGGCTATGTTGGAAAGCCGACCCGAAGTTTACGTTATTCAGTCGACATAGCCTGCAAGACAAGTAAGCTGACGTGGCAGTGGGCTTGTCACATCTGCCGAAGAACTGATGGACGATGGGGAAGAAAGGTTCTTGAGTGGAGACCACGAATCGGCAAACGTAGTGTGGGACGCCCGCCGGCTCGCTGACCGACGATATAAAGCTAGCTGTCGGTAGTGGCTGGATGAAGATGGCAAAGGATAGAGAAGTGTGGTGTGCCTGGGAGAGGCCTATGTCCAGCAGTTGACGAATGTAGGCTGATGGATGGATCGATGAACGTTATTTATTTAACGTTAAATTTATTTACTTGACGATTTTTTTATAAAAAAAATATATATGCAAATAACAAATTATATTATTTTATGGGTTTCATTAATATTACCTACCTGTGGATATAAAACTACTAAAAAAACCACAGAATAAAAAAAATTGGTATGTAAAAGTACGGAAATAGATTAAAATCAAATACTAATCGTTCAGAAAATTTTATTGTAATACAAAATAATAATAAAAAATTATAGAAAAATTATAAATTACTTCTAGAATTAATAAGACAATATAAGCAATAAAATAAAAAATGCGCGAAATCTTATCACTTAATCCATACGCCACAAAAGCACAATCTACGTAAATTATTACGTAAAAAAGCCGTATGAGCATTACATAATAGTGGATTATGGTATCCAAGTAGATGCGAGAATTTCAGTAGATGTACGAATTGACACGTCAAAATACGCAATGCTTACATGCAAAGACTGAATAAATGAAAATTGCACGTTTAAGGCAACCAACAGAGCGACGCTGATGTCGGTCGCGTACCTACATCGCCGACGTAGACAATTTCACACGAAACGCGTTGCTGCAGGTTAGCGGAGCTCGTAGGTATGTTGTGTGTGGTTGTATTTGATATCTCATAAGAAGCTTTAAGTACCTACGTGATCAACATCAGCGTCGCTCTGTTGGAGGCCTAAACAGAAAGTTGAAGTCACCGTGCAATGTGATATACGTAATACGTATTTGCGCGCAAGACAAATTTTGACTAAACAAAATCGAAAAAAAATTATAAAAAAGTAGGTGCAGTTATAGTTATATGTGGATATGTTCACATGTAATATAGATATGCCGCGTTCGAAAACGAACATGCCTATTATCACGCACACTACTGCACAATTTGATATACCCGCCCCCCCACTAAGCCAATCAGAGCGCTCGGTTAATTATTGTGGCCATACCTAGTTTTCCGATGATCTGTGATTATTTATATGTTATGACACTAAAATCTAAACGAAAAACATTAACTTCAATGCATTTACTGCAATTTCATTCTGTCACGCAAGCAAGCATGGCGTAGTCTGCAACGAGTAATTTCACCCTAGGTATATGGAGTACATACACTATTTCTAATCCTGCACTGTGATTTGTAATCTACAACAGGTAGACAATAACTTTGGATATCATAATATACGTAACAAGTTTATGATAAGTATACTTCTTGTAATTATAATTTGTTCTCGTAACAGGTAATAGGTACTAGGTATTATGCAAAATTGTTTTTTTTTTTTTTCGTTTTAGGATAATTCATGGATACCGTAAAATTAGTTTAGACAACTTTCTATTGTTAAACAATATGTCCAATAACTCTTCTACCGTTTGCTACAGATATGAAATGCATTGATTTACTTCCAATATGTAATCATTCACAGTATACTGATTCAGTATAACGTATGCCTTGAACAAGGCAATCACAAATACCAATACAATAGCAATTTTATGGCTAAATTTAAATATAATATGAATAGAATACAAAATGAACGCATAATTTTATATGTGCTTGTATTACTTGACTCGTTAATTCAGATTTTGTATATTAATTTTTTTTCAGTCTTGTATGTTTAATTTCTTAGCAATATAAAAAGCAAGCGAGATCTTCTAATAATAATAAAAAAAAAATAAGGAACTTCATAAAATAGCTGCTAATAGTACTGTGCGTGGTTGACAACGCAGTAGATATTTTGTTTTTTTTTTGCTGTGATGCTTTGAATACCGAAGACGCGGCCTTTATCTATATTAACCCATGTAGCCTCAATCTATAAATCTGCGCCTGTACCAACATTACGGTAAATCCGTAACTAATAAAGCGTTATTAGTATGTATACCCTATTAAAAAATTACGCAGTCTTGATATTCTGCGGTTTCTAGGTTACACCTTACAACTACTAAAATAGAGTAAGAAAAAAAAATTATTATAGCTAACATCAGTCTAGGAAACGTTAATTATAAGTTATACCTACATGTGTAGAGTAAAAGTTGCTTATTATACAATTTTAAATGCTTGATATTTCGGTTGATTTGAAACGAATGTTAAAATCGATGAGACGCTTCGAGTTGAGACGTTTTGAGTGAAATCTCTCAATACAATGTCAGCAAAAATGGGAGACCAACTTTTACATACTTGTGTGTTTGAGTCAACAGACCACATACTTTCGCTACGCTATACTACGAACAAACCGTCTATGGTGCGTGAATTATATTTCGACCCCGACTCTCTATCCATATATTATATTATCAAAGATAAATCCATAGAAACAAATCAATCCCTTGTTTAGAAACGAAAACGGCCCAGTGCCATGAATTCTGTCAATGACTACTGCGTAAATGGTCTATTCGTAAACGGCACGAAAAAACTGCTGCGTTTATTGTGCACGTAAAATGCCTGACGATAGTTCCGCAGTTGTTGGTAGGTATTCTTCCCAACTATAGCCACAAGCTCTGGAAATACTTTAGAGCTGTACAATGGCTGCATACGAACTGTAGAGACAGATATGAACCGTACAATAGCTCTAGAACAGGTACATATGGGCACAACTTAGGCAGCCTTTAACATAGCTGGTAGAAGTGTTGCGATTCACTACCTTCCAACTCTTTTCTGTAGCTTCTTGCACAGCTATTGTATTAATCGATGCTACCAAATTGTACTCAAATGGCTATTGTAGAGCAATTGTACGGTCCATATGTGTCTATATAGCTTATGTGCAGCTCTTGAACAGCTATTGAGTTCTAGAACTTGTGTGCTGGTTGAGTTTTGCGTTCTAAAAGCGATGTTAAACAGGTCTGAGGAATCTCTGTGAATTTTTAAAAATAGCAGCATTTATTAGACTAAAATGATTTGTTTCAATGTCGGTAGCCCGTCGCTGCGCTTCACTAATCGCATTAATACAAGCAAACCACAATATAGCCTATTTTTCTGAAAACCTATTTATTAATTAAATAAATAGACAATCAACCTATCTTGGGTGAATTTGAAAATTGGTCTGAGCCTATATCTAATCCACAGGGCATTGAGGTGCTTACAGGTTTTTGTCAATCGCTAAAGTGGATAGACGAAATCGAGCCAGTTGCTATCGCATCTGTTCGATTTTTATTGATCGTAATTGTCGATCGACCGCATTTAAAAATAGACACACCGTTTGAAATCATCACTTTCTATCTTCAGCTTCCAATTTATAGTACATTATTAATCCACAGTCATCACTCTTCATATCTCATTAATCGAAGATTAGATTACTAGTATATTAACAAAATCGATCTTCATTTCAATCAAATCGATTTCATGATTACATTTTCACTTACATAATAAAAATATACGGTTACACCTACCTATATCAAAAGTGTTCAGTACATCAGAAGGTCACTTTTAGAAATCGAAAGTAATACAAAGTCGATTTTTAAATTATCGAATCAAAAAATCGAAATTAAATGCATCGTTTTTAATACTATTGAGTGTAGTATAAAAGATTACTATACCTAAAAAAAAAATTAATTAGCACTTAGGATTATTATTATGCGTATACATACTTATATAATAAACGAAATTCATAAGAATCGTATTGTGCATTAATATGAATTAATTAGGCTCGCGTATTAAAAACTAACAATTGTGCAAGCGTTCATACGCTATAACATATACGATAGTGTGTAGCGGACGATTGTACAACATTAGTTTTTGGCTTCAGGCAATCCGAATTAACCTCGAATACTAACTTATTATGCGAAAACAGTCTAAATGTTTCAAAAATGCAGTGTACCTGTAATGATATGGTGCCAAGCCCTCAAGAAAGAAAACATTTACAGGCCAACACGACAATTTCATAGCTTCATTATTATATTCACAAAATCACGGAGAAAAAGTTTAAATATTATTAAAAATACTATGCGCCATCAAATGATCGTATTGAGGCGGAGGTTGTATGCTAGACACTTGATTTTTCGGAATCAACTTCGGTACAGGGACGTTGTCTTCCAGACTTCTATCGAAAATCGCCGAACCGTTCAAACAGGACTGTCTCCTTTGTTGCACCCTGATGTGTCTCCCGTTTTCATCGACACGGTACACATGCGGAGGATGAGTGTGGAGGATGTTGGCTCTCAAGACCTCAAGATTGTCACTGATGATCAGATGAGCTCTGCACTTCCACTTGCTTCCATATGCTGTGCAACTCCATCTATGCGCGCCGGTGCGAGCTTTCATATGCTTATAGTACGTGTAGTTGTTCAGACGTAGATTCACACGGCCGTTCGGACGTTGATAAAATTGAACTGTGGAAAAATAATACTTAGTGATCGTGATAAAAAATAGGCAATCATTCTTTCAAACTACAGACATACCTAAACTATGCTAAGGGATATTCTAAGAAATATAATAAATGAAAATTCTGCTTAGTCTGTCTAGATGATTTATTTAAACGAATTAGGTAGCTGAAACCAAAAATAAAATGGGTAATGTTTGAGTTAACTTAAAAAAAAATACGATATAAAAATATATATTAGGTAATTTTTAACAAATATACACCTACAATGGAGTTAAAAATTGGTTAAATTAAAATATCAGATCGCAATAATTATCACCTACCATTACAGGATACATACTTTGAGTGGGTATGCTAAGATTCTGCATTAAATTAAACCTTGGTATTGTTAAAAGTATTCATTAATTAAAATAGGTAGCACCTATCTTCACAGAATAAATGTTTAGTCCTTAACATGGTACATGTTTGCATATTAGTAACATTTAAAATAACGAATTCGACATTGCTTTGAAAAAAATCAAAAAAGATTTGTTATTTAAACCGATCAGTTAAACAAAAAACAGTTCATTTTTTTCCCGTATAGGTACATTGCTGTTTTATTAATACACTTATAATGAAATTGACTTCGTACCTACTTAATAAAATGTTGAATGTTTAAAAAAACATTTTTAAAAAATAGGTCAATACAGTTTTTGCGTTCCACCAAAAACTCACTTATCGAAGTGTCTTTTCACAATATTTGGAAGAGGTTGTATGATAGTTGAGAGTTGGAACATCTCGTTATTGAGAGATCCATAATACCTTCAAAAATTAAAAAAAAAAAAGTAAACTTAGTTTACTGCAGCCCTGTTAATGAGATTTAACGATTTTCTTTAGGCGTCAATGCAAAAGGTCCTGTGTCAAAAGGATTATTTAAAAATACCAAAAAAAAAATGGTTCAGTCCGCATCAGAGTACAGAACTGTTGTTAATTGCTATGAAAACGTTTTCAAACTATGTTGAATTGACAGCAGTTAGAAACATGACGGAATTCAAAGTTTTCCACCCCAATTTGGTATTCATAAAAATCAAAATTTATCTAGAAAGTATATAAACCTATGAATTTTGTTTTAACCAACTTTTGACTTTACACAGATTTACAAAGCAAAGACAGAAAAATGACAAACTTTGTAATTAAAAGATTCTTACAAATATTAGAAATATGAAAGTTTGTATGTTTGGCAGTCAATCACGCAGCAACGGAGCGACGGATCGATTAGATTTTTTACATAGATATAGTATATGAGCTGGAAAGTGACATAGGCTACTTTTTATTTCGGAAAATGGCACGGTTCCTGTGGGATAACTAACCATTCTTCATGCAAAATATTACTGAACAGATTTTAATGAAGTACAAAGGTATCTTAAAGCTTGGAATAACACAGAGGACTATCCCAAAAAAATACATGATTCCTATGGAATAGCCATTCTTCATGTTAAAAGGGCTAAACGGATGTTGATGAAATTTGGTACAGAGATAGATTTCTTAGATAGTTAAATTTGAGAATTTTCTAGAAAGTCTCACAATTTCCCGGATCGTGGTCCTTCAACGGTCCCAGTACAACTATATAGTACGTGCAGATGGAAAACTATAGTCAATAATTTCGATATGCGACCTTTTGCACTGATACCAACTTAAAATTAATACACATAGTATATTAAATAATAAATAACTTAATGACATTTCAAGCATAGCATTATGTATGCACACTACTTAAGATTAAAATACATAGTATTTGCCTGCTATGACTTATAGGCAATACAAAATTACTTTTTAAACAGAGTAATACTCAAGAGTTCCATCACAAAAGGTTCCTTCTAAAGTTTTAGGGTATTTCACAGAATAAAAAGTATTTAAAATCCAACTCTGCCCTTTATATTTGCAATTTTCATTGTCATAAGCGGCGAGTCGTCTTCGTCTGCAGAAGATCTACTGTCCTGTAATCACATTAACAATTAATTAAAGGAGAAAGTTGTATATTAATTTTATAAACAATGAAGAGTAATCATTAAGATTTTGTTGTAAGTGTCAAATTATGTTAAGTTTGAATTTTTCTGTAACTGGACCGATTGCTTTCAAAATCGATATCTAAGAGTACGCGCAGACTCAGATCCCGAAACTGTTGTCAAAATTGAAAAAAAGTGACACCCATTTTGAACTTTTTTTATTGGGCCGATTGCTTTCAAAATCGATATCTAAGGGTCCGCGTCGACTCCAATGACAAATCTGTGTCCAAAATTGAAAAAAAGTAACCTTTATTTTGAACTCTTTTTTTTTACTGGACCGATTGCTTTCAAAATCGATATTTAAGGGTCCGCGTGGACTTCAATAACGAGTCTGTGGTTAAAATTTAAAAAAGTGACCCTTATTTTGAACTTTTTTTTTACTGGACCGATTGCTTTCAAAATCGATATTTAGGGGTCAATTCAGCTTGGATGCTATCTATAGCTTGAACACAACATTAAAGATACATACATTATCACCAAACGAGAACTGCCTTCGAATTTTTTCCAAAAAATAAGTAGACGGGGGGTGGGTGTGCTCTGTGTGGGCACGCACAACCAACTTTTCTGGGGTGACATGGAGATAGGCACGACACGATCGTGACCCCATTTGGGTACAACTCCACCTGTGGCCATCTCTCAACTGCTTGTGCTGGTAATATGTATAACCATTCAGCATTAGTAAGTCCTTTCCAGTCCTTGACTTCACCAGGAGAACTGGAAAAGTAGGTAACTTTAATTTACTTTGCTAGTTTGGAAAGATTCAAAAAATATTTTCTTCTTTAATTTTCATTACTCAAAGAGTCAACTAGTGCTATTTTTTCTGATGGTCATATTAATCTAAGCATAATAAATAAACTGGCAGTTAATATTTTATATCTGAAAGCAAAAAAACGGGTACAAAATTTCCAAATTCCAGATGCCATTTTCAGATGGGCCGATAGTCTCAGCCACCAGACATAGACTGTTGGACGTAGGCCTCCCTTCAAGGTCTTAACAATGAAACTGTCTTTGGCTATTCCCAATAATTAACGTTTTTCATTTTTTGCAAATTATTCTTTCCATAGAGATTATATTATTCTTATTTTTACAAATGCCTTGCAATGAGTATGATTTACCAGTATCCGAAAACACTTACCTAAAAAGATAATGTTGAGCTGGTAGCCCAAAATTAAAATAGGAACCTATTTTGGAAATGCACAATTTTATTTTATTTTGCTTCCAAATGTTAATTACAATTTAGTAACAAGTAAACCACCTGGTTTACTTATTTAAATTTAATTACTTAAGATAGATCTTATAAAGTTTTTTTTATTGTTTTAGTAAGTAAACTAAGTAATTCTAATTAAACATTTATAAATAAACACTACATAAATGTATTTATGTCTATGCACTGACTGTCATAAAATAGTTGTGTTAATTGATTAAGTTTCAAAAAGTAATAAAGAAAAATGCCTGTAGGTAATTTACAAGTTTTTTATATGACAGCCGTTCAAAAAGAAACTTTTCAAAAAGAATGTAGGTACTATAACAAAGTAACATTTAGGAATGTATATTGGGAGTGAAAATAATACTTTCCTTTAGGATTATTAAAAAAAATCCCGAAGACTTCCTTAGTTAAAAAAAATATTTCCCGAATATTTTCTTAATTACCATATATATACCTACTTATTTAAGACATATTTGTTTTACCAATTAGGTTGTTGAATTAAAATCTGACAAAGTTAAATATTGTTTGTGGACCTATTTGAGAGTAGACATCTAGTCCCATAAAGCATAGACTTCAAAATAATCTGAAAATCATTATTTTTGTACCCACACATGGTTTATACTTAGATGGGACAGAGAAATAAAACAACAGCGAAATACATTTTTGTTTATATTTCTAATTACCGCACATAAATAATCACTATAAAAATGAGTGACTAAAATTAGGTACCTATATTCTGTACACAAAAAAGTTGGCAAATATTTATGTACTAAATAAACTACCTGCTAGTATAATAGAAGTAGGATTACACCACACGTACTCTGACTAGCAAAACAATTTCATTTTATAATCAAATTGAGCAATACTGAATTTTGACTATGAGCATTCTATCTTGGCCGCTTCCATTATTTTATTGAATCTATTTTGGGACATACAAAACATTAAAAAATTAAACATTTAACAAATTTTTAACAAGTACCGCCATCTAATGGATTATGGAGCCACTGACAATATTTAATAACTGATGTAAAAATTCACAACTTTGGACACAGATGGCGTTATTGAACGTTGCTTAAAAAAATATTTTTTATGATTAAAACGCAAATACATAAATAAATAACCAGGAATGCATAGTATTCGCACAGCCTAAAGCTATGTACAATTTATAAAAACTAAAATCTTGTTAATACATAATGGATTTTACATTATTGATTAGATTTACATTCGAATAAAAATCACTTTAGACAACTCTGTACTGCACTTATTTTTAGTCTGACCCAATATTTATGAATTGTCAATCATTAAAGTTATATTTAGTATAATTATCATCATGATTATGGTATCCTTTGTGTTTTATGTATCTACCTTCATTTGTAGTCTGTACACATGCTGAACATCCCAATCTCTTTCGATCTTTGCACGTCCAGTTTATTGTGTTTTGATACCGATTATTAATCCAGAATTTGTTCTCTTTAAATATCATCACCATGCTTCCGTGTCGATGGGAAGGTAGATAAAAAATGTCTGTAAATTTTATTCTAATTATATATTATTTTAATATGAATTTCTCTTAAATATCCTCGTTTATTCTTATGTGATATTACAAATTATAAAAGGTAATAAAACACAGTTGAAATTTTAATGTAGTTTTTAATTAAAATCAGCAGAAGTAATTTGACTTCGACTCACATTCATTTTATTTCCTTAGAAACATAAGTAAATACATAAAAAAATATTTCACCATCCCTGTAAAAGATTTATCTAATTAATACTGATAGAATAAGTAAAAAACAAGCATACCATTTGTATTCATAATTTATTGTACATATTTAGTGTTTGTAGAAGGGTTTCTTTCATCTCTGCAGATTTGCCATCTAAACTGAAGAAAATAGGTGTCATTTCATATTAAATGCAAATGATTGTTTTTTTTTTTTTAAATTGTAATGTTTTTCTTTTTTCCAGAATAGCTTTTATATTACAAAAGCCACAGCAAACTTTGATATTCTCATCAAGTGTTATACACATATGGGGTCGTCCATTAATCACGTGAGGCTCGAAAGGGGGGAGGCGGTTCAACAAAAATCATGAAATATCGCAAGGAGGGCGGGGGGGTGCAGTGAGATATCATGTGTATTTATTTTGTCGTTGAAGGCGTGATTTCTAAACAACGTGATTTCTAAACAACGAAAAGCGGCGTATGAGCTTGAGTCATGTACCAGTACAATTATGTGAAGATGCATGGACCAGTACAATTATGTTCTACACATGTTGCACATTTCCTTAATTATTTTTATGCAAGTCAAAAACAACCTGCAACATTAATATATGTTTGGACATGTTTATCACGTTCTTTAATTGCCATGAATTAAATTTGATTATACTTACTTGTATTTAAAGACAATATTCTGAAATTTATAAGATTCTTTGTACTAAAAAAATACACATGATTGTGGATTGGGTGGGGGGGGTTAGTCTTAAACCTCACCACATATCACCAGGGGGGAGTAAAAAAATGCTAAAAAAAACATCACGTGATTAATGGACAACCCCTAATAACACAGAAGGCAGGTACTAAAATAATCTTAATATAAAAATGTTGTTCAATGACATTACTCTATAGGCCGACTGTGTACAATAGGCAGAGTAGTAATATCTTTTTGTTTTTTGTGAGTGAAATTGCTTTTCTCATTGCTGTTCTTACTCGATGACTAGCAAATCAATAAACAAACAATTGTAAAAGTATGCTTTGGTTAGAATTAATGTGCAATAATATTATTATTGTGCAACCATTTTAAATCATTCTTCCGATAACTGCCATAAAAATGGCCTTGACAAATCATTTTACATTGCGGTAATTAAATATTTTCTACCCATAGCTAAATACTGATAATATTTTAAATATATAAACCTTGAACATAGCTTAAACATTCCATTTCATAAATTGTCACTAAGTCTAAAGCAGTGAATTATTAAACCATTACAATTTCTCTTTGAAATAAATACTTAGAACTATTACTCACCAAACTGCACTGCTACTGCCTACTGCTGCATTTTCGGTAGCCAAAATACTGTTGCTACTATGACACACAATGTTCATAACACATCACAAACTTTGGATTTTCTTGTAATTTGCAACTTATCTCTTACAAAGTGCAAGGTCTAGTTTATACTTCTGACGCTTAAGGGCATTATAGATATATTATAGTATATAATGAAATTCTATACCCAGAAGCATCAAAATGCAACATTTAGACCGTGCTCTTAGTAGAGAATTGAGATAACCTATACAAACAAGCCACTGTTTTTGAAAGGGATAATTTACTAAAAGTAGCCAATTAGAAGATTCTCAGGCACTGTTTGCACGTGTAAACAAGATCTTTTTCTAACGTAAACCATTGCATTGATGCCACAAACACTCAAACACACAAAGTTCACAAAACCACTCACTTTTGGACTAGACCATAATAACGATTTTTAAAACGAGAAATGGTCTTATTTTCTGATTTCTGTTTTAGTTTAACCGACTAACTCAATCTCGAAGCTTATTCATTTATATGAAACTTGTTTCGTAGCAACAATAATATTTAGCATCGAGAGAGCTATTTTGACGTTTCAAATGGATTGGTTACATGGGTAGAAAGTTTATAAGCAGTAATAAATGTGAATGAAAATTTTTATTAGGTATATCATTAAAAAAAAAAACATAAAATTAACAGTTATTTATACATTATTTTTTATTTGACTTTTCACGATGTAGAGGTATACATTTATTAATTTGTACGTTATTTTGTATGAATTTTAAAAGTCAACATAGGTAAGCACACAGAGGTAAGCACTGTAAACACGCTTTAAAATGATACGATCGTACAGTATTGTAAAATGCGCCATCTTTGATTATTTTTTGAAACTAATTAAATTTATGCTTCAGTAAATTTTGACATGTATGGTTGACATACCAGCATTGCCAGCAGCCAAAAAGGTTTATTAGACGCCGTAATTAAAAAATAGCTTTTTTGATCTAAAAATTAAATATTTTGACTTAGAAACGTTTATTCCTCAAAGGTCTATTCCCTTGATGGTGTAATCACAAGCGGACGTTACATTAGGAACCGAAGGATTGTGCACTCGCAAATGATTGCAAGGAGACAAAACGAGATGAATGAGATAGCTACCTCCGAGCATCTCCGAGTTCCCTTGTTTCTTTTATTAACGTTTGTTATTAGACAGAAACAAATAATTTTGTTCAATATCATTTTGTAGGGTAATTCACAGAACAATTAGGTACCTAAAGTCATAGAAGGCATTCTTGTAATTACATATATTTGTTATCATTTTCCACATGTTGAATTTCAGTGTGAGTGAAAAAGATGTAAGTATATATGTGCGGTTTGCTTTAACCTGCTTGTGCCCCTTTCTCAATGACATTAGTCTGACTAGTCAGACGGACGTTTGCATCAAATTATATTAATTTACCTCCATCGTTTAAATAAGTTGAAATGAATTTGGGTGCTACGTTCTGATCATAAGCAGCAATGATTTTATATCAGCTATCTTTTACTTTCTAATTCTTTATTCTACATGATAGAACAAGTTAAACATATGTAAAATTTACATTCTATGACTTTAGGTAATTATTCTGAGGGGTAATTGTGTAAGGGGGAACCATTGTGATCCAACATCCCACTGACATTAATAGTCGACTTCAAAAAACTGATTTTTTTTAAATGTCATAATGCATACATCACAACAACGTCTAGGCCCTTTTGACTCAATTTGACCTGTATATTTGTATGCATATATGTATTTATATATATATGTATGTATGTATGCTTGTCCGCGATTATCTCGCGTTTAGCTTAACCGATTTTGATGCGGTTTTCAGAAAAGTATTTATTATGTTTAGGGGAAGTATTTGGTATTTTAACCGACTTTAATAAAAGGAGGTTATCGGTTTGACCCGTATGTACCTATGTATGTTTGTCTGCGATTATCTCGCGTTTGGCTGAACTGATAGGCCCTAGGTCAAAGTCCTGATTACAGACTGATACCAGTATTAGCCCAAAACTTATCACTAAAAAAATCTATCAGTAGGTAAAATAAATGGAAAACCTAACTCTCACTAACAAACAATCTAGTAATTAGCCCAAAACCTGAAGAAAATGAAGTAGGTACATATCACAAAAAAATATGAAATAAATTAAAAAAGTAATTAACCTAAAACCTAAAGTAAATGAAGTAGTTACCTACCTAACACTAAAAAGTATGAAACAAAACCAAAACTTACGTAAAATTATTCTCTGGCTCCCCATAGATTCCCAAAAAAATTGCATGTCCTAATCTGATGCAGTCTCGAAGATTATAGACATTTTCAATAATAAAAAAATTTCAAATAACAAAATGTAAGTATATTGAGAAATAGTATAGTGAGTCATAAAGAGCTATTTAAAGCGCCAGAAAATTTTACGTAGAAATCAAATCAAATTATAAATTTAAAGAAATTACATAAAATCCAAATAAATCACTTGATTTCACCGCTAAACGTCTGTCTATTGATTTCTTTAATTTATACGTAATATGTTTAATCTAAATTCAAATAAAAATAATAATAAAATATAATAATATTTTGTACACACGCTATAGGTACTCCAGCTAGCACCAAGCCCAGCTTTAAATTCTCCAAATTATAGAACATTTAAATGAATTCCTGTATAATTGGGGAACTAATAAACATCTAACACCTGTACAAAGTTGGTCGACAGAGAGCGACGGGCTTAATAACTTAGTTATGATTAGTTACCGCAGCTCAACAACTTTATACGAACACGAACAACAACTACGTCGAGCTATGAAAATAAAAGTGCGATTTATTTCATTTTGCAATTTTGTTGTTGTTTGTGGATACACCACAAAGTATGGCCGTGTTTCATCTTCCTTTCGTATATATTTGTATATTCCTTTAGGAGTGATTACAGTGTAGATGCAAAAAACAACTGTATCGAACGGATGATATATTTAAATCACCATCATCAAATAATTTATATAAATATCCGGGCCCCGAAAAAGGACGTATTATCTTCAATAAATAAATAAAATCAACTGACGCTTTGAAAAATGAGACCTAATCAAGAAACGTTAAAAAACATCATCAGTTAGTCTTAAAAAGAAATAGAATACTTTAATAACAATTTTAATTATTGTACAACGTACAAATAGATATCTGAATAACGTTACAGAAATCAACCATACGGGTTTATCATTTAGGTAATAATAATGGAGTTCCGGAGAGCGTGACCTCGAAATCTAGTGACAATGAATGGTATTCATGTGAAGCTTTTTGAAATATGTTTTATGAGCTTTTTGTAGACCACAGCCCATCGGAAGGCGCGCTTAAGCCATATGCGAACAACAAACATGTGTCTTACTTATATAGGTACACTAATGCAAAACATACCCTTTCGACACGCACACAAGCCCTATGCCAAACTGTACGTTCGGTGAATTGTCTTTAAGTATCCGAAATACATTGACCGTACCCACTAAGTATCTCAAAATGTAAATAAAACAAAAAAAAAATCTTTAATAAGTATTTTATCACCTTCAAAGGCTTCAAAGTAGACCCCATCAGTTTTTAGAACTTGAGTCTACTTAAAACCCTTTTCTCGAAATGGTAGTTTTGGCATTGGAAATAGATAAAAGTCAGATGGAGCTAAGTTTGTTAAGTCTTAGGTCTTTGTTATGTTTTTCGCTAAAAACTCTTGCACAATAATGGCTTTGTGTGATGTTACCTAATATTATCATGCTGCAAAATCCATGAATTGTTATTCAATAAATCTGGATGTTTTCGGCGGATTTTCTAATTATTTATATTTTAAATGCAAACTACATTGATAAAATTTTTGTATTTTCTCAAAACATTGCCTAAATATAAAATGGCTAATTCACCATATATTATCGTACGATGGCAATGCGATTTCATTTATTAACAACTTTTCTTTAGTAAAATATGTTCAGCATTTATGCAGACTCCTTTTATTGTTACTAACTAAAAAAATTTAGCTAAAAATGGTTTTCATAGCGTCCATGTTTTATGATACTTTCTGGATTGTACAAAAACATATCAATATTAGAAAAATGATCATAGCCCTATACAGAAGATAATATCATGTCAAATCAGAAAATTAACCTACTATAGTAACTACAATATTATTGCAAAGGCAAAACACAGAAATACAAAAATGGAAGGAAGTTACTATTGGTACAATAAAATATAGTTTACTTTTTTCTACTACCTATTCATTCTAACATTATTTAGACAAATTAACTCCCTTTGAGTCATATGTACTTTGAGATGTCACTGCTTTTGGAGGCTCCATGATATCGTCGATTAAATTTAGAACTCTTCGTTTAAAGGCTTTCAATTGGCTGTTATTCATTTCAGTTAATTCTGGGACAAGGCTATATAAAAATGATTTAATATGATTATCATTATATGAGGATTCCGATAATTGGCTCGGTCCAAAAAGGCGAGAAGCTTTTTCCTTTAAAGAATTACTAAAAAACTTGTCAGCATCATGAAGCCACCTCTTCCGTTTAGGATGGTTCGGAGTGTCGGAATCGCCGTCATGGGATGTCGATTCCTGATTAAAATTATCGGTGACTTCTCCAACATCAAATTCCATTTGTTTAGAATCAGGTTTGATCTCCTCGTTTTCACTCTCCTCAGTCAGAAAAACTGCATTTTCTGTCACATTTTCATTTGGAGATGACGAATCGCCTTGTTCTACAGGAACTACATGTTTTATATAGGGAATTAAAAATTGCATCTCGTCTAACAAATAATAAGGTTTCTTTTTCTTTCCAGAGCCGCTGATTGCAGATTTAATATGTCTCATAAACACTACTCGTAAATTTCTCCACTTTTCTTTGCATGCAGGTCCTGAAATAAATAACAAAACAATATAACGAGTCTGAGTATCTACCAATATTTTGAACATTGATTACATATCAAAAACTCAAGTCATTATGAAAGAATTGCAATTTCAAATTACAATAGAACAGAAAAACAATCGAGTAATGGTGGGAAACCGTTCCTTATTTTGTTATTTTTTAACATTGAAAATGTTTATCAGATCGTTCGTAATTCGGCTATATTTCCGAAATTTATGATGGTAGATGTGAGACAGTGGTGTCAAAAGATACAAGAGCGTGTGGGGCATCGTATTATACCAAATTTTATAAAATCGCATAGTAATTTCTTTCAAAAAATCGAAAATGGTGAAAAAAGAGACGAAATTTCCCGATTTTTCATTTAAAAAGTTGATTATTTATTATTTAAAAAATTAAAGCCACTATAGAAAAATGAATATAACATCCCGAGGCAGATGAATTGTCTACCGTCTGACAAAGAATTTTTTCGGCGAAAAGAATCAGTCAAAAACTGTGGGCTGGGCAGGTGGCCTTTTTCGTTGAATAATTATCAGATCAGTCACCCCGGAGAGTGAGATTCGGCTATATTTCAGAAAATTATAAAGGTAGACGAAAGGCAGTAAGTAGGTAGTGTCAAGGCAGATCGCGGGGCATCGTAATATGGTACAAATATTTGAAAATAGGTCCATAACTTTGTTCGGAAAGTTTAACAAAATAGTTTGACAAAAATGTGTCTAGGTTTTAATTTTTGATGTTCATTTTCAATGTTTTCCGATATAGTGGCGAGAAGCGCGAAATTTGTCAATTTTTTGTCATTGGAAATGACTTTCATTTCGTTGGAGTATAGGGGGTCATTTGGGAGTTTTGTGAGACAGGCAGACTGCACGAAGAGTTTTCGAGATATCGAGATGAACGTGATGTCAAAAGACGCAGCTCGGTGAGCTCTACAAGATGGCAAAAGACAATTTGGATAAAGTTCAAAAACAAAAAAATTATCGGCAAAAAAAACGAAAAAATTGGAATTTTTTTCCTCGATTTTCATTTTGGGAGCCCGATATCTCGAGAACTAGTTACGAATAAAAAAAAATTAAAACGGCTCGGGGTAATTAGACGGGGGATCGATTGAGACTAAAATTGTTAGAATCGGACAACCGAAAGTAGTGGATAAAGGTGCCCTAGTTGGAAGTCGGATATGCGTTGGTGTTACATTTCGTACTAATTCGGTTTGTTTGATCGAAGTGTCGTCCAGAATGTTATATTTCGAAGTTTTAAGCTTATTCAGATACAGTTGTGTTATTTTTTGCAAAAAATTTATTTCGAAAAATATTATCAAAATATGTTTACTTTATTCCGTTAGGTTCATTTCCAATGCCGTAAGAAGTTCGTACGAAAGCAGGAATTTCGTTGATTTTTTTTAAATGTCACCTTTGTAATAGTATTAGGTATCACCAGCCAGTTACGAATAGTACAATAAGAGAAATTGAATTACAACTCCATACATACAAAACACAAAACGACTTTCACTTCAACGTAATATTAATATAAGAATACCTGCCTAGGACGCACGGCCCTCTATTCCCAAAATTCTCAAACTAAACAGAACCTGTATTATCGTCATTTTTACAAATTTTTCGGAAGGAGTCAAGGTGGCAACATTACTATAAATAAAAATTGTAGGAACAGCACCAATAATTTAATACAAAAACCAGGCCCGGGGAGAGCTAGATCGGGCCCCAGGTGTAAAATATTGTGAGGCCTACCAGTTACTTCTTATTTTGAAAAAATCTACATATCTCGCAACTGTCGGAGGACACCTAAAATGAACATCAGAAACAAAAATTTATAACACATTTTTGTCAAACAATTTTATTAAACTTTTCGAAAAAGTTATGAACCAATTTTCGAAAATTTGGTACCATACGATGCCCCACAAGGTGCTGCATTTTTTGACAGTACTGCTTTTTGTCAACCTTTATAACTTTCTGAAATACAACCAAATCTCACTGCTAGGGGTAACTGATCTGATAATCATTCAATGAAAAGGGTACCTGCCCAGCACATAGTTTTCGACCAATTCCAAAATTTCTTTTTCCAAACGGTAGACAATCTATCTGCCTTGGGCGTTCTTTTTTCATTTTTTCTATATTGGCCTCTGTTTTTGAAATAATCAACTTTTTGTCATATCAAATCATGAATCCGTCTGTCGTAAAAATTTAATAAGAAGTGATTGAGGTCATGCTGCTGATGCCCGTGCTGATGACTCGATTTTTTTGTCAATGAGACGTAGGTATTTCAGATTTGCGTAGCCTAGCTGGAAGCACTGCTCTCATACAGTCTGTCACTGATAAGGCCAGTTATTTATTAGTTATTAAATTGTGCGCATTGAACGGTTATTTAAAACGTTAAAGCTTTGACGCCGGCCGGGCCCCCTTTACTTGGCCCAGGCCCCGGGAGTACTACCCTTGCATCCCCCCTATCGTCGGCCCTGACAAAAACAGTCAAGTGCGCGTCACTTTTATTTGCTGGTGGCCAACGTTACTCTGCTCACTCATATGAGTCAGATGTCAATGGAAACGTAAAAAATGTGCATACCCGATGTAAATTTTGGGAATGCGAAATATGCGTGAAAAGTGACACGAGTGCGATATGTAAAATTGTAGTGTAAAATTGTGAAAACGTGAAATCCGTATGCACGAAAATTGACAACGTAAACACCACACCGCCCTTTGCATTGTCTTGAAATACACATGACCATGACTTTAACGTATCCCTAGTTCCTTTGCGCATGACACGTTGAAGTTTCAAAAGGCGGGAAAATTGAAGTTATCAATGTTAATACTACTAAAGTAGAAACTATTGTGTAAACTTCAATTAAAGGCGTGAAATGAAACATAGTAGAAGTGAAATATTTCATTTGTTACCATGAAAAGAACAGAAATTACTTTTCTAATATTTTCCGAGTAGGTATGATAGAATGTGTGCGAATCGCAAAATTTCTTTTTTAATTACCACGCCTAATTTTTATTATCTAGGTACAATTAGGTACCTACATTTCATTTTCAAAATCTTGATTTTTGGGTTTCGTGCCTTAAATAATAATAAAATGGAACACTTAAGGGATCACTCTGTAGTTCGTCTGTAGATGAACACCCTTTTCGTCAGGAACTGGTAGAGGTAACAAAGTTCAAGGGCGGATCCAAGGGGGTGTCATGGAGATCATGACCCTCCTGGGCTGAGTGTAGCTCGACCACAACCACTGATCATTTTTCTAATCTCATTCATTTTAGTTTTTAGTGGGATAAATGTTTAGTATGATGTCAAACAGATACGCGAACGACACGCATAATACGACTATATTTTCTGTTATTAGACATAATGTATACGATACACTAGATCGTTTGTTGTGACAAATATTGTTTACACGAATCAAGTATGTTAAAAATTGTTTAAACTAATAAGTCATGGGATCTGGAGACCTATAAGAACAGGTTCGACCTAGTTTAGGCTCCAGACTCCGACAATTTAGCTGTACTATTATATATGTCTTTTAATTATGAGAAAATAAATAAATAAAAAAAAAAAAAGTTTGATTTTGCCTAGCTGCAGCGTGGGAGTGTATTCCGCGCTTTGCACGAGTTTTGAAAATCGGGTTACATAGACAGTCAAATACTTTTTTCAAATGTCTCGCTTTTTTGGCTAGAAATTTTATAGAAAGATTAATATAATCAAAGAAGATATAACTGGCGTCTTAAGATTTTTTTGCTAATAATATAAATGGAGCTAACATTACAACTGACGATATCTCAATCATCGCACAGTTGCACGTTAATTCCTTTTAGATGATGATTCTATGAATTATTTTGGATTTTTCGACATACTTTTTTTGCATTTCTTTTAAATCACCTAAAAATAATTTTGTGGCATTTTTTAACATTACAACATACCCATTATAACATACTTAAAGTGTATATATTAAGCATTAAGACTAACAAGAACAATAATACCGAATAATACCGTATGAGTAATAATAATAGAAATAAGTACAAATACACGCTAAAAAATCAAACATAAGGACAAAAAAAAATTTATATAAATCTGAATTATTTTATGAATCAGAGTCTAATAAAATTATGCGAAATTCAAATTCGGTTCCTGAAACTTACGTAGGTACCTCCAAGGTTTCAGGAAAAAATCTGTGCCTTTTCTTAACTTAGTAGGTGAAGTCAATAGCTTATAGTTTACATTTTGAATACATCACTGGTTATATTAGCAAGAAATTGCGAGTAGGTACCTACCTACATCAGAATTTTTTTTTGTGATTTAACAATGATTCACTTTTGTATCAGTTTCGTGAAGTATGTCGAAAAATCTAATAATTCTAAAAGGAAATAACGCGCAACCAAGTGATGATTGAGATACTTATGTGATTTTTATTGTCAAGTCTCTACAAGTTTTCAGCAGAAAGATCCTGAAACGCCGGTTACTTTAATCTTCAGTCATCTTGGATGCTAATTTTAGACTCATATTAATTTAATATATTTTAAATCGCGCCATCTGTTTTTCAGTTGGTTTCTCAGTTGAGAAAGTATTTGGTAATATATCTAAATAGCGCCATCTGTTCCTTGGTTGAGGAAGTATTCCGTAATATCTTCTCGCCACAATCATAATACTAATACCATCCATATATACCATGATGATACACACATTCACTCTCACAAGTTGCACACTATTAAACATAATATTGGCATCGCATCGTATTGCTAAATGGATCATAGTTAGATAAAATGCTGTAAAAATACCTACTTTACTCACCAGTCATGCCCATTTTTTTTCCAATATCGGTCCATGTTTTATCTGTAATATCTCTTCGCGAATACGACGGTAATTCGTAATTGTATAAGCACTGATGTTTTTGTACCTCTTGCACAAATTTGATATTCTTCGTTTGTTCTGACCTTAGAGTAACGACATCCATTACATGTTTATTTCGTTCCGTTTGGTTCAGACATTTTTTATGTTTTTTACGAGTTTGAAACTAGTGACGTGAAACCAGTCTCACGGTTCCTTAACGACTGATTGATTTGAAACGGGTTTCTGACCCGTTAGAAAGAAGTCGCGCAGGCATTTACTCGAGTGGGTATGTCGTGCTTTGTATGTGGTTGTGAACAGACTGCGTACATACGATATAACATAATTACAACATAAATAATTATCGTTTAGTACAACTAGCTTCATGCGGGTTTCTGATAACGGACCTGTATACAACATAATGTACCTATACACACATCTGACGTACTTATATCTGTACTTAAAGTGTACTTTCTGCTTTCTGCTACCTTTCTGTAAGCCCCACGAATTACATGACTATAAGTATTTCTTTCAATTTATTTTTGCTTTTAGTTATTTGATACATACAATTGCTTACATTTTCCCTCTTTTTTTTTCGAGGTTTTTAAGTAGGTACAATTTTGACAGGTGATCGTATATTTAATTCCAATCATCACGTTTCAGTAGTATAGGAATTAGTAATTGGTAATCTAAACTCATCGTTTTTAATTATTTCATACGTTACAATTTACCTATGCCTGCCATTAGTTTTGGTGTATTTTTTATTATTACTTTTATTTATTACGTGTATACATGAACAGCAACGTCTAGGTCCCAAGCCAAGCATTAGCTTGTGTTTTGGGTACCAAGCGAAGACACAACATATAACAACCAAGACCCGGTACCAGTATCGATATACATCATATAAATACTGACCCGACCTGGGATTCGAAATCGGGACCTCCAGCTTCGTAGGCAGGGTCGCTACCCACTAGGCTAAGCGGTCGCGCAAAAGTACAAATTCGTCCCTAAGACTTTATTTTTAATAAAATATTTTTTAACAAACGATCAAGTATTTATAGAGAGCAAATACAAATACCCTGAATTTTTATCAGAAGAGGAATCAGATATTAGAAATTTGTTTGTTAATTTATTAATTTCGTAAAAGCTAGAAAAACAGTCCACTTGTCTGGGGATTAAATATGTATTTCAATTGATTTGAATACATGACATTATTGAATGAACCGGCCAAGTGTGAATCGGAGTCGCTCTCTGAAAGTTATAACGTATTTTTACGTATTTAACGCCATAAGAATATGGCATAAAAACCTATGTGAATATTAAAAAAAAAAAAAAATTTTATGTTATAAGCATAAAGATTTTCGGGTTTTCCCCTTCACTTATACTGTAAGACCTTGTTTCCTGCCAAATTCCATGATTCTAAGTCCACGGGAAATAAATTTTGATTTATTTGCGAGTGTCAAATCATGCAGCATAATTGTGGTGTTTTTTATTGCATTGACTTTAGAGGCTTGATTTTTTTACAATTTCGGGGGACCGTAGCCTGAAGTATTTGATATTCATTTAAACTTGATACTTTTTCGCGCTTCTGAAAAAAATGTCTTGAAAAACAGACCGGCGGACAGACAGACAGACGGACATTTGAAGGACGAAACCCTAAAAATCCTAGAGTTTTAATTTCATCACGGTTGCGTTTCGTCGTCTGTACTGAGCCTAATGCCATACTGATATAGTAGAATGATTCGCTCCGTCCTTGAAACCCTCAAGCGGTTGGTCGTCTCGCTCATTCTAATGATATACTCTCGCCATCCTGTTTTTATCAAACCGTAACCCTAAATATCGCGAAACCTTGAATAAACGACATTTGATCATACAACGCCAAATAAGTAAGACACTTTAAAAGTAGTTTTGGATCAAAACACGCAATGTATAACAAAATACAAGGTTATCGTTTTGCGTGTGTAGAAACCCGAAGAGTTTGGGGAGAGTACGGTAAAATATTATCAAATATTGCAGTCATTACTGCAGTGGACTAGTACTACAAATAAATAAAATTGAAGTGTCTGTATGTGATTTCGAAATAAAGACTTTTCTTTTCTCATATGTTTATTTACATACACGTAACCAAAACTGTAACTCGGGTTTTTAATTCTTTTTTTTCTGTGTCTGTTTGTTTATTCTAATCTGTTGGGCTGATTCTCCGATTTCTATTGGACTTTCACTGAAAGGTAGAAGAGTTCTTAGTGAATATTTTAGGCTACCTACTTTTTATTTCGGAAATATTTAAGGTTCCTACGTAAACTTGAAAAACTATCGAAATTATGTAGACCACGCGAACAAAGCCGCGGGCTTTCACTAACATAAAATGAAGTAGATTGAGAAAAAATTCAGACGGCACCTGCAAACTGTGTGCGTGACGTGTGTGTTACTACATTCTATAACTTACAACTAACATGGAACATAAAAAAAAATGAAAAAAACTAGCCAAATGCGCTAATTTTTTACTTGTGCAACCTTCATAAACATGAATCCTTCCTTTGTGTGGCAAAAGATTCTAGGTCATCGGGAAGTACCTACCCATTCATATGTGTATGCATTGATAGATGCCTCATCATTAGCATAGTGGTACATGGTCCGCAAAGGCGAGTTCCCATACATGTGGTGTACCTGAATTTATTTTAAATTGTGAATTTATAACAAAAATTTCTTTGTGTTAAAGACACTAGTTAAAGAACATATAGCTTACTAATTTACCTGTACAACTTGACCCTGATTAGATAATTACTAAAATGTTCGAGGAGAAGTTCTTTTTCAACACTATAAACTTCATATTATCTGTCAAATACCACACTAGATTCTACTGTTGTTGTGTTAATGCAGTAAAAAACTTAAACATGATTTAATATTTTTCAGTGCCACATCTAGGAATTTTCAAAATCAAACAATAAACGTCTAACTATTGGTAAAGGTTTCATAATTTCGCAATCCAAGGTACGAACTTGCTATCCATCTTTTTGGTTTGGTAACACCACCGTTCTAGTAGTATCTTTTAAGTGTCGTTTTTGTTTGAATATTTTGTCCATACGTATGGAATAGCGTATAGCTATAGAAGTACCCCAGAAGAAGTACTTATCGCTTTGATGACGTGCAATTGATTTGAAATGTTGTTTGAAACACAATGTATTTTAATAGCATCCATTCCGTTTGATTTTTTTACGAAACTGTGGGGTGCAGACTTAAATATTTGATGTTACTTTCAACTTAATACCTGTACCCTTTCCTGAGAAAAAGGGTCTTGACAGATCGGCAGACAGAGAGACGGATGGACAACAAAGTGATCCTATATCTCCTACCAGGCTTCCCTTTTTTACATTTCGGTACGTTAAAAATTACTAATTTGTTTAGATCTTACCTTCTAGTTTCGTAACTTTACTATTTCTATACTCGCCACTTTGTTTATATAGTTCTGGATGGACTCTCGCAATACAATGTGAATAAAAATTACAAGCAAACTTTTATATACCTACTTGTGTGTGTGACTCAACAGACTACTTACTGTCCCTACGCCATATACTAACCATGTACAAACCGTCTATGTGTGCGAGCATTTTAACCGAATAGTTAGATGATATTTTTATCTACGTTTTTTGACGCCGACTCTCTATCCAGTAAGATACAGAGTACAATCAAAGATTCCCCAAGTAACTGCGAGTTAGCACAAATGTTACAAAATTAGAATTAATTAAAATTCCTCTAAAGCTATTTGAAACATACCATTCCTCAGCAACGTTATTCATTACATTTCCCTTGGGTATGTATTCATACAAAGTTGTTGAAGTAATTAGAATTGCAAGTTTTTATTGTTTTAATAACTAAACTGTAGTATAAAGAAATATATTAAAATTGTGACGTGTGGGTATTTGCTCGCTTGAAATTCAACAAACATTAACATTAGAGTTGTTGCAATAATTTTTTTCTCATTTATATCACTTAAAGGACAAAATTACAAGAAAAGATTTAGGTTTAAAACTTGATATGACTGTTTTAGGGCGAAGTAAGTATCTCTTAAAATACTGACTCAACAATTGTATGTGTTTAGGGAAAGTAAATTTAGAGCTTTTTTGTCACTTGACTATATTCCTAAAAAGCGTTTACGTTTATTTAGTACGATAGAAAAAAAATCACTTACATACTCTTATAAAAACGCTTTGTCCAAAATTCCATCGAAAACACAAAATGTATCGAACTGCAAACTTCTTACAAAATATACACCGTGTTCCGCAAAACGAAGTCTGAACTTATAGAGCGTGTAGAGCTTACCAAATTAAACAAAAAGTTTCAACAGAACAGAACAAACAAACTACTGGTTACTGAGAAAAACATGTTTCGAATTTAATTTTTTAATTCCTTTTTTTTAATACTTCTTGTTTACTTCGGTAAGCTCAACACGTCCTATTTTGGAACGCGTTCATCCGAACACGCCGTATATTAAGTATCTATAACCTAAATTCTCTATTTAAATGAAAATTAAATTTCTACTTTAAAAATAATTGCATTGGTCGAAATTTGTGCCTACTACAAATTAATACACGATATTTTTAATTGACATTCTTTGGGAACTCGTGTATTCCTTTATTTTACAACCATAGGCAACAGCCTATTTATCTTATTAACAAATAAGATAATTTTGATCTCTTTTCTGATAACACTGACTTTGTTTACTTTTTGTTTACTCACAAGTTTACTCGGTTTATATGGCGTATGTCAGTTTTGACAGTTTTTTATGCACAACTAGGGATGTTACATGTTAGATGTTAAAAATGTCACATCCATTAAACACAGTCGTTTATACGCCTTTTGTTACGATAAATAAGTAGTTTTTCTTCCCTCTACATAATGAGCGTGAAATATTGAAATGTAAACGATGAATGTAAATGAATATAATAATTTTAGTGTTTTATTTCTGGTGGATGGACATTTTTAAGGTTTCGGAGCCAAAATCAAAATACATCCTTAGAGTGTCGTAGTCTGTCTGTCCGTCTGCTCGTTCGTTCTCCTATCTTTCTTGTCTATTACACCTTCTTTTATCTACATTTATAGACATAGGTGAAAGAAAAGCATCCACAGCCAGAGTTGAGATTTTATTATTCGTCAAAAATTTAGATCTTTTCTAAGAGATGTGTTGATCACCGGCATTAATTACTGGATTCCATTCCATCAGCCCTTTTTGTACCCCACTGCAGGGGCTTAGGCCTCCACTCAAGATGAGGGGGCTTGGAGCTTAAATCCACCACGCTGCTCCAATGCGGGTTGGCGAATTGTAACGACCGCCATCTATAGACAGCTACCGGGACCGACTGCTTAAGGTGGTCTCCGAAACACGGAGTCAGTGATGGTTAATGTACTTAATTAAGAAAAACATAATGTCCACATGACCTTATAGATTTGAAACAGGTTCGCTGCGTTCGAGCTATCACGACTTAATACTGGATGATAATGATATATTACTTAAAGTACAGCGTGAAAATACTGTATCTATGTGTATGATCTAGTTTATTTTGTTTAGCTGACTGTCATGAACACTATGGCGTACGGTTCGACACGAAACTGACCGCTTTGACACGAAACTGACCGCTTTGACACGAAACTGACCGCTTTGACACGAAACTGACCGCTTTGACACGAACCTGACCGCTTCTTTACTGTTATTCATTAATATATCCTTTTTCACACAAAATAAAATTAATATAGTCTCAATTATTATTACCTACACATTTGCCACTGTTGTGGTTTATCGCCAGTAAGCTCGCTGACTATCAACTGTCGCAAGCATTAGAGTGATAACTGACTTGGTGGTTATTATTTCTCAATTTACTTGAATAATGTAATTTATTCAAAATTATTTAAATTAGTGACTAATAATTATTTTATTCGATTCATAGGTTTGAAAGTATCATACAGACTTATCTTCCAGTAGGTCCTCAGTCGAAATAATATAAATAGTTGTAGGTATATTATTAATATCAATAATTAATTAATTCGTAGTGACGTCCTGCGTCATAACCCTAAAAAAATAGAATGATTCTATTCTAGAAAAATAATTCTGTAACATATCTGATACGTAATATTTAAATCAGATAATTTAATTATTCTTGAATCCGCTTAATACCATAGAATAAATAAAGACAGCAGTGTATGGTGAAGCCGACTGAGTCTTTTATTTTTCTATTTTAATCACTACTTCGAGCATCTTTAACTTTTACCTCTTATCTCTCTAATTATCATTCACATAAAATTTTTAATCTAAAATCGTAGCTAAATATTTATTTGAAACGATCTATGTGAGCATCGGTGGTTCAGTGGTAGAATGCTCGCCTGCCACGCGGGCGGCCCGGGTTCGATTCCCGGCCGATGCAAATTTTTTTGATGAAAAAATGTACTTATGTTTTAAATTTTGTTATTAATTTCTTTGATGTATCAATTTATTATCTAGCTATATAGTAATATCAAAATGTAAAAGCGTGATAATGGAATATGTTGATGGGAAATGTATTAGGCATCCCTGAATCCATTGCATTCCATTCTACCAGTCCATTATGTTCCAATTTTGGAGCTTAGACCTCCCCCCAGGGTGAGGAGGCTTGCAGCTTAATCCACCACGCTGCTCCAGTGCTGATTGGTGGATTGGTCCCTGAATTCAAGAAGCATTAATAGGTTAATAGTTCAACATATAAATCATGTATTATCACGCTGTACCTTTTGGAAACAAAGAAATAGAAAAGAAAAATAACATGGAACGGACTTTCACAAAAAAGATTGACGGGAGGAAACTATGCTAAATACTATAAACTACTAATACTAATTTGCAGGCAGATGGTAATTGTAAATATTTTTTTTTATAAAAATTTTAATTAGTATTAATGTACTGGAAATCTTGACTACTAGACAGATGCAAATTTTTTAAAAGGACTGCTGCGAAAAAAAAACAGATATAATTTCTTGCTTAAAAACAACCATAATTTAATTTCATTCTGGCGACAGTCTCCACAGAGAGCACGTGTTTTTCCTTCTTCATTTTTTCGCTGCTCTAAATTTGCTTTTGTTATTACTGGGTAACACGGTAAAACCTCGTTTGATGCCAAAGCATTTTTAACAAGTCTTTCCCCCTTTTTGGTGTTCCATTATGCCGAAGTGGTAATACCGGAACACTCTGTTCGTGTGTCAGTTCTAAGCTTTTTTAAGAGCTACTTAACCTAGTTAAAATGTGAGGCGAAATTTTCCATATACTTAAAGTATAATAATATGTTGTCACTGTATGGAAAAAACACGGAATAAAAAAGATGAGAGTGTATTAAAAAAAACAAGTTTTAATAGATTACAACAAACATAAAATATTTAAGTAAAACATTTTTGGGATTTTATCATTTCGTTATTTATCACATTGCACGCCTCGTAATTTTTTTATTGTTTTCTTGCTAACATGACTAGGTATAAGATTTTCCTAGATTGATTTCCTAGATTTCTAGGTTGATCTGTAAATTTTGTCTTTTTGCCGTCATACATAATTAAGGCGACGAGTATAGTGAATGACCTTGAGCACTGCCATCTATAGTTTACAAGCCATGCTACTAAAATCTGGCAACGTTGCGTGTAATCCGAGCCTTAGTATCAATCAGGTCATTAATTCGCGTTTTCTTCCATTTAAACGTTATGTAAACAGAGATATTGATTTAAAATAATAAATCAGTGTTAAAAATTACGTTATGCATCGTGTTTATTCGTAATTAGTAAGGTAAGTTGATATTTACACCATAATCGTTTTTCGTTTCACGTCACATTCTTGACACGTTTGGGTGAAAATTAAAGTATTATCATTTTTCGAATAGGTTCGAGGATATGGAATCTGGAAGATCCCGGGGAACTATACTTATACCTTTCATGGTCACTTTAACCGCATGCTAGCCACCAGCAGGTCCGGCGAGATTGATTACGTAGAACCCAAGAAGAGGAATAAACTGCAAGGGAACGGTACATTCCCGTAGAACATTATACAATAAAACTAGTTTTTAAGATATAGCCGGTGATAAACGCACAAAATCATAGTAACACTAACCGAAATGAGATATATCCATTCTTTTTATTCTATTGATGATTCTATTCTATTCATAAAATCCACTTATGACACGCAAACGAAGTCGCGGGCGGGTGCTAATATAATTTAATAGATACTCCTATTTCTATTTTCTGTTAAATGCTTTTTCAATTATTAAATCATGACATCTTGTCAGCTGACGAAATAAATCAGACTACAAGTGACAGTTAATGCGACGTTGCCAAATCTAATAGCATGGCTTGTAACTACAGAAGGCAGTGCCTTGAGCGATCGGCCGCACGTAATTCCGTCGTCGAACGCCACGGTGCGCGCGCGGCGGCAGTGAGGGCTAAACTCACATAAGCTTAAGACCATGGGTGAAAAACAGACTTCGCTGTTTAAGAATAGAGCATAGATTGGTTTGTCAATTTTAAAGTAAACGCCTGATTATTTTTTGGTACAGCATTTTCAAGGCGTGCAATTCGCAAATATTAGCAAAATCTAACGGATTAAGTATTTCTAGATGACAGGGATTTCGACTATCTCAAAACAAAAATTATGTCATCAATACTATGGTACAAACCTGCAAAGCCAGTGATATATTTCAAAGAAATAATAAATTTAAGACTCTTTTGTAATATTGATTTATATTGTATTTACATATTATTTCCAATATATTAGATGACAGGGATCTTAAGAAATAATCAAACTACTACATTTGTATTTTTAAAATGTTTCATGTACCAATGGACCAAAATATTGAATCAAAGTAGACGTTCACTACACTTTTTTCCGATCTCTAGAGGTCATTCACTATACTCGTCGTCTTAACTATAATCGTGTGTTTTGGAAATGCACTAAACTAGATGAAACTAGAAGTACAATCGATAGAAGTATCGAAGATAAAAAATACTTATGCCCCTATACAAGGTGAGATTTTAATCACCGGCGAAAAGTTTTCTAGATGTTAGGTATCACCAATAGACCTCATTGCGTAAATAAAAAATATGGGTTACATTTTCATAATAAATTAATTTATCTACAGTGTTACTTTATAACGTTTGGTTGCCTTCTTAACGCTATAGTAAACGTACGCGCCCGAGGCCTTGAAACTGAATGGGGCGGCGGGCTTGAATGGTGACTAGAGTTATTGGTTTTTTCGGGAAAGGTTTGTGTAGTCGTATCTCAATATTTTTCTATAGAACGATACTAAAAGGAAACAAGACGGCTATCGGTTTTCTACTAAAGATCATTATATTAAAATTTGGCTGGTCATTAAAACCTCACCCTGTACAATATATCTATTGTGACATAAGTCTCTGTAAGGAATGTATAATGTGTATGGTGGCAATTTTAGATCATAAACTATTAGGTATAGATCTGTAGAGGATTGTGACATTACGATTCTGGTTGGTTGTTGATTTGTCGGTCTTGTGATCTTGTAAACCTTGTATATAAAGTGATTTTTTTTAAGATCGCCAGTCCACTTAGTGGGGGGTTGTATCACGCTACGACTTTCGGTCCGTGGCCGCCGCTTGTGAACCTTTTTTCCAACAATCATCGATTGTGCATTAATCGCTGAGCAAAAAAAAGAGTGAGTGATTTGGCTTGCCCATTGCTACAACAACGCGCTAATTTTATGAATTAAGTTAGTCTTCGGAGAATTACCTAATTCGTTTCGTATTTATCCAGAATAGACACACCAAGCATTTTCTTTTCATATCACGTTAAGTAATTCTGAAGTTGATGACGAAGCCAAATACCAAGGCAAGGGAATGCGTTACACTTCCGTAAGTCATAACTGGCAACACAAACTAGTGAAAGACTTTGGTCTTTCGGCTATGAAGTTTACAGATACAAAGTGAAGCATCAGGACGCTATGCAGCTTACTGGCCTGCCAAGTTGTATTTTTCATTTGACTCAACATATATGCTCTCTACTTACCGTAAAATACCGTATCCGTACTGTGAGCTTGTATAATTAACAAGATTTTAAATTGAAATGTTCCTGGACACGATATTTATAATAATGATAATACCTAGGACATTCCACACAGTGCCATCTAGTGCCAAAGTAAGCAAATACTATGTTTGTATTATAGGTTCTAGACAACAGATATACATACTTAAGGCGCTGTTAGCTCTGGAAAATAAGAAATTGAGGGGGTGAAGCAGAGGCGAAGCTAGATAAATACGCGGGGTGACACCGCGCACGCCGCACCTCGCACCTAGCTGCCGGCCAAGCGTAGTACACGCTCGATGCGTACAAATTCAGATAATGATGAAAATAAATTACACATTATTTTGTTATGATTGTGATTATTTGGTGCTATACATATAAATTATTGTAATATGATATACATTTATATATATCATTACACATATTTGAAACCAAAATTTTACTAAACAAGTTTTGTATATTTAAACAAGTTACTAAATTATTATTGTAAATATTGTTACTGAAAGAACGTGAGTGAACATACAGTGTCGTGTCGCTCGTACAAGTGTCGTAATAGCCCAAAGCGCAACGAACCTGTCTCAAATTTATAAGGCCCCATAGGGCCATGGTTCGAATCCGGACGTGTACCAATGAGTTTTTCTGACTTAAGTACATAACTATCACTGACTCCGTGCTTCGGAGAGCACGTTAAGCAGTCGATCCCGGACGCTGTCAATAGATGGCGGTCGTAACAGTCCCCAACCGGCAGTGGTGCAGCGTGGTAGAGTTAAGCTCCAAGCCCTCTTCCTCACCCTGAGGGAGGCATAAGTCCCTGCAGTGGGGTAAAAATGGGCTGATGAAGTTAAGTGAAGTGAACATACAGTGTTACTTCAGTGTACCCAGTGTACTTGAAAATTGTTTTTTTTTAATTTTCTTAAATATATTTTTATATTGTTTCATAATTTTAAGTAATATAGGTATAACAGCGATCTCCCACTCCGCTACAGTCGTATACCGGGTGTTTAAGTGAACGTAGTCTAAACTTATAGAGTGTGTAGAGCTTACCGAGCTAATCGATTCAGTAACTAAAAAGTTAAAAATGGTGGTCACTTTTTTTCAATTTTGACCACAGATTCGTGACCAGAGTCTACGCAGACTTTTAGATATCGATTTTGAAGGCAATCGGTATAGTAAATAAAAAGTTAAAAATGGTGGTCACTTTTTTCAATTTTGACTACAGATTCGTGACCAGAGTCCACGCGGACCCTTAGATATCGATTTCAAAGGCAATCGATTCAGTAACTAAAAAGTTAAAAATGGTGGTCACTTTTTTTCAATTTTGAGCACTTATTCGTGACCAGAGTCCACGCGGACCCTTACAAATCGATTTTAAAGGCAATCGATTCAGTAACTAAGAAGGTAAAAATGGTGGTCACTTTTTTCAATTTTGACTACAGATTCGTGACCAGAGTCCACGCGGACCCTTAGATATCGATTTTCAAGGCAATCGATTTAGTAACTAAAAAGTTAAAAATGGTGGTCACTTTTTTCAATTTTGACTACAGATTCATGACCAGAGTCCACGCGGACTCTTAGATATCGATTTTGAAGACAATCGATGCAGTAACTAAAAAGTAAAAATGGTGGTCACTTTTTCCAATTTTGACCACAGATTCGTGACCAGAGTCCACGCGGACTCTTAGATATCGATTTTGAAGGCTATCGGTCTAGTAAATAAAAAGTCAAAAATGGTGGTCACTTTCTTTTAATTTGACCACAGATTCGTGACCAGTGTCCACGCGGACCCTTAGATATCGATTTTGAAGGCAATCGATTAAGTAACTAAAAAGTTTAAAATGGTGGTCACTTTTTTCAATTTTGACTACAGATTCGTGACCAGAGTCCACGCGGACTTTTAGGTATCGATTTTGAAGGCAATCGATTCAGTAACTAAAAAGTTAAAAATGGTGGTCACTTTTTTCAATTTTGACCACAGATTCGTGACCAGAGTCCACGCGGACTCTTGGATATCAATTTTGAAGGCAATCGGTCCAGTAAATAAAAAGTTAAAAATAATAATATAATACCTCGGAGATCCTACACAGCGCCATCTACTTCCAAACTAAGCAAAGCTTGTACTATGGATACCAGACGACTGATATACATACTTAAATATTCTTTAATAATATATGTCGGCAACGGATAGGGTTTATATTATTATTCTTTAATAAATGTACTAACTGGCTGGCAGATATAGGCCGCAAAAAGAAAGAATATTTTAAACCGTTGTTAGGAGCAACGAAGTTGTTGAATGACGAACACGCGAAAAGATTGTGAAAAAGTCTGAACTAGCGACTATATCTGCCGGCCAGTTGAAGTTAAAACCAGAACCTTGTTTGTTTGAACCCATACAGCCATTTCCAATGCTATTTGAAGGTCATGTGGTGCATGAGATTTGTGAATTTTTATGTATTTATTCTTTACTTTTTCAAATTTTATATTAAAATTATATTAATTATATATAAATTTATATAATTAATATAAAATATATTAAATATAATTATAAATTAAATATAAGAAATTATATATTAAAATACTCTAAGTAATATGAACTTAAATCTAAATAAATCCGATCCACATGTTCTACGCAACAAGCTAATAAGACACTACTACAGAAAAAAACACTGCGGCTTATATGCTTTGCTACTCGAGCGAAGCCGGGGCGGGTCGCTAGTTGAACAAGATTGTAAAAAAAATCTTATGTGAAAATCGTATGTGTATATTTTGCGTGTACTATTCCAAAATGCAGCTCTGTTTCTTAAAATATGACTTATTCACATTGAATTGAATTGAACCTACCTTAGTACTTTATGCATATGTTTTGAATACTTTTTGTAATTCCTTTTTTTGGTCTTCTTATTTTGTTTATTGCCCATTATGTCTTACAAATAAATATGACGCACGTAATCCGATGGTAGGTCTAGCTGTAGCGAAGGCGCGTGGTTTCACTTTGACACATAGAACGGGAATGCGGGCTAACACGGAGCGAGTTGCCCGGCCGGCCCACTCGCGTGCGATAGAGATGGCAGATAGGCCACATACTCTAATGCAAACGGAATGCAAGACTTCAATACTGCTTGTAAATAAAAACGCAAGCGACAATTCTTATATATTTTATTACGAATAAAATAAATGTTATATAGACAAAAATAAAAAGCCAATGGACAGGTATAAGTAAAACCTTTATTTGAATTTTTTTTTAACGTTAAAGATGCATGATATTTAATATAACACAAAATAAAGTGTTTTATTAAGGGTTTTTTGGTGATTTTTTTCTATCGAGCGAAATTGATTGTATCTCGTTTTCGAAATAGCCAATGGATAAACAAAGATACATAGTTCCTCATTTAATTTTTTTTATCGCTATTAAATAAAGATTTTACATTATAACCTGGATTGAAATTTGATAAAAACGGCCTGAACAATGAATCACATCGCCTTAAATATATATTATAGTATATATGTATATAGATATTTTACACCCAGACACGGCACAACTATAGATGTTCATGCAATTTGCACACAAATTTTTTCCCAGGTGGGAATCGAACCCGCGACCTTAGGTTCTGCAGTAAGGGTCTCTAACCACTCGGCTAATCGGTTAGGCGAATCGGTTAGTTTGGTTCAACATTTCAACATTACATTTACAGAATTCTAGAATACAGAAAATCACGTGCGCTGCATCTGTTAACGAGCCGATTAAATGGAAACCGACCGATTTAAGTTATCTTCGGCTATAGAACAGAATATACGATTGGAAACTTATCTCATTTGGTCTTCGTTCAATGGTTCAATCGTATGTTTGGAATATTGGGTCGACGCGTTGTGTTTAGAGGCCCTATTCTAAATTATGTTGTAGCATAAAACCTAACACGTGGTCTCCGAATCGTAAAATAGTAATGAAGCAGCGGAGTTCTTTGGTCGTTCACTAATATAAAACTCGAAAAACAAATAGGGTTTATTTATTTATCAGGGTGCAGGACGCTTAGGATTTTAGAGAACAATATACAATATATGCTGTGGAAATATTTGCAAATATTTGGCTGTTACCTTTTGGTTTTGCATGTGGCTATTGCTCAGTAAAGTATACGCTACGAAATAAAATAATTCTAGATAATATCAAACTAAAAGGTTCTTCATGTAGGTACTGTTCAATTAGAGGCCGATTCTAGAACTATTTGACTCTATGTGTCATGAGATATTATCTATGAAATACAACTTTTTGTACAAAAACGTTTTTCATCGTTAAAGTTATATACAATATTACGATTTTCGATAGTCATATAAGTCGTACGACTTATAAGAATACAGAATTACGTTTTCACTAGAAAAGTATAATGTTTCACCGACAATGTCTCACGAGATATAAAATCCGAGAATCACCACCCTGATCGCATTTGAAGACGCCTCTACATAACATTCCCATCTATTTTGATCTCCGTGCTTGTAATAGACAGACGAATTGATGATTCTGATGAATATGTATATATTTTGATGCCACCTCTTTGAGGTATTAAAATGTGAAAACTTTGTTAACGTCTTGGTATAAGATAGGAAACAATGAGAAAACAATCTCCGTGATGGGCTTCTTTACTTCACTTTACATCATCAGCCCATTTTTACCCCACTGCAGGGGCTTAGGCTTCCCCCGGGATGAGGAGCTTGGAGCTTAAATCCACCACGCTGCTCTACTGCGGGTTGGGGATTGTAACGACCGTCATATATTGACAGCGTCCGGGACCGACTGCTTATCGAGCTCCGTGATGGGCATTGATCAAAAATTTTGAAATTACGTTTAATTTTGAATACTTATTTAATTTGTTTAAGAAAATATAGACAATCTGAGCTTTACTGTATTATTTACAGTAATATTTTAAATTTTATGTACGGGCTTTTAAGGAATAATAATTTGTTAAAAATTTGTTGACGTCACTAGTAGTAGTGATTGACCATTCCCAAATTTTTGAACAAAAGTCCGTTATTTTATTTTTCGAAAGAATAGGCAATTTTATGAAACTAATTTGAATTTTTTTCTGTTTTATACGTCACAGGGTGAATTACCTTATAATTCCACCCTGTGACGTCACGCTATAAGAATTTTCAAAATGATATAACTACGTAAATACCGATCTAAAACAAAAAAAAAAAAATCAAATTAGTTTGTTAAAATTGCCTATTCATTCGTTTCGGACTTTTGTTCAAAAATTTGGGAATGGTGAATTATATTATTAATATTGCACTTGTTTGCATGGCCGTCGACCGCTGTATGTATTAGTGACGTCACATTAATGTTTCACATTTTTTTATATCTCTGTTATTATGCCTACAAAAATTTCATAATGTTGTCTATTTTTTCCGATTTATTGTGTATCTATTCAATCACTGATGCCTTCTATTGATATTCAATGTAGGTGATGGTTCTTTGAAGAATATTTTCGTTATTCTGCAAACAATTTTTAGTACAGATTATTAGTAGAAAAAAACATATTTGGAACTTTTCAATTCTGTTAACATATAAACTAGAGCGCGTTCTCTTCAACAAAATTATGTTTCTTAAACTATTTTACACGCTAGAGTATAACAAACTGATGACTAGACTTTTTGATTTTCGGGAAAATACCGATTATTACCGGAGATACATATATAACAAATTAAAGTTTGTGTTTTTAGGATTCGCTCGTGACGTCACTCGGTGCCGCTACGTAAACTTTTTTTTCCACGTTAGCGCATAGTAATGGAACCGAATGATGTAATAGCACGTATTATTTAAAAAAAAATGTATCTTCGGCATTTTTGTAAATATCAATAAAATTCTTTAACTCATTAGTTTTTCTTAATAAATATAACTATAATAATAATAATAACAACGTATACATCACAACAACGTCTAGGCCCCAAACTAAGCATTAGCTTGTGTTTTGGGTATCAAGTGAAGACATCACATACATATAACAACCAAGACCCGGTGCCAGTATCAATATTCATCATATAAATACTGACCCGACCTGGGATTCGAACCCGGGACCTCCAGCTTTGTAGACAGGGTCGCTACCCACTAGGCCAAGCAGTCGTCAACTATTTCTATAAAATAGAAAAAGGACAAGACTCGCTCAATGCTGTGATTTCTAAATTGAACACGAAGAGAGTTATGCAGTAAACCACGCGGTGCCACTGAATCTAAAAGTTAACGTAATGTCATTTTCATATTAATATCGATTTAATTGTAATTTTTTCATTAAATTGAATTTATTGAATTAAAGATACTGGCGTGTACCAATGAGTTTTTACGTGGTGGTTTAAGCTCCAAGCATCTTCATCCCGAGAAGAGGCCTAAGCCCCTGCATTGGGGCATAATGGGCTGATATGGACAAATATTATGATGATTCACTATCAGAAAAGCATTGGATAATCTAGACAGCATAAAATGCTTTGATAAAATGAAAAAAATACAGCGTAATTATGTGCTGACGCTGTTTCCTAGGAATAAAAGTAAAGTCTGAAGGCTTCAGTTCTTTCATTTCAGCCAATAACATCTATGTAGTACGCCTAGTCCTCAAGGCAGATATCAGAATAAGGTTTTTGAAATAGTACCTGTATGCTCTTTAATAAAATTTCATTTTCTACAATGACGACGTATTATTTGCTAAGAAATGTCACCTATCATTGTGGTATGAACTCGCAGTAGTGCTTAAGACGTATCTCTCCGTTATCCTGAGTGATGTGAAACTCCCTGAGTGACAGAAATGACATGAACAAATTCCCAAAAATACCTGTAAAATACCCGTCGAAACAGCTTACGGGCCGTGACTGCTTCCACCCTAGAAATGTGTATGAATTGGAAACAAAATTTGCAGGATCATTAAGAAAAAATGTATCTAGGGCGTACGTTTGTTTTTTTTTTTTTTTAATTCGCGTTAATGTAGGATTTACGACTCTTTGTTTTAAAAAACAAATCATCATCATCATCATCATCATCAGCCCATTTTTACCCCACTGCAGGGGCTTAGGCCTCCCCCAGGGTGAGGAGGGGGGCTTGGAGCTTAAGTCCACCACGCTGCTCCACTGCGGGTTGGGAACTGTAACGACCGCCATCTATTGACGCTGACGCGGACGCTGTCAAAAACAAATAACCAACGGAAATCATGTTTTTTAGGAATTTATTGTAAAGCAAAAAAAAAAAACCAAAAACGTATCGTTTGTGTACATATTGATACAGAAATACAGCGAGAATCAGACACGGGTCATGTTAAAAATTATAATTTTTTTTTTTGATGGCTTTTAATCTTTTGATAAGTCCCAGGATTCGCAAATGATGTCTCGCCGAGTGTATCAAAGAGTGATTTATCATTGGACCAAAGGATTAACATCGTGGTATCGGTATTTTTGCATTAAAGGGCCAGAATCCCTTATAAATTAATGGCCGCTATAAATTTATTCGTTTTCAAGCGCTCGATTAATGACTACGGATAAACTGGTTTACGGCGATTTTTAAATCGATTTCCCATTATTATTTAAAATAAGTTTACTCATGAAAATATACTCTATTTCCCGGGTTTTATATATTAATCGGGTATTTTATAGATATTTCATTTAAAAAATAAAAGAGAAAAATTCTATTTTTTTAAACAACAATAACATTTCTTATTTTCAAAGCCTCGTATTTACGTTCTTGTAATTAAGAAATCAAATTCTTTCAAAGATACAGAAATAAAAATTAATATTGCCAAGAAACAATATTTGCTAAAGCCCCCTAAAAAAACTTCCACGTTCTCTGCGTTATGCACAGTATTGGGCCATACATGTTCTCTAGCTAGTGCGACGTATAGAAATTTCATGTCAGGTCCTCTCTTACGCTATTATATGTACCTTTATGAGTTTAAGACGACGAGTATGGAGAATGATCTCGAGAGATCGGAAAAAAGTGTAGTGAACCTGTAGTTTGATTCAATATTTTGGTCCATTCGTTGTACATGAAACAATGTAAAAATACAAATGTAGTAGTTTAATTATTCCTTAAGATCCCTCTCATCTTACATATTGGAAATAATATGTATATACAATATAAATTGATATTACAAAAGAGTCTTAAATTTATTGTTTTTTCGAAATATATCACTGGCTTTGTAGGTTTGTACCAAAGTATTGATGACATAATTTTTGTTTTGCAACGCGCAACGAACCTATCTCAAATTAACAAGACCCCATAGGGCCATGGTTCGAATCCGGGCGTGTACCAATGAGTTTTTCTGACTTAAGTACACAACTATCACTGACTCCGTGCTTCGGAGGGCACGTTAAGCAGTCGGTCCCGGACGCTGTCAATAGATGGCGGTCGTTACAGTTCCCAACCCGCAGTGAAGCAGCGTGGTGGACTTAAGCTCCAAGCCCCCCTCCTCACCCTGGGGGAGGCCTAAGCCCCTGCAGTGGGGTAAAAAAGGGCTGATGATGATGAATTTTTGTTTAGAGATAGTCTAAATCCCTGTCATCTAGAAATACTTAATCCGTTAGATTTTGCTAATATTTTTTAAATATTTTGTTTAGTGCCTGCGAATTCCACGCTTTGCGAATGCTGTGCCTAAAAAAATAATCAGGCGTTTACTTTAAGATTGACGAACCAATTTATGCTCTATTCTTAAAATGCGAAGTCTGTTATTTATTCACCCATCGTCTTACGCTTAAGTGGGTGTATTTTTACACTATACTCGTCGCCATAATTGATTGATGATCATAGACACCAAAACTTAGATGAGTTGCCATTAGACGGCGTTGGGGATACCAACCTCTTTTTTGTTACTTTAATTATTAGTTACTTTGAACGTGTGTAGATGGCAGCAACAATTACGTGCTACTACAAGTAAATATATAGTGTAATATGTAATCTCGAAGGGCAAATCACTGAAGTTTAATGGTCAACGAACTTCACTTACAGCTAAGTTCGTTTGATTTTCTATTTTATCTTCCTTGCGGCAATGATTTGCTAGGTTCTCATAGGACTATAAAAAAGATAAATATATGTTATCAGTTGTTACTATAGTTTTAAATAACTTCTTATGTCTTAGGAAGTATAGAATTTAGATATAGGCGATGAAATGACCGTAAACTATAGTGCATAAATTGTCATTAAATCCGAAAATTAAGTGAGATTCTACAACTTTGGTTAAATTTTAAACCTTTAAAGACAGTCTGCAATGTGGCCAAATAATATTCATACAGCATTTTTCGAAAGCTCCGCGTGAGAAACATAAAGGTCATGTCGCATATTCTAAAAGTCAAAACTAAATCAAAGTCTAAAATCACTTACCACTTACTATAGTTACTATATGTATGTAGTATGAAACGACTTGTTCAAACAGCACCTGTGGGAATATTGAACTTCCCTGAAAGTTCAAAAGTCGATTAAGCAGTACTTCTTTAATGAAAAGTTTAAAAAAGAAAGCTTATTTTCGAAATCTGACAACTTCTTAATCGGAAAGAGGTATGAAAACTCTTTATTTATTTAAATAAAAGCCAAAACAAATTGTGACCATCTGATTAAACGTTTATAAACGAAAAAATTGGTGTATCGAAAACAGGGGAAAGTTACTTAAGTTAAAAAAGTTAAATTGAAAAAATAACTCGACTGCTAAGTCGGCTTTTTATTGTGTCTTTATAATGCCGTTGGAGGACTACGTAGATCTTAAGAACGGGCTGTACGCATGAACGCCCATACAAGCGCTCTTAAACGATTACGACCTTAATACGCATTTTAATTTTGGTTTCTCTAGAATTAAACCTAGTCTCAATTTAGTTAGAACTAGGTTTTAATAGAGCCAAAACTTCGAAATTTCTGTTACCATCCTTGTTATAAAAATTCCGTATTTAACACTTATATATAAATATACGCAATCCCTGTAACTAGGATGTTTATAGAAATTTCAAAGCTTTGGCTCTATACAAATCTATTTCTAACTCAAATGAGACTAGAATGCAAAACAAACCACGATTAAAATTCCTATTAAGGTCGTAATAGTTTAAAAGCTTTTGTAAGTATGTGCGTTCGTGCGTTCAGCTCCTTCTTAATTGGAATGAATTTATGTTTAACTTACCCATGTTTCAAATGTTATCCCACGAGACAATCGATTGACTGATTTACTCAATTCGGGCCGTATGGTTCAAGCTTTACAAGGGTGTTGACACTGACGAACGTGTACAACAAAGCCATAAACACCCGTCAATTAGGTACGCTTTAGACTATTAAGTACTCAAGTTTGATTTTCGTTTTAGAGCTTTAGAGAAAACTTCTATCAAATTTAATTGACCGGTCGCTTGTTTTTGACCGTAGTTTCTGGAACAAAAGTAGTGATGAGGGATTATCGATGATCGACGTACAAATACATGTGTATGTACAATTTGTTATTAAATACACGAGCCACCCAGAAGATCACTACCTCAAAATTTACATGCTAAAAATGCGAATCCAGAAATCAGTTTTATTTAATTTACTTTCAATCACATATATCATGTTACACGCGCGTGTCACGCATTGCTTCACATATGGGACCGGCCGATTGGCCGAGTGGTTACAGACCATGACTGCGTAGCCACGTCGCGGGTTTCGATTCCCGCCCGGGACGAATATTTGTATACATGAACATGTCTATTTGTTCCGTATCTGAGTGTAATATACTATACGTATATAATGTAAAGAATATTTAAGTATGTATATCAGTTCTCTGGTACCCATGATACAAGCTTTGCTTAATTCGGAACTAAATAGCGCTGTGTGGGATGTCCTAGGTTATTATTATTATTATATAACTATAAAATTTATTATTTCGTATAGGTATAATTCGTGAATATACATATTTTTCTAATATTATTGTAACATGGGTTTAATAACATGGTTTTATGAACCGTTTAATGTATTTATATTGTCCGTAATAAAAAGCTCTAACACATTGTATTTTATATGGCTCACTTGACATTCATATAGCTAAAACGGTTATACAACTTGTAAACATTTCAACTTTAACAACAGCACCGTGTTCCTGCTCGTAACTGTCTCAGTGTGGACCCTAAAAACATTATTGAGGTACGGTCTAACAGCTTTACATGTGCTAGCCAACTTTGTAACACTACAAATACCAACATTGTAAGTTGTTTTCCAGAGCCACACATTGTAAAGTGAAATCTATCGGAATTTCAGCTAAGTTAATCGAAATTCCGAACGCTCGAAGGACCGCCATTCAATTTGGCATTTTTAAACGAAATCATTCTAAACGTGAGTTTACATGGGATACCAAAATTATAACTGAAAGTATCAGCCAAACTTCATATATCCCAATTTGATGATTACTCTGTGACTTTGTTACAGTGATAAATTTTAAATGAGCACAGTTTATCTCGTTCATAATACGTGTAATGGTTCGAAATTTTTACAGAATCCAATTTTCAAATCAATTTACAAAGCGAGTTAAAGTCCAACTCATGAAAAAAGCTTACTATTCTATTACCGAATATTTAAGTGATAAGTGTGTAATATTTATTGGTTTCAGAAACTTGTCGATTTTATGCGTGTTTCAAGCAACTTCACGCGTGAATATCTTATGGAACGCTTACAACAATTTTATTACTTTGCGCTTTTACCCAGATAATTTAACTTAGATTCAAAATAAATTTACTTCAAGTTGTTATTCTAAATACTCTATTAAAATTGTGGAACTCGTGAAAGCCGTTTCGTTTGATTAAGTGATAGAAGCTTTCAGTCCGTTATGTCTATCGCAACCATATCGCAACTTACATGTTTACCGAAGGATAACGTTAGATGAAACAGCATGCGCTCACGCTGGCCGCGCATTGTGTAGCATACAGTCATTTCTCTTTTGCTGCTGTGTAATGTCACTTAGGAGTATAATAGCATAAATATATCTTGAACATCTTACACACGGTCATCTAGTCCCAAGCTACGCAGAGCCTGTCCTATGGGTACCAATATCGGCTTACCGAGTAGCCATGGACCTCCCTTGCCACCGCCCACAATAGTACGCCATGCAAAAATAAACTAAGTATAATAAAAAGGCAGTGCCACACATCTAAGTGTCTTAATAGTAATAATAATTTTTAAATTATTATTCAACAACACTAAAAAATAGTGTTTTATTGCCACTGCATCGTAGATTTGTCATTCCGTACTGTTCCGAATCTAATGAGCTGTCACTTATATTTTTAGGCCCTATTTCAAGAATCAACACCATTTTGAACTGTGAATTAGATGGACTCCGTACCTAATGGCTTGGCGCTCGACGCACGGTGCTATATCCGACAAACACATGGATCACAGGAGATACAGGTCGATGGCCACAGAAATGTGAAAAAAGAAGTATACCCCACAGGGTAAATATACGCCACTTGCTGTTTTGACATAGCACTTGATTGAGTCACATCTAAATAAATCGATGATCATTTCTTAGATTACCTGATTAAATAATATCCGAGCCAGTCGCAGATACGTCGACGGAAAATATTATGATGAAACTCATATGTTTGAGAAAATATAATGACCCTGTATGTGTTCATGCCAAGACGTGTCGCTCGCACACTTGGCACAAGTGTTGGGTAAATATTTTCGTAGGGATTCGAGAGCTTATTTATCATTTGATACGAAATATGAAGGCTGATTGTCAATTTTATTAACACGCTTATATTAGTTCCACCTGAATGTTTTTATGTAATGGAATTTTAGAACGCGATGTTCACGATACAAGATATCGGGTTGAAATTTGGAAGATTTATATAACTTCGATGACGATACATTAAAATGATAAACATAACCTGATGCTGCAGCCAGGGTTGTCTCCTCATGAGGACACTTTTCAACGGTTAGTAGCACGGACACAATACTTTGTATTTAAATTGGATTCTAATAGTAAATCATGATTCTTTAAAATCTAACTGGTGATGCACTGATACTTTGTTCATGAGGGAACTCCTCAGTAATTAGTAGCACGAATATGAAACTTTGTAGGTATGTGAATTCATCGTTTTATAGGTAAACTGTAAGTTTGTAAATTTTGATGAAACCTAGTTTAAGAAATGTTAAGACTAAAAATGAAAAAATAAATTATGACTAGTTTAAAAACTAAAAAAAAAAAAATGAAATATAACAACTAAAATCGAGCACCTCATGCTTTTTTACAATAACACATACATAACACATAATATTATTTATAATATATACATTTGTAAATATTTTTGCGAAGGTACCACACACATATAACAACCAAAACCCGGTACCAGTATCAATATTCATCATATTAATACTGACCTGACCTGGGATTCGAAACCCGGGCCCTCCAGCTTCGTAGGCAGGGTCACTACCCACTAGGCTAAGCGGTCGTCAGATCGATCGTTACAGACAGGATTTATAAAAGTAGATATGTCTTAGGGTCTGAAATAATGCCAAAGAATAAAATTCCACGCGCGTTTGAGTGGATAGTAGCAGTCTAGTATAAAGCGACGCTATAACCTCTCTTGATCCGTAGATATGAGTTAGTGCTAAAGCAGAGCTTAGTGATCCTTTCTTTCAGACTTGTTCTTTGTTATTTACTGCTCTGAACTTTAGTAATATATGGTTATAACAGATGTCTTTGAACTTATCAAATTAGTGTTAATCTAAAAATCGACAATATAAGCTTTACGCAAAAGCTTATTATGAAGTATCGGATTATTTAGATTATAAAAATCGGTGTCAGTTTGTTTCGGTAATTTTAATATTTAAGCACTTGCTGTTAAAAAAAATTGTTTATATGTTTCTCTAAAAAGAGCGCCCTTCAGTTTCTTGCGTATTCTTTTGAGTGGAACTAGCACTTTCGAATGCGCCTTTGTGGTGACGTTTTTCCACAAAGTATGACCCGATACCAGTATCAATATTCATCATATAAATATTGACCCGACCTGGGATTCGAACCCGGGACCTTCAGCTTCGTAAACAGGGTCGCTACCCCCTAGGCTAAGTGGTCGTCAACTACGAAACAACATAACTACGAGATAAAGGTATTTGATTCGATTTGAGTTTAACTGTAATATCTTTATACAGTATTATTTCATGTAAAAAGAAATAAACCATAATATGAGTAACAAAATTATCTACCAACCGATAGTTTCATTAATTTTGAAGTTAATGACTCCAAATTAATAAAATTTATTACAAAAACTATTTTAAATGTATAAGCAAGTGAGAAACGAACCTGTCTCAAATTTATAAGGCCTTAGGGCCATGGTTCGAATCCGGGCGTGTACCAATGAGTTTTTCTAACTTAAGTACATAACTATCACTGACTCTGTGCCTCGGAAAGCATGTTAAGCAGTTGGTCCCGGGCGCTGTCAATAGATGGCGGTCGTTACAATCCCCAACCCGCAGTGGAGTAGCGTTGTGGATTTAAGCTCCAAGCCCCCTTAACCCTGAGAGAGGCCTAAGCCCATGCAGTGGGGTAAAAATGGGCCGATGAAGAAGTGACAAATATTTCGCGATGTTAATTTTCTCTTTTTTAAATTTTAACGAAAACCAGGTATTAAGTTAATAATGTGAAAACGACTTAAACGGTAACATGTCCAGTATATTTATAAAAAAATAATAATATTAAGTGTTATTCTTCGTCGTTTACTTTTAAACGATTAATACTACTAAAAATTAAAAAAAAAAAAAACTTAACATTTAGTTTCGTAATAAGTTATAAGCCACATAATATTTTTTCCATTCCACGAAAATATGTCTAAAAGGTTTAGAAAATAACAAACAAATTTTTTAAGTCAGTCAAAAAGACTGCATCGGCCGGGAATCGAACCCGGGCCGCCCGCGTGGCAGGCGAGCATTCTACCACTGAACCACCGATGCTTATAAATGTATTTAATATTATAGTATACGGTTGAAACGAATAGGTTAGGTGCGTTTAGTGAAAGTAAGATGAGTACCTACATTTGAAGAAGAGTCAGTGTGTCAGTACATTTACCAAACACTGATTGAGGGCGATGTAGAAAGACTAATAGAATACAAAAATACGGTTTTTTTTTAATTTTTATGTCCGTTTGTTTGTTTGAACACAAATTTTTGAAAATACTGGACGGTTTATTATGGAAAAAATTTCGAAGGTCTGAGCAACATTTAGATTTTATTTCATCGAAATGGTCGAAAAAAATGACCACAATAAACTAAATCCTTTAGTAGAATATTATACAGGTTGAGGTTTTAATGACCAGCCAAATTTTAATTTAATCTTTGTTAGAAAACCGATAGCCGTCTTGTTTCCTTTTAGTATCGTTCTATAGAAAAATATTGAGATATGTCTACACAAACCTTTCCCGAAAAAACCAATAACTCTAGTCACCATTCATGCCCGCCGCTCCAGTCCATTTCATGGGCTCTTGCGCGTACGTTTACTATAGCATTAAGAAAGCAACCGAACGTTATAAAATAACACTATAGATAAAATAATTTGTTATGATAATGTAATTCATATTTTTTATTTACGCACTGAGGTTTATTGGTGATACCTAAAATCTAGAAAAATTTTGGCCGATTACTAAAATCTCACCTAGTATAAACCTTTAGTTTAAATTTTTTCAACTTATTCTAATATTGATAATATTCAAGTTAGTGTGATAAAAATAGAAATGTAATTTAGATAACTATACGCTGAGTCCGCGGCCCGTCTGAAACACAATAAATAGATAATCTTGGCACAATCCTATATCTTCGTTCCTTTTGCTGTGGAGACGACGGGCTGTTAAAGCCTCGAGGTTAGAAGTTTATTTGGGAGCATCGGTCGCCGACTTAAAGAGAGGGGGTGTGATTCCCGCTCTGGGTCGTTTCTGGTGCAAAGGCTCGCCATAGCGATCCGACGCGGTAATACCGCGAGCGTTATGCGAACCTTTGCGTCGGGTTCGCCAGGGACTGGTTTTTTTTAGCTTTTTGAATTGTATATATAGACTTTATATTTGTAGATTATGATGTATATTTTTATAAGTAGTTAATTTTAATTTTGAATTCGTAAATAGAAAAAATTGGTCTACTTAATTATTATTTTTTTCTGTATTTATTGGAATTTTCTCCAATTAATATAATATAATAAATACTTATACTTTGAATATATCCCACCGAGTATTTATACTGTTTATTTTAATATTTTTTCGGGCCGTTTTTGAATGTTGAGCCATAATCTAGTTTTGTATATATGATCGAAGACTACATTAAATGATGAATGATGGCGAGCCTGCTTCTTGTTCAGAGGTCCCGGTTCGAATCCCAGAACCGACATGTACCAATGAGTTTTTCTGACTTAAGTACATAACAGTCTCAGTTGCAATAGTCAGATGGCAGTTGTTAAAGTCCACCAACTTGCAATGTAGCAACGTAGTGGATTAAGCTCTAAACACCCTCATTTCTAAGGGAGATCTAAGTTCCTGCAGTGGGGCATAATGCGCTGATATGGATGCAAATATTCTAGCTTGAGCTCCATCATAGCAGAAGAAAGTCGAGAAGTTATAAAATAAATACCAAAAAATATTTTTTTTTATAGTTGTAAATGGCTTTCACGTTCGATATTTAAATTTTGCGTAAACATAGGATATAGATGCGTTCAATTTTTAAATTTCGAGCATCTTAATCGACCAGAATAAACAGAAATCTATTTACTTTCTGTCCGTTAAACTTAGTCTGTATATAAAAAAATCACCTCCTTCAAAACTTCTTGGGAAACTTTCTAGACGAAAGGATTAAGGAGTTGATATATAATAGGAAAAGACAAATAACGATTCGTAAAACTTTTGTAACTCCTCCAATATCCAACTCATCGCTCGAATCGAATATAGTAACGGCCCCGTACTGCGAAACTTAGCGATAGGAAAGCATGACACTCTGTAGTAACTAAATGTATCGTTGTTTTCTGTCGGACGGCCATCACAGTACAGGCGGTACAACTTTTGTGTCACGTTATTTCACTTTTACTATAATTATAATTTCATGCCATTTTTATGTAAAGAATGCGTACGTAAAAAATTAAAACCAATTTAGAAACTTTGTTTACGTATAAAACTTTAAATTAAAATGTTAAAAATAATAATATGTTTACTTTAAAAAACTTTAACAACATTAAAGGTCGGTATATAGTTTATAAAGGGTGTATTGCGTTCTATAATTGTTCTAACAGTTTTTTTTAGAATTTTAAATATTAAAATTGTTTTAATTGTTCGATTTCATAAACTATATGTCGCAATGTTATTCTTATAGAATCACTCCGTTGTCCGTTTGTCTGTCTGTCAATATTCTTTTTGTATATATATACTAGTAATAGTATATGGAGTAAAAATTCATATCTAATACTTCTATTTTTATCCAACAAAAAAATACGCATTTATGCCGCGTATTTTGAGACTTGCAAGCAAATTAACCCGCACACCCGCACTGTAGCAGCGTGGTGGATTAAGCTCCAAGCCCCCTCACTATATGGGAGAAGCCTTAAGCCCCTGCAGTAGGGCATAATGGGCTGATGGAATGGAATGACAGTGAATCAAAACTTGATAGAGTACTTCTTGCTTACCTAGAATTATGTTTGGCAAGAAGGACATTACAAGTACCTACTGGAATAAATCCCAAAAGTGTTAATTAATAGTTGTATCGCATGAATTTTTTTAAAAATATTTCTTCAATACATTTGCTATTAATACGGTCTTTATGACATCGAAACTTGAACCGTAATGTATTTTACAGTACTAGGCCTTTTTACTATACTCCAATCACAAACGAGCATTCTGTTTGTAGCGCATGCGTAAACCGGTGAAAAGCAGTCCCGTTCCCGCCATTATTACATTTGAAGTACCTAATGCCTAACTGTAATCGAAAATGTATTGGAAACCGTCGTATGATGCTCGTACTCAGTAAGCTGGCTATTATAGTCATCGGTTTATTATAAGCACTCGGCCTCGCCTTGTGCCTGTAAACATTTTGACTATAATATGCAGCTTACCGTACCTGCATCGTAATGTACTATTAAACTGAAATATGCGTTTAAGTGGCACTGTGTGTGGCAGTGGTCGAGTAGCGATAAACACGTCAATATACGTTTACAATTGTATGGAACCCTCAGGCACGGTTCCGACTCGCATTGGCCGGTTTTTTATGTAAATATTTACTTTATTTTGCAAGTTTCAGTGGTAATATTTGGCGTGACGTCATAGGGTGGAATTATAAGGTCAGCCATTGCCTTTGCATATTTATAAAAATAATGTCACTTCCAGAGTGTTGGGTTGGCTGTCATGTCATTAACTGTCATTATTAGTTACATGCATAAATGTTCTATAAATTTGTCATAATAGCCAGCACTCTGAGAGGTACATTTATACAAGGTGAGATTTTAGTAACCGGCCAAAATTTTTCTAGATGTCAGGTATCACCAATAGACCTCAGTGCGTAAATAAAATTGTAGGTTACATTTTCATAATAAATTATTTTATCTATAGTGTTATTCTATAACGTTTGATTGCCTTCTTAACGCTATAGAAAACGTACGCGCCCGAGGCCTTGAAACGGAATGGGGCGGCGGGCATGAATGTTGACTAGAGTTATTGGTTTTGTCGGGAAAGGTTTGTGTAGTCATATCTAATTTTTTTTTCTATAGAACGATACAGGAAACAAGACGGCTATCGGTTTTCTACCAAAGATCATTATATTAAAATTTGGCTGGTCATTAAAACCTGACCCTATATACGCAAAGGCAATGTTTGACCTTATAATTCCACCCTGTGACGTCACGCTATAAGAATTTTCTAAATGATATAACTACGTAAATATCGATCTAAAACAAAAAAAATCAAATTAGTATCTTAAAATTGTCTATTCTTTCGAAAAAAATTATAAGGGTCTTTAGTTCAAAAATTTGGTAATGGTCAACTTTAAAAACGCACTGTTCTGTACAGCTAATTCTTTCCGTGTTTATTTCGCAGGCCACTTTACTGCAAATTAAATCCACTAGCTCAGCGGGGCGACGTCGGCACCTTATAGAATCCACACGTCACCTTAACACTGACAACTCCAACAATGTGATTTGTCGTCGGCTGTTTTGGATCGCCTTAACTGTATATGAACCCATATCCGACGTCGACGGATTTGCACGTATCGTAACTTATATTTTACTTTAAATATAAATTCAGATAATAGTTTATTTGATTCGTATTAAAATATATTATTTTTCTTAATAAAATATAAAAATATAATTAATACGACAACATTTATAAGCAAAATTATATACAGTTGAAGAATATAAAAACTCCAAGCCTTTAAAATGTTATCTCTGTCTCTTTCTTACAGAATGAAATTCAACAGTATTTTAAATGGCCTGACGTCACAGGCGCGCCGCGCGGTATTGCCCTCTCTGTCTAACAGGATATTTTAAACATTCATACCTTCGTTAATAATGATTTATTTTTAAAATTATTTACTGGTATGATATATTTAGAAAACTCTTTAATATAAAATAATTATAAAAAAATTGTCACTAGCCTATTCGTTTCATCTTTCAGATTTTAAAGGGTAGGTAACGAAAGACAGGACAATTTCCAATTTTTTAAATTCTACTTTAGTGGACAAGATTTATATATATACTTTCGCTTCATTTCTAATTCTAGGTCGAGTATGAATACGATAAAAAAGTTAGAGATAATACGACGGACCATCGACAGACAAACTTTTTCGTAGGCAAGCTTTGAAAGTTTTGCAAACTTCTAAAAGTTTCCATTTATATTATGTATACACAAATAATGTAACCAAATATTAATCATACTATTTTTATCGTATTTCCAACTAAACAGCTTGTCGTAAAATTATATTTATTTATTTTTATTTACTTAACTTTCATCGTTGTGACGTGTTTATAGTTAAATGAAAGTTACGTTAACGCGTTGGCGGTATGCCAGTTCGACTTGTCACACAAGGCGGTTATAGGTTGTATACTCGAAAATTAGGTATTAAAGCCACGGTCAGGGCGGAACTGGACATAGTTATTAGGTATATCACTTTTCCTGAATTACTTTTTACAAAGCTATGCAGATGTTAGATGTGCGTTTCAATACGCTTTTTTTACTAAAATTAGCCACTCAACATCCAAATGATTTATTGCATCATTTTTAGGGGTCCGTACCCAAAGTACTCAATCCTTAGTGAGCTTCAAAATTTCAAAATTTAAAATTTTCCCAATATGTATATAAAATAATAAATATTAAAAGTAAGTTAAAAATTATAAGAGGTCCCCATATAGAACTGTAAGCTCATAGTAATTAAAATTCTTCATAGCAATAAGTACCAGGCAGTCAGAAAAAAGAGGATGCGAACAATTTACTAAAGTATTTACATTTTTAGAGTTCTGGACCCAAAGGAACCCTATTACTAAGACGCCGCTATCCGTCCGTCTGTCTGTCACAGGGCTGTATCGTCTGAATCCTGATAGGTAGACACAAAGGATGTCCACATACTAGAAACGTGTTTTTTTCCATGTCTTTGGTGATTGTGAGATCATTTCTTACACTTGAAATTTTCATGAAGTATGTACTAACTATTATAGCCTCCGTAACAACAAACAATAAAATAAAAAAAAAATTAAAAACTATATAAATAGGGTCCCCGTACAATAAACGTGTTTTTTTTTAATATTGTACGGTGGTACGGAACCCTTCGTGTGCGAGTCCGACTCGCACTTGTACGGTTTTTAGTTTTCACTTAAGGTTATTTGTATGCGTGAGCTATGTTATTGCATTAAATTATTTAATTATAATAATTATGTGCATAATAAGAAGAATGCAAATGCAAGTTTTTATTTAAAAAAAACAACAACAAAGAGAACGCTTAGGGGATGATTTATGTACGAAAGGGAGCCGTGGCTACTACGACGTTCGCCGTAATAATAATTACAATCACAAGCAACAACATTATTCTGTGACAACATCAGTGTCCGAGTCATTGGTATCATTCTCATCTGTAGGGACAGTGTGAGACGCGAGACGTTATTTAGCGCACCCCGCAAAAAAAGTCTATGTACGGTTAGTATACAAATCCAACGGACGTATTATAACGATTCGTGCAATTTTTATTTATATCATGGAACACAGTTGCCTTTTAAAAAGTAATGTAAGCGTCTCATGCGAGTATAAATAAAAAATAATAGGTACAAATAAAAAATTATGTATGAATAAATAAAAAAATATCTAAATACAAATATATTATTAAAAAATATTTAAGTATATATATCAGTTGTCTTGTATCCATAATACAAGCTTTGTTTAGTTTGGGAATAGATGGCACTGTATGGGATTTCCCAGGTATTATTAATGAAATAAAATAATCAAATAACGCGTGAACATACATACAGACACTATACATAAAAAAATGATGCCATTTTTTTCGGCAAATTTTTCGCTGGCACTTTGCATTGGACAAGTAGTGGCAGTGAATTATATAACAAATATAATTTAGTGAATAATGTATACCTAGCACGTAACAAAAATTTTCGCTATCCCTACACAAATAGTTTTTACAACACGCAAGTTAATCCTTTACGTAACGCTTACCAAATGTCTAGAATAAATGGACGCGACGCGACGGCCATAACTTGAAGCTTCGATCGAATATTCATAATTTTCGTACCCTATGGGAACTTTCGACCAGGATCAACACTAGCCTTATATTAAACTCCGACCCTTCAACCCTTCAAGTATCTATATGCCTAAATTAAGACCGTTTCTTTGCTTCGTTTCGACGTATATAAAGATAGGACACATACAAACACACTTTTACATTTATATTAAGTAGTTAGTTGGTTTAGGATGTCCGCAACGACCAATACTTGTAAAAAAATATTAAAAATAAATTTCAAGAAACTTTCAAATAAGTATCTGAGTGTATAAAAAACCGGCCAAGTGCGCATCGGACTCGCACACGAACGGTTCGGTACCACCATACAATATTAAGAAACGAGCGTGACGTTAATCGAACTTAACCAATCAATCGTTATCATTATGTAATTCAAGAATCATTGTATAAATATTTGTCATTTGTATTTCGTTGGTTATTTAGAAGGTGCTCGATCCTCTCTGGTTAATCCGAAAAGTAATAACATGAGTGCACTGATAGCTAAAGAAAATTCTTATTACTTATTTTACTACAGTGAACATTTGACTTTTAGTATCGATTGTGAAGAGAATAACCTCTGCAAAGGAAATCGTAAATTTATAGTACCTAGTTATGTAATGTAGTTTTCATCATAAAATGTTTTTTTAAAATTATCTTTTATAATAACATCACAAAGATAAAATGCATCTTCTTCACTTCACTTCATCAGCCCATTTTTACCTCACTGCAGGGGCTTAGGCCTCTCCTTGGGTGAGGAGGGGGGCTTGGAGCTTAAATCCACCACGCTGCTCCATTGCGGGTTGGGGACTGTAACGACCGCCATCTATTGACAGCGTCCGGGACCGACTGCCTAACGTGCCCTCCGAAGCACGGAATCAGTGATAGTTGTGTACTTAAGTCAGAAAAACTCATTGGTACACGCCCGGATTCGAATCATAGCCCTATGGGGTCTTGTAAATTTGAGACAGGTTCGTTGCGCTTTGGGCTATCACGCCGAAAATGCATCTAGTTTTCGCTTATTGGCTAAACGCTATCTGTCATTTTCTATGGAATTTTTACAATTTTTTTACAAATTCATATAAAAGTACAGATTATAAGTTAATCTATTACTTGTTAAATAATACAGTATAGTTAGCTGTGATAGTTTTCCTTTTAACTACGTTATATATACTCCGGTCATAAATTTTTTCCACATATCCAATAACAACGGTTTAGCAGGGGGGGGGGGGACTCTAACAAAAATTTGGACTTTAGGAGTGCATATCTCCGAATTTCATTTATATGTTGCTAATAGTTTCCGAGAAAAACCACAGACAGACAGACGGACAGACGGACGGACGAACATGGCAAAACTATAAGGGTTCCTTTTTTGCCATTTTTCTACGGAACCCTAAAAACTGGACCATTGCGAGTTGGACTCGCACACGAATGGCTTCGTACGTACCACCTTACAATATTAAAAAAAAACGAGTTTATTGCATGTGAACGCTATTTACTTTTTAACTTTATTTTATATTTATTATTTGTTGTCATAGGGGCCATAGCAGTACCTACCTACATATTACATGAAAATTTCAAGTATCTATCTATTACAGTTCAGACGATACAGCCCTGTGACAGACGGACGGGTGGACAGCAGAGCCCTATAGTAATAGGGTTTTTGTTGGTAGCCTTTGGATTCCGAACCCTAAAAATGAAAATGCGTTAGTATATTATTCACACCATCTTTTTTTTCTGACTACCTGGTACTTGTTGTTATGAAGAATATTAATTACTTGCACCTTACAGTTCCAGTTACAGTTGTTAACAGATAAGAGTATTTTACGAAAGCTTTCTTCCATGTACTGAACTAAAAATATATAACATTCGCTGTTATTAAATTATTTATAATTATAATAATAATACTTGGGATCCCACAAGCGCGATTTAGTCCCAAACTAAGCAAAGCTCGAATTATTGGTATTAGACAACCGATATACATACTTAAATATTCTTTACAATATATGCATATCTAGATATTTTACACCCAGACGCGAACTTTATACATGGTCATGAACGCAAATATTTAGCCCGGGCGGGAATCGAAAACGCGACCTTTGGCTCTTCAGTTAGGGTCTCTAACGATTCGGCCAATGTGTCTGTTAATTTTGCTTGCAACGTTTTGTTTTAATAGTCATAAATATCAGTTCACAGTATCGAAGTGACATTACGCAAATTTGGGGTGGTGAAACCGGCGCGCGGGGATTTCTCGGGGGTGAAGAGCGGCTGAAGAGTGGCACGCGAGGACCTTGCGCACTGCAATTCGGACTTAAACTCCCCATTTTACACCAACTACCTATAGTATGAGTGGTTAGACGGTAAACGCAGAAGTGGGCTTCTAGTCAATTCGTACCTATATTTATGATTGAACTCAAACAACGATGTAATCAGCGCTGTATTGTTCGGTCACTGAAAATATTTCTACAGAATGAATACAACTCATGGAATAACGTAGCAATTAGGTATTATTTGCATTGAAGACCTTTTTATATGCAAGCAGTTGTGTTAATACAACAGATAAAAGATTCGTTTGACTGTACGTAAATATATACTAATGTCATAAATGCGAAAGTGTCTCTGTCTGCTGAATCGATTCTGATGAATGATATAAAACTTGATCTCTGAGAAAAGTTAAAGACTACTTACAGGATAACTGCAGTAAAGATTCATCACATATAATTATTTTTAAGCCGGTGAACCGATCTTGATTAAATTTGGTAGAAAGATAGTTTGCATCTTAAATACGGATATAGATTACTTTCAACAGCGGAAATGTATCAGTATGTTTGTTTCCCTTTCGCTGGTAAACCGGTAAACTGATCTTGATTAAATTTGGTAGAAAGATAGTTTGCATCTTAAATACGGTTATAGATTACTTTCAATAGCGGAAATGTATCAGTATGTTTGTTTCCCTTTCGCTGGTAAACCGGGGAACCGATCTTGATTAAATTTGGTAGAAAGATAGTTTGGAACCTAAATACAGACATAGGTTACTTTCAACAGCAGAAATGTATCTGTATGTTTCTTTCCCTTGCTGCTAAACCGGTGAAATGATTTTGATTAAATTTGGTAGAAAGATAGTTGGCAACCTAAAGACAGTCATAGGTTACTTTCAACAGCGGAAATGTATCAGTATGTTTGTTTCACTGCTAAACCGGGTAACTGATTTTGACAACACTTGGTAGAAAGATAGTCTTGCATCCTAAAGACAGTCTATGTCTATAGGTTACCTTCTACAGTGGAAATGGGTCTGATATTTGTTACTTTTCAAAGTTAAATCGCGGAACCGATGTCGATGATTTCTGATGTAGAGATAGCTTGATGCTAGAGGAAAAACGTTAGGTTAATTTGCCTTGCGGAATACGTGTCTGTGTGCTTTTTACCCTTTGACAGCTGAACTAGAATGTTGATACATTAAATACGAACAGTCTTTCCTTATATCAGGCTAAAATTAAGAAACTTTGCTAAACTTTTAAAAGCATTTATGAATTTCCGCTGTGATACGGTACGAGAATGTTTTGGATACGAGTCGGTTTTAATGAGCATCAAAATCTTGATACAGTTCAAATTCAACTTCTGAGACACATAAACGATTTTCAATGTAATTTCTATGTACATACATATATATATTGAGTTATCTATATGTTGCGTTGTAATATATGAAAAACCGAATTTATTTGAAAGACAGATCGCACGTATCCCATTAGTATATACAAGTGATTTTTTCATCATCTTCTAAATTCTAATAATACTATGGATCTTTAGATAATCCTACCTATTACTTAATTCTGATACATTGAGATATGACGCATTAAGATATATGGCGCCACATAGTTATTGTCTTAGTCTGTATAAGCGAGGGCATGCGAGGATGACTAATGACTGTGTCGGTCGACGGCCGCCGGCGCATTTGAATTCTATTAAGGTGAATGGTTCTATGTTGTCAAACAATATGATTATCTGATTAACTTAAATCGATAAATCACGACTGTGAAATTTATAATTATTAATTTTGTTTTTTTTTTTAATTTCGCAAATTATTAAATCTAAATTTTTTTTTACTGATATTTCAACTAACTTCTGGAGTACTGTAACACATTTCTGTGATAAGAATAACCAGAAAGATGGCATCTCAGTGTAGTGTAAATAACTTCATAAGAACTTTAAATCCATTTCAGTAGAAAGATATATAATTTGTTTAAAGAAGCCTAAGTTTTGAAAGAATTTGGAATTTGTTTAAAGAAAAAATATTTATGGAAACAGATTTCAGTTTCTGTTGAAATTTCCTAAAATAAGTTCTGCATCGGCCGGGAATCGAACCCGGGCCGCCCGCGTGGCAGGCGAGCATTCTACCACTGAACCACCGATGCTTGCTGTATGTATTGTTAAATATAAAAGTGTATGGTAAATAAAAAATGTTTTATGGTGAAAGTATATAATTGTGAATTTTCATTCTCGTGAGTTCAATACTATGTAATGAGACAATGACCTTATATTTTGTGTGTTAGGGAATAATGTAAAAACTATATACTTATTTAAAACTAAATCGCTTCCTTATTAATATAATAAAAAGAAAAAAAGTTGTTGTGTAGATTTTATTGTACCTCATTCTCTTGTTTCTTACCTACAGAATTTTATTGTAATTTTTTTTTACGATGCCAGATGGCCAGAGCAATAAATTTTTAAATCCTTCTTTCACCTTCAAAAATCTATCCAGGACAAAAACATTTATTTTTGACGTCAATCTTTGTACGAACAAAAAATGCCAAACATTGGGCATAATGAAACAATGTAACACCAGACAGAGAAAACCCAAGTTCATCTCTTACGAATTTCATTTTATTACAGACTTCTAAAAGACGCAAGGTTTGTTATTTAATAACGCTGCAATCAGGTAGCGTATTGTGCCCAAATTATGTATAAAAATGAGTTCCTGATTCATTAAACATATCTATTAGCAGTTCAGATTTTAAATTTTAGTATACTTTTCTCAAAGAAATAAAAAATATTCCAAAACATTACTATAAACTTGGTTAGCATCTTATAATATACTTACCATATCAGCCCATATGCCTCACTGCAGGGGCTTCGGCCTTGCTTGGGAGTTTAATCCACCATGCTCCAGTTGGTGGGTATATGCTTAGACATGCTGTTTTACAAAATCATCATTAATGCAATTAACGGTGAATTAATTATTTCAAGAAAGCTTTTCAATGTAATTTTGTATTACTCGTTCCCTTAATAGATGATTAATTAACACCCGATAAAATTGGAACGTTGTGCTACTTTGGCTAATTAACTGTTGTTAAATTAAGATCAATTGGGTTGACCGGATTTTGTATTTCACCAGTTAATACTGTGGAAAATAATATTTCCATTAAAGAATGTAAATTAGAAACGTGAATCTACTGAAAATGGAAAATGATACTTACCTATACCTACACGTTACAGTTACACTTAGGATAATCATATAAGAAGATCATCTTCAGAAAATGATTTTCGATTTTTTTATATGTGACGATTATTTTGTCTGTGGTCTTTCACATATGGTCGTATTAACAAATCTAATAGAACTTGTAACTCGTGATGCAACGCTACCGATGCCGACAATCGTAAACCGCAGGTTATCGTAATTCTTGATGGAAATCTGTATCGTAAAAAGAATTACGATTTATAACGGTTCGACAAAATAATATTCCCCACTTGTATAACAAACATATGTTAGAAAACACTTTTACAATTTTTAAATTTTTTACAAGTTAAACGCGCTGCTGGCGCCCTGTTGTTAGATTTTTAAGACTTATTGACAAAAAAGTTTTTTAGTTGTACATTTTTAGATTTTAAAAAGAGTTTGCGAGGTACCTATATTATTTTTTACAAAATATCGTTAACCCGAACGAAACTGGCAGAGTGGAGGCAAGCTATTTCTTTACATCACAAATGAGAAACACTTAGCATAATAATCACGATGGAGCGTTTCATACACTGAAACGAGCGAAAATGTGAGCAAAATGTTAGACTCACTGATTAGACGCGTACCTTCGTCATAATTATTTACTTTATTATAGACTTGCTAATCATGTCAGCCGCCTCAATAAAATCACAAAATCTTTTAAAGGGCAATGTATACGCTTTTACAATAAGATCCCAGCTGATATTCAAGATTTACCCCTTAATAAGTTTAAAACTACAATAAAACGAAAACTTTATGCAAAAGCTTATTATAAAGTATCAGACTAGTTAGATGATAAAAATCCATTGGTGTAAGCCGCTCGCCTATCAGTTTGTTTCAATAATATTATTCTTTAAGCACTTATTGTTAATTTTTTTTTAATAATTTTGTTAAAAAGAGCGTCCCTCAGTTTTTTGCGTATTCTTCTGAGAGGAACCAGCATTTTTGAATGCGCCTTTGTGGTGACGTTCTTCCATAAAGTAATAAAAATCACTCTTATGACCTATTTCAAGTATATGTTACATAACTACGAAATAAAGATATTTTGATTTGATTTGATTATTGTTATAAACAAAAATTTTGTTAAATAACACATGAAATGTAATTACAGGTTTTATTTTAAAGTATACGAATTTTACATGTAGGTCACACAAAATTCTATTTCATAGCGCATATATCAAAACATCAATTGGTGTAATTAGGTCTGTGTGATATATTTTTTCCTCACATTTTTGTTGTCACAATGCGGCATCTTTGTGAATATCCATGGCGTTAACTTAAAATAAAAAAAAACTACCCTTCGAAAACGATTGCCTTTCACCTCTCGATCTTTTCAATACGTTTTCTCGTTTTTTTCCCGTAGCGGTGTCACTTAGGTATATTTCCTTTCACAAGTTTTATTCCCAGAATCTCATTTTATTCGGCCTCACAACTTGAAGAAACTTTGCTCGTCATTCATTTGTCTTGAATCTTAATTAGCTTTGTATCCTATAAGAACTTTCTGCCAGGATATAAAGTAGTCTATATTATTGTCCATTTCTTCATTTGTCTATGCGTTTGGTAGCTATGTTACATCATGAAGACCAGACAAACAAACATTTGTGATTTGTATAAAACCGACCACACATTGTGAAGCATGCCTCTTAGCCATAGGTATTCGTGAGATGACTGTGTTGAGCTATGAGTCAAAAAAATGTAAAGTTTTTTTATTTTTCCTTACTTTCAACCAAGAATCTGATTTTTTGATCATTGATACCTTTATTGTAAAATAAACGAAAATGATCGTTTGATAAAAATCACACACAAAATGAATGGTTTTTCGAATCTTAAATGTCAAAAAACCAGCCAAGTGCTAGTACGACTCTTGTCTCGAGCGTGTCATATATGATGTATTTATGGCTATTCACCGCCAGATGGCACGCCAATGCATGTGTCAATTTAACCATATGCGGATTTTTTCCTTTAATTATGCTGTGAGACTTTGTCTCTTGCCAAATTTCATGATTCATGGTTTTGATTTACTTGTACAACATATGCTGTGTAAATGGGCGTATTTTTTGAATGTAGTTGGCACGCCTCGTTCGGCAACAGTGCTTGCTGGTGGGCCAATACAGTATTAGTTAAATTTTTTTTATTTTATTTATTGTTTATTATTTTTTTATTTGATTTTACATTATTCGCTTTCGGCAAGAGCGCTTGCGAGGTCCGGCACAATATGAGTTTTAATAAGGAAAAATGATTGAATACGATGTCGATAACTCTGACGTTCTACGAGTATTTCCCCTTCCCGGGACTTACTGTCGCTGTTCGTCTTGATCCGCACACTTTGCTGCATACCTTCCCCGTGTTTGCAGTTTACGAGTCTAGTTCTAGTCTATCATTCCTACTTTTATGGCTTGGTCAAAGTTTGAGCAATATTTTGTATTTTTAAATCAATGTCACTTTTAATACTTATAAAAATAATATAACAAGATTATTGATTTATCTATCTGTTGCCTAATCTAATGAAAAAATTCTAATATATAGGTGGACAACATGAACTGGTGGAGGTATCTAGTAAGTTCTCATATCTGTACGTCAGCTGGATCCACGTAGTCAAGTAATGGGAGACACGCATAGCCTCTAATATATTTCCACTCTGAGCACGTGACTTTCCGTACAACTGTAACCTTTGCGACTTCAATTTGTATTCGTGGTAGACAGTTAGATATTAAAGTTCGAGAGCTAACAAAACCGATCACGTGCGATAGGACTTAATATTTTAGATCTTCAAACAGGGTCTATCGATATTTTTTATTTAATTTAGATGATACGAAAAAAACCGGCTAAGTGGTAGTCGGACTTATTTATAGCTACTTACCACCAGATGGCATGAAAACGTATGTCAATTTAAGTATACTTAAACTTTTTTATATGACAGAAATACAATTATTAATTTTCGGATTTTTCCCGTAGACCTAATTTCCATTCCATTCCATCAGCCCTTTTTTATACCCCATGGCAAGGGCTTAGGCCTCCCATCAAGATGAGGAAGCTCGGAGCTTAAATCCACCACGCAGCTCTAATGTGGGTTGGCGGATTGTAACGACCACCATCTATTGATAACAACCGGGACCGTCTGCTTAACGTGCTCCCGAGGCACGGAGTCAGTGTTAGTTAATGTACTTAAGTTAGAAAAAAGTCATTGGTATACGCCCGGATTCGAACCACGGCCACATGGCCTTATGGATTTGATACAGATTCGCTGCGCTTTCAAGACCTAATTATTATAAATAATTTGGTAATGATTTCAACTAGATACCTCGAAGTTTTTTTATTTGAGATAACGAGTCTTAACAGACAGACAGACTGACTAAAGACAAATTGATGCTAAAAGGGTTCGTTTTTTGGTTTTCATATATGGAACCCTAAAAACAATTGAATGTGATCTAATATGTTTATCAGGCTTCCTCGTCTACACTGCTGAAGGACAGCCCTTTTTCAACATTGAGTTGGGGGGTTTGGGTCATCACCCCACCACGTTGATTGCTAATTGGAGGCTGTTAACTATAGTCTTACAGAAGTGACAATTTCGGCGGATGTTGTGATATTACTTAGTTTGACTTAAGTTTTTATAATTAAAAACTCATTGGTTGAAAAACTTTTGCAAGGGATAGAACTCGTGATCTGTATGAAAAGCGGGTTGCTTAACCACTCGCCAGTGTAACAAAAGAATATAATACGTTTACTTTCTAAAAATGTAACCCTAACTGTGGTCGGAGGCCCTTCTTTATGGAAGTACAACATAGACACAATAGAGTTGTCAAAGGATCTCAAATGCACAAAATTCTATTTTCAGAGGGCGAAAAATCAATATTCTTGTAATTAACTACATAGTTGCTAACCAAGTGAGCAATATAGTATATTTCCTAAGAAAGTAAGTGGTATCCACAACGAAGTTATAGTACGCTTGAATTAGCATCTCGAAGCATTTGTTCGAATACCACTGCCGTCGTCGCACAAACACAAACCCATAATTTAGAATACACACTAAGATATAAAGTCACGCGTTCATTGGCTAACAAACACATAGCGACGCACGTTGAACACCCGGTCGTTACATCGGATACCACCTATTTAGTGTTCGTGTGTGTAAATAGTGTTGTAACACATATATTTGATAGTTTATCGATAAGCTTATTATTGCTGAATAAAAATATAATAAGGTCAAATCAAAAAATTACTTAATTAAGTTTTAACTTATTTTATTAAATTGAACACAGCCTAGTATGCAGAAATAATCATCTTTCTTTTATTTACAACGCAGTTAAAAATCTACAGAAGCACTTAAGAGATTTATATAATTAATACAAAATGAAATTTTCAGTTACTCATACAATTTTAATTTACACTGTGTGAATCTTGATTGCGTTGTTTGTTTGTCCAATACAGACAAACAAACAAACAGACAGCCAGACAAAAGGATGATGAATGTATCTTAGATTAAGCCCAAGGTTATGTCTAATTAATGACAAAAAGTTTCATCGAAATTGGTTCAATAATGTTTGAGTTTATTGTGTTTATACAAATAAACAGACAGATACAAATGCATGCTAAATTATAGTTTAGATAAGGGCCTGGGTTACGACCAATAAGTTACAAAAGGTTCCATCGAAATTGGTTCAGTAGTTTGTGAGGCTATCGTGTTCATAACATAAACGAACAGACAGACAGACAAAAGCGTGATAACTTGTATTTTTTAACACTTTTAAGCTATCATTTTGGCACAAACAACAAAACTATGCTAATCCCAAATATATATATACAGGTTGAGGTTCTAATGACCAGCCACATTTTAATATAATGATCTTTGGCAGAAAACCGATAGTCATCTTGTTTCCATTTAGTATCGTTCTATAGAAAAATATTGAGATATGACTTCTCAAACCTTTCTCGAAAAAACCAATAGCTCTGGTCACCATTCATGCCCGACACCCCATTCCGTTTCAACGCCTTGGGCGCGTACGTTTACTATAGCGTTAAGAAGGCAACCAAACGTTATAAAATAACACTGTAGATAAAATAATTTATTATGAAAATGTAACCCATTTTTTTTATTTACGCAATGAGGTCTATTGGTGATACCTAACGTCTAGAAACATTTTGGCCGGTTACTAAAATCTCTTGCATCTTGCATATATATACAGGGTGAGATTTTTATGACCAGCCAAATTTTAATATAATGATCTTTGGTAGAAAACCTATAGCCGCCTTGTTTTCTTTTAGTATCGTTCTATAGAAAAATATTGAGATATGACTACATATACCTTTCCCGAAAAAACCAAAAACTCTAGTTACCATTCTTGCCCGCCGCATCATCCCGTTTCAAAGGCCTCGGGCGCGTACGTTTACTATAGCGTTAAGAAGGCAACCAAACGTTATAAAATAAACTGTAGATAAAATAATTTATTTTGAAAATGTTACCCATATTTTTTATTTACGCAATGATGTCTATTGGTGATACCTAACACCTAGAAAAATTTTGGCCGGTTAATAAAATCTCACCTTGTATATGGAATCGCCTATTCACTAGCTTTTATTTGATACCCATATTATTACAATGATAAATATACCCTATGACATACCCGCAATTAAAGCAAATCTAACGACGCCTCATATGTTCAAATCTATCAAGCCGTTTAGGCAGCAGAGCGTAAAAAAACAGACACAAACATACATATATAGGTTCGAAAAACATTATACTCCGTAGTCGGGTAAAAATATCAGCAAGTTTATTCATAAGCATTAAAAATATATTGTACAAAATATATGTATATTAAACATACATATATTTAGCATATATGAAACATACGTATATGAAATATACATACATTTTGTACAATATTTTTATTTCATAATAGTACATTAATCATAAAACGTGACTCGACATTATCAATAAATCATAGGTTTGGGTTACATCACTACGCTTCATAGGCTGTTATTAATTCTAAGTAATTTATAAGCCGAGAAAAATTGCACTTATAATGAATACCAAAACATTCACATCAGTCTTCTTATAGTGAACAAAACAAAGCGGAGCTTTTTTCTTTAAAACAAGTGAGCAAAAGTCAATTTCGCTCTCTAAGAAGTGAAGAAAAGTGCTTTGTATTTAGAACGCAACGATTTGGGTTTTCTAATTTCATTACCTTATGAAACGTTCGGAAACTCCGTTTAACAGTTAATATCATAAACAATATTTTTGAAAGCAATTTATTTTGTTTTTCGTGTTTTAAAATTCCTCACTATGTTCACTATTATAATTTAGAATCACTCACTACGCTCACGATTCAGTTATAGGTTTCTTTGATTACTCGAGATTCAAACTTACCAGTCGCATCAAAAACGAACTTTGCTCTCTTGTTGCACAAATAACCATTCCTCCATTTGCTTCCACTCTGCCATTGAATAGCGACGCTTTTGCACATTGTAGGAGTGAATTTTTTTCCCCGATCTAGTACGTATTTTAACTACAGTATTTACAGCTAAATGAAGGTGGAACATTTGCGATGCAAATATGTCTACTGGCCTTTGGCACGCCGATCGGATTAGCATTTTGTTTTTGTTCTCGAAAAAATATATTTAACTTTAAAAGAAACAGGACTGTCGAGTAGAAGATAAACTTCTATGACCATTTGATGTTAATAAATGTAATTATAATTCATTTTATAATTCTAAAATCGTTGACATGTTTGGGGTATGTACCTATTGCACGACTACATCTTATGTGACTACTTAAAACGCATCGCCGCTTTCTTCTAGTGAGAAACGTGACTAAAGTAGTTTCACTTCAAATAGTTATAAATTATTTACATACAACAAGGGTCCGAATTCAGTGTCTTCCACCTATTATAATATCAAAACACTAACACTTCAAACTTATAAGGTTGCTCCTTATAAGGTTAAGGATGACATTATTTGAAGAAGGTATATCAAAATGCTGACAAAATAAATTACGAATGTAAAGTATCTCTGTTTAACATGGGAATTTGCATTTTAATTGAACACTTATGTATCAACAGTCAGCGGTAATTGTTTCGTTTGCTGCCTAATTATAGGATCGACACGCGATTATTACGTTCTTTAGTTAAAGTTTGCTATAATCCCTAAAATGAGCTCATAAACTGTTAAGTCAGTAAATTTTTTATTGCAGCGTATTTTCGTGAAGTCACGTTTTCCACTGTAGGTCTTACATCATACTTACGAAATGTTGAAAATATTGTACATGGAACGATGCCAATATAACTGCTGTTCAAAAGGGCTATGGAAATAAAAGCGAAAGCATACGGCAAAGGATTTTGATTGGGCTCTGGAAATATAAATCCCAGAACGATATATTTTATAGCGTTTCAAGAGCTACGTAAGAACATATTACTCAGTTGTGAGTACGTAATTTTTCTTCTTCAAACTGTTCGTATGTGAAAAGGTAGCGTAAATATTTTTGAAGTAATACTTCTTTTGGTGCGTTAGGATAAAAATATCAGATAAAATTTTCACCATAAAGTCGTGGATGTAACACACCATGAATTTAATTTCTCGTGATAGTTTTTTTTGGCAACTAGCTATCTGAAAGTAGCTACACGGGCGAATACTTCTTGTTTTCCGGATCACACTGTAATATCTATGTTTGGTCGTCAGTGATGATTTCAGAAACACGCCATGATGTCCCATTATTGAAATGTACTCGCATTTGTCGGCAACAATCCACACGGGCTTCTTTTTCCGTTTCAGGGAGCGAGAACAAAGTTTTCTCACGCCAAAATGTTTATGTAAGACGGTATGAACATGAGCCAAATTAATATTTAAGATTATCTCTATGTTCTTAAATGTGATACGTGGTTTTACTCGCACCAGCATTTCAGTAGTTCATACACTTTCTGCAGTGACTGCCGTAAGCAGCCGTCCACTTCTGTCATCATCAACGCTAGTTGTGCTTATTTTAAATTCGTTGAACTATCTAAAAATCGTTGCCCAAGAAATAGCTACTTTAAACGGTGATACTTCAGGTAATCTAAATTTAAAATCCTAAAAGACCACAGCACGTAACGGAAATGTTCGCTAGAGCTCCTCCAATCGTAGCAGACGAAAAACAGAAACTATATAACGGAATAAGTACCAAAAACTATCGTTTTTATAGTCGTTGTTAAAATAGTTCTCTGTTGTGAACATAGATACAATATAACTAGAGTAGGCAAGCTCCATAAAGCCCTGTATGTAGCGGTTGGGAATCAGTTAGGCATGGGAGAAAAAAGGATGGAAAATCACTGTACCCTTTATAAATCGAGGTTTACGTCTCACAAGGTACTCTTATTCTTTGTCTCTTTCTATTGAGACTCGCACTTCGGACTGACTTGCCTGCTTTATGGTTATATTATGGTTATAAATGACCTTTTACGTTCGATATTTAAATAAATTATTTAAAAACATATGTTATAGATGCGTTCCAATTTAAAATTTCGAGTAACACAAAATCTATTTAGTGGCCTATTTGTCAGCCTGGTTTACACATAAAGAATTTCGTTTATTTTCCACGTTACAAGTACCGCTGTCCGCTGTTTTATAAAAAGAATAAATAGCATTTTTATTCACAAGGTAATGGAATTATGGAAACGGAAATGAACAAACGAAATTGGAATTAGTCACTGGAATAGAAGGTAAACAAAAACGAAAACATAAAAAGGAGCCAACAAGTTCAACGCAACCGACGCGTCCGGGATTGTTGGCTTCGCGATAAAATAAATATGCATACCTAATCACAGTATATAATATTTTTTCTTGATTTAAATAAGACAAAATTAATAATCAAAATTTTTTAAATTGTTTCTAATTTTTTATTTATCTTAGAGTTTCTTTGCTTCATGGTTTCGATCTATTTGAATACGGCGATTAATTTTGACATTATGAGTTAATAAAATTAGCTGTACGTAAGGAAACAGTTTAAAAATTAACTATTTGGGGGGGGGGGGGGGGGGGGGTTTAAAATATGACCTATTCCAACAATTCTTGCTCTTTCTGGACATATGTTACATGATTATATGTTCTTATTAAATGTAATCCACATTATCGACGTAACAAACTGATACGACATTACGACAAAAAAAAATATGCTCTGCTACCCGTGCCAAGCCAAGTACGGTCGCTAGTAGTATTTGTAAGGTTCAATGTATAGTTTTTAGTGGTCCGTACCTCAAAAGTAAAACCAGGCCCCCTAATAGGATCACTTTGTTGTGCGTCTGTCTGTCTGTGTGCCAAGACCTTTTTTCTGAGGAACGCGTGGAGGTATCAAACTGAAATTCATATCAAATACTCAGGTGTACTGTTCCTTAGAGCTGTTAAAAAACCAAACTTCTAAGCCAACGCAATCAAAGGATACAGCCATTTATGCTGCAAATTGTCTCGCAAGGGAATGAAAACCTACAGGGTACTTCCTGTAAACTCAGAATCTTGAAATTTAGTACGAAGCAACGTCTTATAGCACAGACGAAGGAAAAATTGCGAAAAGCATAAATTTTTAGTTACATCAAATAATAACATTTTTTTTATTAATTTTAAACTTACTACCCCTTTCCTCATGAACTAATAGAGGTATTAAATTGAAATTCATATCAAATACTCAAGTTTATAATACCTTTAAACTGTAACAAAATCAAAATTTCTTTTACTTATATATCTACAGGTTTGTACGGAACCCTCGGTGCACGAGTCCGACAAGCACTTGGTCGGTTTTGAATAAAGAATGGCTCATTGTGAGTTTCCTTGCTCCGAATTAGACATGCAACTAATTTCTCGAATAGGTAAATAATAATAATAACGATAATAATACCTGGAAATATCTAGTTCCAAATATTAAGCAAGTATTATGCTTGTATTCTGGGTACAAGACAACTGCTATACATACTTAAATATATTCATATATAGATATTTTACACCCCGACATGGAACAAAACACATGTTAACACACATAAATATTCCCGTCGGGTAATCGAACCCGCCACCCTTGGCAATTAGGGTCTCTAACCATTCAGCTAATCGGCCAGTCCTTTATTGTTATTATCGAATATCGAAAAGCAATTAAAAAACATTTTCGAACTGTTTTGTAACCAACAGTGGGTACCAACCAAAATTAAAGTCCACATAACGTAGCAGTTTTACCTTTATTAAAGTACACAGGGCCCACTTTTCACCCGAGAACGTAATTAGGCGTTGAAATAGGCAGCGCCAATAATTTTTCCGGCTCGACCTTCGTCACGTTGAATATGCGTCACGCTAGTAACAAATCACCAATTCCCTCGACAGTGTAAAGGTTAACATTGCCGACACTTGTTTTGAGAACGACATACGAGTATTTTCAATAACGCGTACTTGACGTATTGCAGCTTCTATCGACATTTAGAAAGAAAACTCCCTAATAGGCAACGTTGTCTTTACTTTTTTATTAAATCTATGATAAAAATTAGTTAAACTTAACACTGGATACTGAAATCCGTCGAAGAACGAAAGTTGTCGACATAGCCGAAGCAATCAGCAAACTGAAGTGGCAATGGGCCGGTCAGATTTGCCGTAGAACCGATAACCGATGGGGTAGACGAGTTCTCGAGTGGAGGCCGCGTACCGAGAAGAGAAGCCTTGGACGCCCACGGGCCAGGTGGACAGATGACCTGAAACACCATGCCGGGTGTAGTTCGATGCGAAAGGCGGAGGACCGTGTGTGGTGGCGAGCCTTAGGGGACTCCTATATCCTGCAGTGGAGAGACACGGGCTGATGATGATGATGATGACACTGGCGAAATTTTGTAGCAGAAAACGCCATGTTTAGAGGAAAAAAAACGACTTACCGTTAATAAATATGTATACAAAGTTATAGTGAAGAGTGAAACAAACAAAGTAGAATTTTGTTGATATTGTTATGATTCCGTGGGTTCTGTGTGAAATTCAGTAAAACACACGGTTTGTTTAAACAACAGTTTGCAGCAAAATGAATATTTTGATTTCGACGTTTACTTGCATGATACTCGGACACTTATTTAAATTTATTTAAATAACTTACTTATTTCTTCTCCAAACTTTACTCAACTGCCAGCAACCTGTCTCTCAAATCTACCTGACTGGTATCTTGTACGCCAAGTTCGCCGCTTTATATAGTCGAGGATTCAAACGTTCTAGGGCTTTCCAGAAAAATTCAATATTTTTTTTATTAATCGTCGCTTGTTTTTCACCGTACTTTCTAAACTATTGACGAGGCAATACCATAGTTGACGTCAAGGATGTACTAATATTTATTATAAAATTTCGACGAATCGAATATATTGGAAAAGAATGATAAAAATACGATTACGTCAATATTTCAAGTACTGTGGACATGTAATAAATAATATACGTCTTTCAACGCAATATATTTCCGCTTTTTCAATAAATCTGTCAGTCGCAAACTCGCAGTTTCTATCACAACTTTAAAACGTGTCTACCTATCTCTATTTTAGTCCACCTACCTCTATTTTAGTCTATCTTGACAAAGGCGAGAGCAGTCCACTAACTTAGATGGCGTGCAGAATAAAATGTGCAACTTCTTCTGTGGTATACAAAAGAGTAAATATTTGACTTCCCGGCGTTCACTATTATACTAGCTATTCATCCCGAATTTGTTTGGGTATGATTTACAAATGGACTTTGTTTAGGATTTAAGTTCGTACTATTTTAGTATAACTAAAATATTTGTTTTGTATTTAATTATATTCATTACATTCATTTTGTGTATTTAATTATTTTGTTCACGTATAATTAGCTATGAAAGAGTAGGGCATCCACTTGGCGATCAAGTTTTTCTCTTAGAATAAATATACATATTTTACACGATATAGTTTTTGTGGAAACAAAATACAGGTTACTTTGACGACCGATTGACCGAGTGGTTAAACTAAGGGTCGCGGGTTCGATTCCCGCCCGGAACAAATATTTGTGTGCATGAACATGTTCATTTCGTTCCGGGTTTGGGTGTAAAATATGTATATATTATAAAAAAAAAGAATATTTAAGTATGTATATCAGTCGTCTAGTGACCCATAACACAAGCATAAAACTTGCTTACTTTGGGACAAGATGGCGCTGTGTGGGATGTCCTATGTATTATTTGTTTCTTAACAAAAAAATGTTGAGAGTAACCCTTTATGTATGGAAAAATTCATCTATTCGGTGAGTAACCTGACATTTATAATGGACATTTATTTAAGAATATTCTTTACACAATAAAACAAACTGATGTATTCTGAATTTTTGGTTGATCGATTTTAATAATAATAATAATAATACCTGGGACATTCCACACAGCGCCATCTAGTCCCAAACTAAGTAAAGCTTGTATTATAGGTACCAGACAACTGATATACGTAAGCATGTTTAAGTAAAAATGCTTTATAACATAAACATGTATAGATATTTTACACCCTGATATGGAACAAATAGACATGTACATGCACACAAATATTGGTCCTGGGTGAGAATCGAACCCACGACCCTTGGCTCCACAGTTGGGGTGTCTAACCATTCGGCCAATCAGTAAATTTTGTAAATATTTAAAAATAATAACACCCGGGACATCCCAAACAGCACCATCTAGTTCATAAGTAAGCAAGTACTATGCTTGTATTATGGGCACTAGATAACTAATATACATACTTAAATTTTCTGAAACTGGTTTGACTCCGCGTTGTAGCTTCTTTCTTGCGCAGCGCATTTCATTCACCATCCAGCACAGTAACGCCGGCGCCAGCGTGATGGGCGCTTTTGGGCGCGAGAAGTTTCTAATTGGGTTTTTTGTTTAGAGTCGAAAGTTTTAAGTAATTATGTATTTGATGTTAGTTATAGAATCTACATTTTTGGGAATGACTTTATGATGATACACACAAGAACAATATTGTTTGCTATATTATAGATAGGAATAATGATAGATGCGTTTAAATTTTTCGAATAATAATAATAATAATACATGGGACTTCCCACACAGCGCCATCTAGTCCCAAAGTCAGCAAGTATTATGCTTGTGTTATGGGTTACTAGACAACAGATATACATACTTAAATATTTTTTATAATATATACATATATAAATATTTTAGCGAAGACACCACATACATATAACAACCAAGACCCGGTACCAGTATCAATATTCATCATACAAATACTGATCCGACCAGGGATTCGAAACCGGGACCTCCAGCTTCGTAGGCAGGGGCGCTACCTACTAGGCTAAGCGGTCGTCGAAAGAAAGATTATGATGAATAGACACAAATATACATCATAAAAATTCCCAAATAACGCATATTCCCGAATTCCTAGAAAAATCCTAAAAAATCTCTTTGATTTTTTTTACTGGGCACACAAGTTACTTGTAGTCATTCATTAAGTTAAGTTTAAAAAATCATAAACTCTTTGATGGTATAAGTAATGAAGTGAAAAAAACTCCAGGGAAGTTATTTAAAAAATTTCACGTAAAATTTATTTAATAATGTTCATGAGAGGGAAATTTAAAAAAAACATGAGAATTTCATCGTGAGAATAATATTGGAATACCTGGAGTGAGTTTAATGAAGCGGGATCGTGATGTAGGGTGACCACGCTTACATGACTCTTGTACACAATCGAAAATTATGGATTGATCTGTATGTGTAGCTGTCGGCTTATTTGATATTCAGTGCTTAGCCTGTATCCATATAGTTGAGAAAATTTAGGTGTATATTAATAGTCACATTTCTCTGCATGCATACATATTATTATTGGCAACTGTGTTATTATAGGAAAATTATTTTATGCTAGCTCAAGGACGGCGTTATTCGAAAATGTTTATAGCTCCATAATAGGTGGTCTTTGGAGGAAGCAAAAGATTTGTCTATACTTTGAACGGTCTCGTAGCCATTTTGTTTAAAAATGACCTAAGGTAGGTGCATCTGAGCACGGGTTAAGGAAGAGGCCAATTAAAGCCGTCTCGTTTGCATTTTGGCGAGAGATAAATATATTATTGTGGGTTTATTCTTTCAATGGTGTTATGTAGGTTTAAATAATACGTTAGTTGACTATTGTTTTTTTAAATTATTTTATATGAAAGAGTTTTCTAAATATATAATAACAGTGAAAGAATTTTAAAAAATGAATTATTATTAACAAAGTTATGTATGTTTAAAATATCCTGTTAGACAGAGACGGCAATACCGGACTGCGTAATTAGCTGTGACGTCAGGCCATTTAAAATAATTTTAAATATCGTTTTACAAGAAAGAGACAGAGATACAATTTTAATAGCTTATAATTTTCATATTCTTCAACCGAATATAATTTTATATATAAAGGTTGTTGTGGTATAAAGTTTATTGTTTTATTTTCTTGGTAAATATAATATATTTAATAGTTGGTAAGTACCGTGTTGTTATTTCAGGTAGGTATTAGTTAGTTTCAGTAGGTATGTAACTCGTAAGATAGAATAAACGTAGGCAAAAAATAATTCACTGAAATAATTAAACATTTACAAAAATTAAATTTTATAATTTATATTTACTTGCATAAATGATACATTTCTTAAATTGTCCCTAAGAAATAATATTAGACTTGTTGTTTCCATCGTAGTCTCGAGCCTCCACTCTCCTTCATTGAACACCTCTTGTCCATTATTAATACGCAATTTCGCTCAGTTTTCTTTGCCTATACCTATTTGTTTTCAATTATCCATTATTTTTAAAATATACGTAAGTATCATTACAGTATTTTAGGAATATCTGAAAATATATAGATTTGTTTCTCATATCATATTTACTTTACCACCCCTTAATTATGTAATATTATTAATATTTAAAAAATTAATATTTTTGTAAATATTGAACTTATTTCAAAAACAGCCACAGAACATTTTATGTACGTATTTAGCCAGCGAAGTTAAGAAAAAAGTGTTCAATAAAAAAAAACTTTTTTGTACAATTGTTTAAATAATAGTGTCTTTAACAACATGACACCAAGTTGCCTCATGACAAAATGTATTGTTATAGCCATAGAGCTCTTAATAGTTGTAACTGACCGATTGACCGAGTGGTTAGAGTGGTTAAACATTCATAATTTTGTTGATAATATTTTTGATTTATTTATTTTTTCATATAGAAGAAAGAAAGAAAGAAAGAAAGAAAAATATTTATTTGGCACACTTACTATAACACTAGTAATAATGTTTTAAAATATAACAGGTAAAAATAGAAATATAAAAATAAACAAAGTAAATTAATAAAAAAATAAAAATATAGTGACCAAAATGGTTTCCACTCAGCTATATGTCAGGGCATTTGAATGCCGGCCGAGACGCTGGTTTTCTGTTGAACCAAGGAGTGGCCAATGGCTCGTATCTTATAAATATTGTTCAGGCTCTGTATAGTATTCAGTTTTTATATTAAATTACAAAGACTCATTTGTAAGTAAAACACCTACATTACATCATCATCATCATCATCAGCCCATTTTTACCCCACTGCAGGGGCTTAGGCCTCCCCCAGGGTGAGGAGGGGGGCTTGGAGCTTAAGTCCACCACGCTGCTCCACTGCGGGTTGGGAACTGTTACGACCGCCATCTATTGACAGCGTCCGGGACCGACTGCTTAACGTGCCCTCCGAAGCACGATGTTAGTGATATTGTGTACTTAAGCCTACCTACATTACATTACAACTTAAATGTTAATAACATAATATAACATTCAAAATTAAAACAAACTTCAAATCACAAATCAACATCAAATTGTAAAAATGTACTAAGTCACACGCAACATGTCAATACTATATCTACACTAGGTATATTAAATGGCTATCCGAAAAAGAAAATAAAATTAAAATTCTTACACTGTTATGATGATGATCATCATCAGCTCGTGTCTCTCCACTGCAGGATATAGGCCCCTCCCAAGGCTCGCCACCACACACGGTGCTCCGCGTTCCGCCTTCCTAAATACAGCACTGTTATGATGTATTTAGGAAACTCATACATATAAAATAATTAAAAAAATATTATTATTTTTTAATTCAACTAGCCTATTGCGAGTGGGAATCGAGAGGGGAGTGTTTCGTATTATAAATCATAAAATAACCTATTTTTTTTAATATAAATCTTTAAGGTAACCTAAATAATTAGATTAAAAAAAATGTATAAATAATAAAACTTCTAAAAATTGAATCCGACTCCTTCATATAAGTTAGTTACTGGTAGTAACCTCTACAGTATTTCAACTTATTAGTTCTCAGTGAAATTAGCCACACATATTATATGGATTTTGTATACAAGACTATTTCCTGTTTTATGCGGGAATTCAATTTTTTTTTAGTTTTTTTTCTTTTTAGGTTTTCCTGTAAACTATGAGTGAAGCTTGACTTACTTAGATTTACCTTCTTACAATAAAGATGTCTTCGACTGCATGATATTGTTTACATTATGAAGTTTCTTTAGGTGTACCTACTAGCAGGCTTTGGGATTGGAGAGAGAATTAGAACGGATATCTTTTTTTATAAGTTCGCTTTTTACTCAGTTTTTTTTATTTCGTCAATTAACTTTTCAAATAAATAAATAAATAAATAAACATTCATTTCAGATTAGGGCCCATAATTTGTTATTAACAATAATCTTAAAGCTAATATAAATACATTATTAAATAAAATTAACTGATGTTAAAAAATTAAACAAATAAAAGGTATTATTATTACTATAAAAGAAAAATGAAAACAATAATTTTCAACAGAGCTCAAAGAGGTTCGAATGCACCGCGCCGCAAAGACGAGATTGAAATATTGTATCGCTTTGAAATGAATAAAAAATATTGAAAATTCAAATCGGGTACTGGGAATACGTCGGAAATAAAATTGGAATCCAATAGTAGGTATTTTATTTGATGCCGTATTCCAAGACATCACGTTCGGGTTTTGGTCTGCGACATATAGGTAAGATACTGGTTCAACTTGCGTTGCATTTGCATGTGGCTACATGCAAACGCAATTTCATTCCCATCAGTAAAAACTAAATTCCATTCCATTCCACCAGTCCATTAAGCTCCACTGCAATAGCTTAGGCTTCCCCTCAGAGTGAGGGGGCTTGGAGCTTAATCCACCACGCTGCTCCATTGCGAGTTGGTGCATTACTTAACCGATTCTTGATGTAGATAGATTTTTTGAGTAGCATACACTTATGTACGAATTGTCTAGAAGTCCTCTTCTGCACTTACCGTCTAACCACTCATACTCTACTTAGCTGGTGTAACCGTTTGGCGAGATGGCGAGTTTCAGTCCGAGTTTAGTCCGTAAGGTCCCTACGCGTCGGCCTTCACACCCGCGAAATTGCATTTGACATCTATCTATCTATCGGGTGTGATTTCCACACTTAGTCCTTAATATGGACCGTTGTACGTGAGAAAATTGAGACAGATGAGACAACGTTGCGTTTGACATTATCGATACTGTGAAGTGACTTTTTTGACTCTATTAAAATCGAACGCTGCTGTGAAATTTAATTACTCCATGGACTTATGTCATTAAAAAGAACGAAGAATGAAGAATGCATTATATCACAAATGTGGAAATTTTCATACAATCATAGATTCATGTGTAATTAGTCAAACTGATTTAATAACATTTGTTATTTTTTTATTTCAAAGTGTTTTTGTCTGCCAATTGCCAAACCTATAAAAAATTTCAACACCCTGGGGTGTGCGCAATCCCCCGCCTTCCTCCCTATTAAATCTATGACCAGAGAGTGCTGTATCCGATAATCCTATATCTGACCAATTTTAATACAGTTTTTTGTGTTATGTAGGTATCACCTCAGAACAGATTCTTAGACAAGTGTTACGGTTTTAAATCACCAGGAGGCGTTGCCACTGCAGTCGGTTAAGCCGACGGTAATCGTTAGAATCCAACAACCCGCACTGGAGCAGTGTGGTGAATTAAGCTCCTAGCATCCTCATCCCGTAGGGAGGCCTAAGTCCTCGTAGTGAGGCATAATGGGTTGATAAGTTAATTATTGTCGACAAAATCAGCATTCTCTCATTTTGGGAAAATTGCGTAAACCGAAATTAACATAGGTTAGGGTTACGATGGTATTCAGTGTTCGTTTTAAGATTGTTTGCCATTTCGGCTCATGCTAAAGGGTGAATAAATTCAGGATTTTTAAAACAAATAGTGTGTGAATTGAAACCGTCTGACTTGTATTGACAGAAAATGTTGTGAAAAGTGGATTATTTCTCAGTACCTTACAGTGTGACATAGTATTGTGCAGTGAATTTAAAACAGTCTCGAAATGTTATGTTGACACATTTGTATGTATGTCAATGTCGCCGATTTCACACAGACGCATAACGTTTTATACACACTAAGCAACTTATATCTTGGTTTGGCATGTACTGTTCAATACATTCGGTTTTACTGACCCATTGGCCGAGTGGTTAGCGACCCTAACTGCGGAGCCAAAGGTCGCGGATTCGATGTCCACCCGGGACAAATATTTGTGCGCATTAACATGTCTAATTGTTCCTTGTATGGGTGTAAAAGTATCTATATATGTATATTTTATTAAAAAAATAATATTTAAGTATGACTATCGGCTGTCTAGTACCCCATAATACAAGCAGAATACTTGCTTACTTTGGGACTGGACGGCGCGAGATGGGGATGTCCCAGACATTATTATTATTATATTATTATTTATTAATATCGACATTCTTCCAACATCTTCGTACGAAACCTGAACTGATTAACTGATTAAACTGATTAACACTTATAAATACACATGGATAAATATAAGAATCAATGATGTAGTGTCGTCGTAATTGTCAGTTGTGAGCGCAGTCCCTAAAATATAAGATGCCACTGCTGCAATAATGCCTAACACGTCTTTAAATACTCAATGTCTAAGATGCAAATTACCTAAAATACGGTGACTATAATATTAATAATAATGATAATAATGATGTATACATTAAACAGTAGCTTGTATTTTGGGTACAAAGTGAAGACACCACATACATATAACAACCAAGACCCGGTACCAGTATTAAAATTCATCATATAAATACTGACCCGACCTGGGATTCGAACCCGGGACCTCCAGCTTCGTAGGCAGGGTCGCTACCCACTAGGCTAAGCGGTCGTAATTTGATATCTTTAAATAGTTAAAATTTCACTACTTGATCTAATATATAATAGAAGTACTTTCCATGTATCTACCACTGTTACCAGACAAAGCAATGTACTATCCAGTTAAACTTTAAACCATGTTAAACTTGAAACAGGTTACGAAATTTCGAATGTAGGTTAAACTTACATCTCCTAAGCTCTGAAAGCGTACATAGTATCTAGGAGAACAGAATTTATAGCCACTAAAGCGGTTGAACGTTCGATGTGATAAAAGTGCTTTTAAATAAAATTATGCCATTTCATTTGCTATCTTTCAAGGAGTGGATAAATTTGACTGATATTTTGTGGAGAGATTGTTCGGGGTCTTGGAGTCTATATAGGAATTTCTTTAAGTAAAACTAAAATAAAGCTTTACAGAAATCTTGTGCTTATCAAAGCTTTCAAAATAACACATTGCGAATTTCAATGTGAAGACATATTGCGGTCTGGAAGATATATATGAACACATATATTGCACAGACTAAAAATCTAGACGTGATTTGATATTAAAAATGAAAATGTAAATGGCATAGATTGAATTAATTTGACACCAACGTTTGGTTTTAATCTCAGGTTTTAATAGAGTTATAAATGTCAGTTTACAGTATCGAAGTGACGTTACGCAAGTTTGAGGGGTTGAAACCGGCGCGCGGGGATCTCTCGGGGTGAAGAGCAGTGCGCGGGGCTTTATCGGGGGTGAAGAGCGGCGCGCGGGGAGCTTGCGCACTGAAATTCGGACTAAAACTCGCCATCTTACACCAGATATAGTATGAGTGGTTAGACGGTAAACGCAGAAGAGGGCTTATAGTCAATTCGTACTTATGGCGGATGTGAACATAGGCACAAGTCGCGTCGCAGTAACCAGTTTTAGGTGTAGCGGGACGCAGTGGAGCGAGGGTCTTAAGACTGAACCTGCGCAAGCACGCATATAGCGTTGTATTTTTGATCCGCCATAAAGTTTGATTGGAACTATAACGGAAGTAACAGGTAAATATGAAGACAAAATTCTTATTGACAACGAAAATGGAAATGAGATTGACAGAGAAAGACATATATTTAAAAGGAAAGTGGCAGTGGAAGTACGAGAACAGAACCTGAATTGTGATAGAAAAACATGGATACGGAATTTTTGACGACTCTGCAGGAACACTACTCTGTGATGTTACAGCACCGATACCGTATCTCCGTTAGGTTGGCTAAACCATTCCAAAACCCATATATTTTTTAAACGTTCTCGCTTATCTGTATAAAGGTACAATAAAGGGGTGAAAAAAGTTTTTTTTTCTGTTAACTCTTTTTTCTTCTAGACTGTTTACAGCTATAGATACCTAACTACCTTGAAAGATAAAATAAAGTCAACTATCTTTAACTGCCAGGGTTAAAACATGTTTTTAAAAATGCAAGTCAAGTTTTTTTTTTCTCGGGTATACTATAGTAGCTACAGAGAATTCGAGATCCATGTCACATTGCTAAATCTCAATTTTTCAGTTATAAAATCAAAAATTGTCGCTATTAAATTAAAATGACTGGAACATAATTAAAGAGATAACTGGTTAACCTAAACCAGGTATAAAGAAGACGAGAAGAAGTTCAGTAAAAAAAAGTAAAAAAGTAATTATAATATTGATTTAAGTATGTAAGTCAGCGGCGGCTTTACCCATTGCGAGGCTCCGGGCGGCAGGTCTTTGCGAGGCCCTTTGTCCTACGGAAAAGTACCTATGTGATGCGAAAGTAGGTCTGGTTGTTTGGTAGGCATTCGTTATGTTTAACGAGAAATGCTAAAGTTATACAAATAAAGAAAATTTAAGTTTTAAAATATTTTACTTATATTGAAAGATTAACAAAGTTAACAAATACAGAGATGATAAATTTTAAAATTGTGTTTTTTTGGCTTTTACTTTAATTTATTCTTTAATTAAAGCACAATAATCGAACGAATGAGCTACATCATTTTCGATTGTAAAAATAGCAAGGGCTGAAAGCCGATCCTGTGTCATCGAATTCCTCAAATATGTTTTAATAATTTTAAGCCTCGAAAAACTCCTTTCAACAGACGCAACCGTAACAGGTGTGGTGGCAATAATTCTTAGAACTGTTTCGATAGTGGGGTAAACTTCAGTTAATTTTTTTCTATTATTTTTTTCAGTACAGAAATAATGTCATCGTTTCCTTCATAGACGAGCAGAACATGATGTCCAGACTATATAATACTATACTAGTCCTGAGTGCTATGCGTTTAAAAAACCGATCTTCAAGTGTTTCGAGGCGCGATATTCAAGTACAAAATGAATTTATCAATTATGATTTGAATGAATGAATTAGTTAACAAACTTTATTATTGTAATTTACCGTTATGTTATAACCTTAATAAATAATTATGAATTAAAATCAAAAGTTTTAAATTTAAAAAAAATATAGTTAAAAAGAATGCGTATTTTTTTTTAAATTTCCACCCCCCAAGGCCGCCACTGGTAATAGTATGTGTTGTGATAGCCCGAGAAATTTAGAAGGCCGTTCCGTTAGAAATATTTAATGTTAAAAATATTAAAACTACTTTAAAGGTTGTATTAGGCATTAATATACGAACTATTACATTGTGGTTACAATCTTTTATCGTCGGGATTGAGACGCGCACTGTGCCAGTACGCGTTAGTAAATCCAGTAGATCACACGGTCCAAGAGGTCGTACCTTATTCCTTAATTATTCAAATTGATGATATTAATATATGTATAGTTATTTGCGAGTTTAATTTGTACGCCATCTTACAATCCAGAAGTGTGGTGGATTAAGCTTCAAGTCCTCTCACCCTGGAGGGGAGGCCTAAGTCCCTTCAGTGCGGTATAATGGGCTGATTCAAGGGAATATATGTATTAGCATACAGTACAAGCGCATGCTGTGATAAGACCCTTACTTCAAATTTGTTTTAATAATTAATGTAAAACCGGTCAATCAAAGTCCGACTCGGGCACCAAGAGTTTCATACTGCCAAGCAATATATTTGTGTGAAAATGTATTTAAAAAAGTGCTAGATATCGCAACAACCAGTGAAAGAAAAAATATTTGTTTGCTATGGCCCCTGCTAGGAAACTACATTAAAAAAAACTGATTGGCAGTTATAGGAACTGCCAACAGAAATGAAAACTTAGAACTTTTAATATTAAAATTTGAATTTTCATAATGTTATTAAAATTATCAGCATTTTCATGTCGTTTTAGCCTCACCCCTTTGCCGTAAGAAGTTTAACTTCAAAAATCAGTGTTTTCAATATTAGTTGTTAAATAGTAGGTACTCAATATACAGAAGTGCCAAATTTCTATCTACTTTAGTTTTTGAAATAGAACACTTTGACGGCTCTCTGTTTCTTTATTTTTAAAAATTAAAATTAAAATGAAATATATATTTGTGTCCTATGTAATGCGTTCTAGATAATTAAGTCCTACGTAATATATCCAGACGTATCCTTTCTTACGTCTGGCTTTAATGGAATTTCTAATTTAATATTCCGTGTAAGGTTCTCAGAAATTCAAATTTTATGTTCATTTTTTCAGCAAATAAATACCATACGAAATTCCGAAAATATATATATTATTTATTCTAAGTAAAATGATTTCTTTCAGAATCGGTTTTTCAATAAAAATTAAATAACTATATCAAAATTGAACTTCTGAAATCGACTCTTTACATAAATTTTTTGGTACATTTAATTACACAAAAGTATATAGGCAATCAAATGTAGTAAATCTATGTATGCCTTCTAAGTAAATAAATAAATATACATTATTTCAGGCTGGGGTCCATAGTTAGTGAATTACAATGATCTTAAACCTAAAGTAAACACACAATGAAATAAAATTATTCGATGTCACAAAATAAAATAAAAGAAAATTGCCTAATATTAATTTGAAGGTGAAAAGTATTTTTCTCCATAATATTCTCCATTGTACAGACTGAATAAAAGTGCATCAAGTACGTCTTTTTCATAAGGCGGCAAAGCTAACTGATGCATTTAAAAAGCACTTTGACATAATTTTCTCATTCCGCATATATTTAACAGTTCATAATATCACTGTAAATCCAGTAAGCGAACAAAGAAAATCGTTACCCGATTTTCCCAATTATTTCTACAAACGTTGAATAAATTAAATTTTAACGTCGTCGTACGGCAACGTGACTTTGAATCTCTTTGAAGATTTATCAAGTCACGAGAAATTAGTGGAAAACAATATGTATGGCCTTGCAATGGTGTGCTTAGCGAGAGAGCGCTGAGTCGGCACCATTGTTCCTAAAGCTGGGGATTACTGCCGAGCTTATACGTTAGGGCGCAAGCACATAAGCACACCGTCCGTTTCGGTTGTACTGTTTAAATCAGTGCTTATTCGAATTACGCACATGTCGGTGAACGTGTTCGAAGCGTTGGTGTTTTAATGAATGTTTGTTTGTAGGTTAGATCTGTCATTCAAATTTGGTATTATTGAGTGAGATTGGTTTTGCACAGGTCTACGGTTTGCTTTCTAATTGTTGTTGTAGCGATCCGGGTTCCACAGACAGTGAAACTCATGGACAGTTCTTTTCACGTTGAATTTGTTACAGCATATACAAGAAAATGATTTTTCTTTGGAACTGTTTTTTAATATGAATGGCAAATGCCCTTGAATAATCGACCGATTTGATTCAAAACATTACTGTATTGGTAAAGTGTATATACTGTACGAAAACTAAAGTATTTATTCGCGTATTAAAATTTATAATCGAGGAAATTTTAAAATTATTTGCGCATGACAAATTGTCGCTGTCAATTTATTTAAGCCAAAAAGACAATTTCTGACGATTTATAACTTTAATTGTATACAAATTTAGATGGAAATTGGGCGTCAAAAACATAAATAACAAATATCGCCTAACAGTTCGGTTATAATTTACAGAGAGTTTGTATACGGTAAGCACGGAGTAGTCACACACATAAGCATATACATAAACCTTGGCCCCTTGTTCCGTTTTCATTGTATGGCTCTATTTACGTAGATATTATAAAATAACAAAAGATTCACAAGTGGCTTTTTATTTTTTGCGGTTGTCGAATTAATATGATACGAACAATGTGAGAGTAAAATGATAAGTAAATACTAATCATATCTAACTATACTGATAATATGAAGAGGAAGCAATCTTTTGTTTGCTTTTACAGTTAAATTCAAAAACTATTTAATTGATTTAAAAAAATCTTACACGTGTAGATAGTTACATTATCAACAAGTAACATGGGCTAAAATTTTTCAAACTAGCTTTCGCCCGCGGCTCCGCTCGCGTGGACTACGCAGTTGTACCGAGACCGCTACAATTTTTGCATAGATATAGTTTATAAGCTGAAAAATGGCATAGATTACTTTTTATACAGGAAAAAGGGTCCCGGTATAACTGTGTAGTCGAAGCGAGCGGAGCCGCGGGCGGAAAGCTATTAATTAATTAATTCTGTGAAATAACTTCGTGTGCATCGAAAATCAATAGATCCAACTAACATGTACATGTATTCGAGATACACGTTCAATTACCATTATCAATTACCAATATCTGCTTGTAGCAGTTGTAGAATATAATGAGGTTAAATTCCTTTAGATCCAGTTAGCAAAACGCCTTCGGCGTAACAGTCTGTGTGATTATGAGAGGTCTTGCTTCAAAATCTATCTTTGTTACAGAAGTTGTATTCCCTTTGTGTCTTACGTATTCTGAGGGCCATATAAACATGGTTGCTATACATTTTACGCTTAGCATTGTAGTTTCCAATTGAAATTTTTTTTCAAACCTTTTGAAGCTTAATTCAAATGAAAATTATGAAAAAAATCGATATATGGAAAATTTAATTGTCTAGTAAAAACATGACCCAAACAAAATACATAGAATAAAGTTTATATAAAAAAATATATGATCAGTTCTTTATATAATGATAATATTTGAATAATTAATCATCATCATCATAATCAGCCCGTGTCTCTCCACTGTAGAATATAGGCCTCTCCCAAGGCTCGCCACCACACTTGGTCCTCCGCCTTTCGCATCCAACTACCCCCGGTATGGTGCTTCAGTTCATCTGTCCACCTGGCCGGGGGGTGTCCAACACTTCGCTTTCCGGTACGTGGCCTCCATTTGAGAACTCGTCTACCCCATGGGTTATCAGTTCTACGGCAAATGTGACCGGCCCATTGCCACTTCAGCTTGCTGATCGCTTCGGCTATGTCGACAACTTTAGTTTTTTGACGGATTTCAGTGTTTCTGATTTTATCCATCAAAGAAACACCGAGCATAGCCCGTTCCATAGCACGCTGAGCGACTTTAAATTTGTGGATCAGTCCTGCCGCCTGCTGAATAATTTATACAAAAATTCAATGTACAGAAAACTCTTATTACCTAATTAATCTTTTACATTTATATACCAGTTTACTAATTTTATAATTTCCATTTTATCAATTGATTTTAATTAATTATTTACAGACTGGGCGATTGGTTGAGTGGTAAGAGATCCTACCTGCGGAGCCAAGGGTCACGCGTGTTCGATTCCCGCACAAATATTTGTATGTATGAAAGTGTCTATTTGTTGCGTGTTCAGGTGTAAAAAGCATATATATACATATATATATATATTATAAAAAAGAATATTTAAGTACGTATACCAGTTGTCTAATACCCCATAACACAAGCATAATTCTTTGTTTACTTTGAGACTAAATGGCGCTGTGTAGGATATCTCAGGTGTTATTATTATTTTGATCACAGATTAAAAAATACGCAGAAATACTCGTCTAGTACGTCCCAACCGGCGTTAAACGACAAGACACGTTATGGGATTGGGACGAAATGAGGCAACAAAACTAATATCGCTCGTTATAACGTATGAAGTATTCAAATCTAAATATACATGTAATTTTGTCGCACAGCATATCGTCGCAAGTCGGCTGAGGTGTGAAAGGGGCTTTATGTTAGTCGATAATGGAATGCAGCTTATCCTAACAGTCCTCTTTGAAAATTCCAGTGGTCAGTATTTATTCGTATGTGGTCTGGCGAAACTATTCTGCGGGTTTGTATTTTGAGATTTCATCTAATTGTTGAAAAAAAATTCTTACTCTGATAAATGTACCACTTTATAATCTGAGACGTAACAAAGCTATTTGATTGTGTTAAAAAAAATCGTTTTTGAAATATACTTTAGTCACTTTAACAAATTTTTTTATGTAGAAGGCAAACATGTTCGCATTGCCAACATTTGTTTAAAGTAAATAGAAAAAAAATATAGTTTGCATTAAAATTAAGATTTATATACAAATTCTAAAAACAAACGTAGAGTAAAATTTAGAAAATCATTCAAAACCATCGCAAGCAGTTATGTTATGACGTACATGTGATAAAAATTTTGTTCGCTAATAATATGCTTTCAGACGACAATAAAAAAATTATATATAAGTAATACGCGGCGTTTTATTTCTTAGTGATATCACGGCGCAAAACGTAAATAAAGTAAAAAATATTGTTAGAAAAATTAAAAAAAAAAATACCACTTTTATGAAAAAAAATTAATAACCATTTTCCTCGTGTAAAATTAAATAATTCACTATGGGGTTGATGTCTATTCTATCGAAACTCATTTTTTGTTTTTTGCTTTTCATAAGACAGGGCCACATTTACGTCGTTATAATATAATGCCTTTAACTAACGCAGTGACTAGGTGGTTAGGGTTACACCTAAAGTATAAGTAATGTAACACACCATTAAGCGATAATAATCGTCTTGATAAGTTAGTTTGTTAGCGTCGTGATAGCCTAGAGCGCAACGAACCTGTCTCAAATTTATAAGGCCATAGGGCCTTGGTTCGAATCCGGGCTTGTACCAATGAGTTTTTCTGACTTAAGTACATTCACTATCGGACGTTGTCAATAGATGGCGGTCGTTACAATCCCCAACTCGCAGTGGAGTAGCGTAGTGGATTTGGGCTCCAAACCCCCTCCTCACCATGGGGAGGCCTAAGCCCTTGCAGTGGGGTAAAATGGGCTGATGATGATGACGATGAAGTCAGTTTGGCTCTGCCATAATAGAATAAAGTAATATATAATCCAGAACAACATCGTCAGCTAACGCGTGTGAATGTAACAAATTTTCATTGTTTTTTTTTTTTCAGAAATCAGGGCAACGCGCGCCTCGTGTATTGCAAGTCATCTTCGTCACGTTTCGACGCGTTACCCTTTGTGAATACGTTTGGGACTGTATATTCTACGTGAATGCTCCTATGAATTTCCACCTTTTTTGTTCTGAATTTTCCTTGTTTTGAAAGCAACTGAATAATAAAAAAATGTTTAAAAATTTTCATATTTACATTTTACAGTCCTTGAATTCGCTTTTAAATCATCAAGTTTAATGTATGCCACGATTTGTTGTGTCTTTTTTTTGCGTATGATTTTGTCTGAGTTTTTCATTGATTAATAAATAAGTAATTGATTCCCTCCCCCTCCCAAAAAAAACGTGTTTTAATTTTTATTTTCCAGTCAGTAAGTACATCCTCAAAACTCTGAAAAATAAATCTGACAGGTTTGATGTATATACATTAAAATTGTTAAAATAAATTCAATTTTTTTAATTCATCAAATTTTTATTCAATGAGCGATCGTCCATATCTCGTAGTAAATTTTATGCTGAACTATTATAAAGATTAATACATACAAATAAATCTAAGAACTAATTAACAATATTTACAATATTTACAACATAAAAATATCGTCCAGGTTGGTCCCATGTGGCATCGATCCCATTACGCTTGCACTGTTTCCGCGCTGCACAGCGATGCTCAGTTGCTGTGCAAAATAGGCACCCGCTCTGGGATCGCCAGCAGTGCTGACCAGACGGGTGGACAAATCTTTTACGAATTTTTTCGTATCAATAATGTATTTAAAAAAACAGGTCATGTTAACACAAACTTATAATTAAGTATACAATATGTTTCAAATGTTTGTAAAGGCTACATAGCCTGTGTAATAAAAAAAAATATGGCTTCTGTTCAAATAAAATAAGATCATTTTGTACAGATTCGTAATCTCATGTATGTGGGTAATTGAAAAAAACACATGTTTTTTGATACCTCTAAATGATGTTATTGTTGTGAATAAATGCAAACTAGAGGGTTTATTACTAACCCTTAAGTGTTCCACTATCCACCGCCTGGCTTCATCATCAGACCGTCATTGAAACAAATCAAATGAGTCCAAACTCGAGGGGTTTATAATACCCATAGAAGAGTTCCATCATCGAGCAGCATCAGCGGATCAGCTCGATGGTACCAGATTATGAAATTGTCATCTGAATTACATACACCTGTAAAGTTTTAAATCGATACGAAATAGAACGGTAAAATCGATCTCCAAAAATTGTTTAAAAATGCAAATAAAATAAAAGCGTGTAAAAAATGCCGTGCATTGTTGGATTTCGATCTAATATGTTTTTTATCGACCTTTATAATGAATGACTGGAGTATTTGAGGATTGGTTAAAGCAAAAGCCTCAAGGAATTTGGTGGGGAATTCTTCATCTGTGCTATGTTCGCGTTAATTTTCTTTTCAGTATAGTCCCACAAAAAAGTCCAAGCGATTTAAATTATAAATGCGAGGGTGTATGATATAGGTACAAAACGTAGGGGAACCCGGGGCATGATGGGATAGTGAGGCAAGATGGGGTACCTCTCTTCTAACGAAACTAAACATCATACCTACACTCTTCTTATTCTTATTCTTATCTTAATTATATTCGTGGATTTTTAATAGATTCTGAAAATTATCAGGCCCACAAATATAGTCAGAGTTGAAATACATAAAAAAAACCGGGTGCGTTTATCAGTGTTTATACGCCCAAGAAGCGAAACTTCTATGGGTTGAACGCAATTTTTTCTTATTTTTTTAAATGCATCAACAAAATAAGTTTTTTTTTATTTTTGTAAAATTAACGCATTTTCACCGCTATTCCAGTTGTCACTGGATGCCATTCGAAACTTGTGTGAACGTTTAGGCACTGCGTAGCGTCGATAATGCACGAACGTGATGCGTCGACTATACGGTCGGTTCCGGGCAGCCTATATAGGGAGAGATTTATAGATCACTTGATCCTTATATAATTCGTCGGTTTTGGATGCGTAAAATGCCAAAAGTTATTGTTTGTGGACAATTTAGTTTCTAGGACGCCCCTTACCGACCCTTCCATCACACATATTGTGATTTGTTTGAGTATGAGCACAAATTTACATATTTTATTGTATTGCGTATCAAAGGGATCAACAAAATCACTACCTCGACTAGTTGATTGACTGAAAGCATATAATTTGAACAATCAATATTAAAATTAAAATAGGAAAAGCTCCTTTAACCGAAAGCTCTCGCATATAGACAATGTACGTGTTGTAGGTTTTTGCGCACACATCAAAGGGAATAAATAGATTAAAGCGGTCGGCGCCTGTCCACTCTTGTCAGCTTGTGGATGTTTTACACAATGATGGCCCATCAGACCGTTTTTCCTTATGGCCTATCGTGAAGTTGGAATTTAATGATTTTAACAATAAAGCTCAGAACAAGTTGGTGGAATAATTCGTGATCGTTCGCGCAGAAAACTTGTTGCGGGACTTAGGGTGGCGAACTGAGCACGGTGGGCTCATTAATCCTTCTAAAAGTTTATTTTAACTGCCATTAACTGGTGGGACAAAAACAGGCGAAATTATTTTGTTATATATGCCCATTATATAATACTAATCATTTTCCCGAGCGCAACGAACCTGTTTTAAATTTACAAGGCTGTGAGCGTGGTTCGAATTCGGGCGTATACCAATGAGATTTTCTGACTTAATTACGTAACTATCACTGACTCCGTGCCTCGGAGAGCACGTTAAGCAGTCGGTCCCGGTTGCAGTCAATAGTTGGCGGTCGTTACAATCCGCGAACCCGCAATGGGGGAGCATGGTGGGTTTAAGCTGCAAGTCCATGCACCCTGGGGAGAGGCCTAAGCCCCTGCAGTGGGGTATAATGGGCTGATGGAATGGAACCATTTTTCCACCGTCGCACGTCGTCATCGTAGCACTTTAAATACAAATCCTAAATACAGAAGTATATATATTTTATTGCATTAGAAACATTTTTTTATCTAAATGGTCGAAGGTTTTTGTAAACTAGGTACTTGGCGTTAGTATTATATTATAAAATTGGAAAGAGCGCTGAAGTCTGCAATACAGTTGTAATTACATGTTTCCGACACAAATGTCTTGATAATGTAATTTCTAACCTCTAAGCGACTCATTAAATTGTAACATGTGCCTTTTTCGTTTTAAATAAAGATGATTATTATTATTATTATAAACGTATGTACAACGGTATACGGAAAAACTATATACAGTCTATGTTTTACTGTTTTTATTTCTTTTTTGTTAATGAATATACAATAAATAAATTTAAAAGCAATAAAAAAAAATATTATCAAGACATTTTATGAAACCTGACTTACATAACTCTTGTAAAAAGAGAGACAAATAAAAAAAGAAAACGTCTCAGACAAATTTTCAAGATTTTTTTTATATTTCTTCCAATTAATAAAGCATGCATGTCTGCACACTGTGCAGTTGGCCTCAAACAAGTAGTATTGTTTAATACCTTTCCGTAGTCATATATAGGTAATAATTGAACCTTTTTCATTTCATTCTGTCCATCTGTCTGTCGGTTTGTCTATCCGTGTATCACGTCCATTTCCCTCGAAGACTTTTGGCACTATATAGTGGGTCATTTTTTCATCACTGCATAATTTTTTATATAATTCAGTACCTGACGTGAATAGAACAAAGTACCTTAAAATAATCGAACTTTTACTTATCATTATCCATCGCATAAGATGATTGCGGGGGATGGGCGCGCAGGGGCACGGCGGCACTCGGCAATGCCAGTAAGGTAATACGAATCGCGGCATTTTTATGGATATATTTATTCAATTCTATTATTTTTATTTTTGAATAAATAGACAAATAAGTGAAATTATATATTTTTTTCTATACGGTAAGGAAAGGTTAGTGTAATCTATATGAACCGTTATACAATGGTATAAAGACAGAAACTGAGGTATATGATAAATATGCCTGAAAGCGGAAAAAAGTTACAGCACATTTTCACGTGGAGACCCTTAGATAAGCCAATAATTTGTGAGATGTGCGCCCCTACAGTCCGTAGTCCTAAAAAGTGTTACTTTAAATATGCAACTATGAGGTGGAAAATTAAAAAAAAATTGAGTTTGCACAACTTAAAAACTCTTTCAAAGAAATTAGTTAGAATTATTTGGTTGAGTAGTTTTTGAGATATTTGTTTTCAAACTTATTTGAATTTTAACCATGAAAGTTCATGTCGAATAAGGGACCCTTAACTTTGCGTGGTGCTACACGCACTTAACCGGTTGTTTTATCATTTTGAGAGCTTTAAGCATTAAAAACTTTTTATAATATAATTTACTTTCAAATGGCCGTACTCTAAATATGTTCTTCGAGCGCATAAAGTAGAGTCGGTCTAGCAAAATACTCGATCAGCATACTTTCATCAGCAACTTTCCGGGAAACTCAAAAAAGACAAAAATAAACTAAATAAGGTACCTAAAACCCGAAAGTTGTTTCCGTTTTTGAAGTTACTTAAATTAACTTCAACAACTTGCAAGAACTGATCATCCTCTGGGGGTATTCCAAAACTAATTATCATTGTTACAAAGTTTAACAGAAGAGTTAAGCAGTTCTCTGGTTAAGCGAAAGGTTGGCGTCTTATAAACTTATCTGTAAGGCAAAGCGAGTAAGTACAATAAATATTGAGCTTTTGGATTTTCATAGCTTTTAAGCATTTTAGAACGTTACATGTCACGTCTGAATTGTTATTTAAAAAGTTTTTACGATGTGCCAATATGTAATGATATATGACAATGCACCCCGCAGACGTAATAAAAATTCTAGACTCCCTGTCACTGAACAACAAATTAAATTCTGTAATCGCGGCCGCGTAAATATATATGAGTTGAACAGCAGCGTTGGGTTTTAATACAGTCATAAATGTCAGTTCACAGTATCGAAGTGACATTTCGCATTTTCGTGGGTTGAAATCGGTGTGCGGGGATTTCTCGGGGGTGCAGAGTGCCGCGCGGGGACCTTGCGCAGTGAAATTCAGACTAAAACTCCCCATCATACACCAGCTAGCTATAGTATGAGTGGTTAGACGGTAAACGCAAAAGAGGGCTTCTAGTCAATTTGTACTTTTACGTTAGTTCGCGATACTATATCCAGGTATTCCTAGGTTTATGGTGTACACTGACTCACTGACGACAATCACGTTAAATTTAAAGATTTGTCTTTCAAAATAATTTTTTTTTTAAGTCAAAAATTACTGCCAAAGATTCTTGTAAATTTTATATACTTACTTTATATTTACTTAAAAAAAAATTTTATAGGAAGGTTTCGAATGTAAAGCGTAACGAAACACCTAACTTTATTAAAAGCTGAAAAGCTTCTGCAGCGCTGGTGCCACGGTTGAACTCGTATTAGTAAATGTTGCGATATTTTAAGTTTTCCATATTGTGTACAAGAACAACGTCAAAGAAAAATCAAATGGCGTAAAAACAAATGAATCATGAAATTCGAAACAGAAGTACTACCCGGTTAAGATGCTATTAAGATTGGACGTTTGATAGTTGAACTGCATTGAATCGCCAGTGTGACCAGTTTTAGTAGATTTTTACTATTTGGTAGTTTTAAGACTTCAAATAAAAATGATAAGTAGTATAATAATTTTCAAAAATCAAATGACAATTTCGTAGTTAATTAATATAATTTTGTGAAAGTATCCCAACTTTATTTTTGTTTTTATTTGTATTATTTATTTCTGTCTATGTCTTTTCTGATTTCTAACAGTAATATATATTCGTATTTTAATGCACTTAGACAATGGCAACTCACTATTTGCTGACACTTTAGGTTAAATATGATAAATTATTATATATCTGGTTTTAGAGGAGTTATATCCAGACTCGTTAAATAAATATATTTACAAAAAAAATCTACCGTCTTCATCCACAGTATTATTCCAGATAGTTTTCTCGTCCGATCTAACAGAAAAAAACGGGAAGAAACAATGTTTAACGGCTAACGAATTTTTCACACCGGATGGAAAGCAAAATAAAAAAAGTATTTATGTATATCGTTACATTCTTATTAGTGTACAACCTGTCCCTTCATTAATTTTTTTCGTGTGTAATTTTATAATTTTAAAATGCCATTAATTTGGTTTGCCTGACGTTTTCTTATCTCCAACTCTTCGTGCTCGGCTCTGTTGAAATCGCTTGTTATGATAAAATGTAACACGAAAATATTCAACCTCTAATACAAAACAGGTGTTTCAACATATATAACACTATAACACATTTTTGTAAAAAAAATTATTAAATGTTTCGACAAAAGTTACGGACCAATTTTCGAAAATTTAGTACTTTATTATGCCCCGCGAGTTTCTGCATCTTTTGAAACTACTGACTTTCGTCTACCTTTATATCTTTCTGAAATATATCCGAATCTCATTCTTCGGGGTAACTGCTCTGATAATCATTTAATGAAAAGGGCACCTACTCAGCCCACAGTATTCGACCGATTCTAAAACTTCTTTTTACAAACGGTGGGTAATCTATCTGCCTCGAGAGCATTTTTTTCGATGTTGGCTTTCGTTTTCGAAATAATCAACTTTTATTCTGAACAATCTGGAAATTCCGTCTTTTCTCTCACCATTTTCACTTTTCCGAAAAAAGTTACGGATCCATTTTAGAAAATTTGGTATTACACGATGCCCCACAAGTCTCTGTATCTTTAGACAGCACTGCTTCTAGTTTACCATCATAGGTTTCGGTAATATAACCGAATCATGAAAACGATCTGATACACTTTTTCAATGTTAATATTAATCTATACATAAAATGCAACGCAATTACTCGTTTCAAACGAAATTACCAAACACTTTGTTCTCGGGAGAAAATTCTCACGCGAATAGTTTTGCGAAATTAACACGGTGTGTGTAGTTGTTTCCCAAATGCATATTTATGGCGTTAGGTATATTAAATTTGTTAACAGATAGTGTGCTAGATAAAATGCAAATGTTTTTAACAAATTACGGACAACAAATTATCCGTAACGAAACTTCGAAAACTCCGTAATTTTATTTACGTTGTTTCTTTGTTATAAAAACCGAATTTTGATTCTCTACATGACGTAAGTTCCGTCGATTTCGTGTACAAAATATTCCAATGTTAAAATATATACAGACGCCCTCCATCATAGTAAGTACACTAAGTTGCTCCAGTCGCGACCTACAAACGCGACAAGGTTCGAGACTAAGCAAACTCCTATTAATTTTCTCCCCGCAAAACCTCCCGTCAAACACACAGGCATCACGGGAAAATGTAACGGCAATGTTTAATAATGCAAATGTTTCCTTTTGATAAAATACTTTGAGTGATATACGTATTAGTGTTTTTCACGTCGTATCTCTCAGGACGAATGGGAATAATTAAATAAATTAAAATATTTTAAGGAAAATCATTTCAATCATGATCATAATTAATTCATTTTTTTCTGGATTAATTAATATGAGATTGTTTGTTTGTGGGGTATGTAAACGAAAGGTTATTAAAAGTCTAATTAAATAAATATATAGTTTAAGCTTGTTCATGTAGTATGAACTGGTCGCTTGGGAGAGGGCATGGGTCCATGAAAAGAGTAGCATCACTTACTAAATTTCGTGAAAATTGTGACTTGTTTTGACTTGTGATCTTTCTCGGATAGCCATTTCATATAGGGTAGATATCAGATATAGTATATATATCTTGTATATGACTTAGTAAATTTTTACAATTTGATGTTGATTTGTGATTTGTTTTAATTTTAACTGTTATAACGTAAATGTTTTACTAACAAATGAGTCTTTGTTACTTGATATGAAATAATAAATAAATAAAACACATGTTAAATAATTATACAATTTATTTTAGTATTTTCGTTTATAAAACAAACTCATTTAAAAATATCATTCTGTCGTATTAATGTTATCAAATTACTATAGATACTATTATATACAATTTGTTTTCTTTTATGAAAGTAAGTTTAAATAATATTTTTTCTAATTAATCTTTACTTATGATTAATCTTTAAAATTAATCAAAAATATCAGATATATCTAAGATCTAAAATTATATGAATTGTGTAACTTGAAATAGTTTTTTTATTGTTAGTAACGAGTAGTGAGAAATAGACAAATGTTATGAAAACAAAAGTTTGATTTCTTATTCATATTTTTGTATATATTCAAGATTATTAATGTAGATCTTAATATTTTTGAGTTACATCAAGTACTTAATTTATACATTTCGTAACTTTGTGTGACAAAAATTAGTCCAATTCATGGGATGCTTTTAAAAAATAATAATTTTGCTGCTTAGTACGAAAAGCTTTCGTATAGCTAAACCATTTTTCACGAAACATTTTACTAAATCCAGTAGATTTACCTTAGGCCCTTAGATAAACAAAGGATACAAAATATTTTGTCCTCCAGGGCACCTCCAGTTTCATAATTTACCCTTTTCGTTGTTTCGAGTATCTTCCCTGTATTCCAGTTAAACACTATTTACATAACCTTATATTTTCAATGAAAAAAAATTACAACAAAGATTATATTAATATTTTTAATTTGTTATAGGTCAAATTTGCTATGTCCAAGCTGACTTCAGACTAAACCTCCATATTAAGATTGGATATGTTTAAGTCTACATTCCGAAAAAAAAACGATCGAAATAACTAAAATGTAAAATACCCATACTACATTGAAACGTCAATGCAATGTGTGAAAAATGACGAAAATCAAATGCGCATATATTGATAATTGTAAGTAATTGCGCTAAACGCAACGTAAATAAATAAATAAAGTATATTTTCAATGTTTCCCGACTATGTGCAAGTCTTATACATTTTTTTAACCCTGCGTTATGTAGAGCACTTTAATACAATGTAGAGGAAATTGTTTAGGCGTTTCTTTCGGTGAACGACAGTTCTCAGCGATCTGAATCCACTAGTTACAGTTATGACAAAGGTTTGATACATACTTTTTTTTTCAGCTCTTTAACCTTAAACTTCACTCAAAATCTGTTACCTATACCTTACATCTTTAAATATATACGACGTCTCTCATCGATTTGTGATTTCGCTTGTCTACTAGTGCGTCTTTTGTATTCGAAGATTCAGATGTTCTAGCTCTTCCAGGAATCTGGAAGAACTAGGACATATTCAATATAATATTGTTTATATATAATATTGAATAAATAATATGTTTACATAGGTTTTAGTATATTCGATGCTGTTTCTAGGATGTTCTACTATTTGTCACTTAAATTATTTAGTTGTGAAACTTCAAGAATCGCTTATGTAAAGTTGGAGTGATAGCTCGGAGTTAACTAGTTTTACAGTATAAACCAATTGCGGTCGTCCACCAAAACTTTAAGTTTAAACTAAATTCGTTTTTGATTACTTCTAAAGTCCTAAATAATTGCTTAAGTAAATGCCATTGAAAATGTTTAAATTAAACGTAAAGGATATTAATGGTGATGGGCGTGGTCCTACCGATTTGACCTACTGGTAGGACCACGGTATATCACTATGTACCCATGGTCCTTTTTGACCATTGATGGGCGATTAATAGTATCGACATATTTCTGTATTTTTATTAAGTAAATAATTAAGATTAACATTTTTTTTTATTTAAAATAAAATTCATTTTGTAGCCGAGACATCCTTTCTTCATTTAAAATTAAATTCATTTTAAAGTCGAAAACGTTCAAAATCATTTTTTGCTCAGGTTTAGGTCCAGTAGGACCACGGGTACATAGTAGTATACCGTGGTCCTACCAGTAGGTCAAATTTAATCAGTGCGACCACGGGCTCTTCACCATATTAATTCGATTAATTATATATTTCTGTTTTCTATAAACATTCTCAGTTTCATAGAGCTTTGATAACTTTCCGTTTTCTCGACTAGTAATTTAGTTTAACGTGCCAACACGAATTTGCTGATAAATACGATCGCCAGACAGCTCTAAAATTGCGGGACGACTCGATAATTTCAGTCAATCAATCAATCAATAATCTTTATTTACGTTAACAAATTAACATAACTTTACTAATGATTGGAGTCTCCTTTTAAGCATGTAATGCCTGTGTCAGGAGACTCCACTCTTCCATAGCTACAAACTTAAATAAAATGATAAGTTTTAAATGTTGTTATGCATGTTCACCTTTGATCAGTATAATTGACAATACTCTAGCTGACTATTTAAAAAAAATATTTAATAATTAAAAGTTTTCTAAATATATCGTAACAATGAAAGAATTTAAAAAAAAGTCATTATGCCTATGTGTGACGTCAGGCCATTTAAAATAATGTTAAACATCGCTTTGCAAGAAAGAGACAGAGATAAAATTTTAATAGCTTATAATTTTCATATTCTTCAACCGAATATAATTTTGTTTATGAATTTTGTTATCGTGTAAAGCCTATTTTTATAATTTCACAATAAATATAATATGTTTAACAGTAGTCAAGCACCGTATATTCTGGCTTCGACAACAACTGATCGAAATTCAGGAATTCTGAAAATCTCTATTTTACAGAATCCTTAAAAAACACAAAATATATCCATACTGTCATATCGACAAATTTAATTATTCAACCTTCACAAAATACAAATAAAAGATCATTACGGCAGGTGCAGTAGAAGTATACAAATAATATTCACCAAGTATTGATATATTAATATACATTTTACATACAGCCAATGTTTGGCCCAATACAGCCAATACGGCCAAGTACTGCCAATACAGTTTGCGCCAATACATCACGTCTCGTTCTATTCCATATTATGATCATATTACCTACCCGCTGTTCTAATAAATTTATACTGGATATTCATGTGAACGTAGTCTAAACTTAAAGCGCATGTAGAGCTTACTGGACTAAACAAAGTTCATAAAAATAATATTAAAAAATAAATAAAACTTAAACCACATTTTTCTTAGTAACCGTTAGTTTGCGCCATTTGCTCACTAGAACCTTTCGTTCGGTAAACTCTAGGTACACGTTCTATAAGTTTGGACTACGTTCAGCCGAACAAAAGGTAAGCTCTGGCCAATCAAAAGTTTAATGCGGTTTTTTCATATACATTGTATAGATGAATACAATATTATATAAGGTAACAGAAAAGCCTTGCATGCGTCTTTGTAACGATTGCTCGACTTTCGTTAATAGACACGCGATGTCACATATGAATATGACAATTTTATTTCGATCGCTACGGGATTTTGGTTAAATGTAAGTAGGTACTACCTCACTGATTTCTCCATAGAGTAAATAAATTTTAGAACAGAGTTTGGTTTTAATAGAGTCAGAAATGTCACTCCACATTATCGAAATTGACAAATGCGATTTCGCGGAGGTAAAGGCTGGCGCGCAGGGACCTCGCGGATTGAAACCGGACTGAAACTTGCCAAAGATACACCAGCAAGAAGTGTGTTTAGACGGTAACCGCAGAAGAGTGCTTCTAGTCAATTCGTATTTTTATGGATTTTTCACATTCGACGTGTTTATGTATGTAGAACACTAGCTTTCCGCCCGCGGCTTCGCCTGCCTCTACACAGTTGTACCGCTAAAGGGACGCGATGTTCCAGGAATTGTGAGACGTTCTAGAACATTCTGAAACTAAACTACTTAAGAAACCTCTATACCGAATTTCATGAAAAGCCTTTTAGCCATTTTAGCACAAAAATTTAGCTATCCCATAGGAACGGTGTATTTTTCTAGGATATTAAAAGGATGATGTCTTTCAATTCCTGCTTGTCGGGTACCTTGTTATTATATCTACATTGACGAGCTAGATGAATTCACTTAATGTATGTTAACTTTTGATTTCTGCCTGTCTGGCATCTAACAGGTATAGACAACTTAAATTGTAAGTATTTTCTGAAAAATATCCCAAGGAACCTTGCCTTATTCTGGGATAAAAACTATGTTAATTCAGGTTTATACTGCCCGTGTGCAAAATTCCACCATATTCGTTTAGACGTTTTTGGGTGATTGAGTAACAAACATCCGAACATACAGATTTTAACATTCTGAATAAACCAATGCGACGGTTTTGATGGTGTTAAGTTTATAAAAGAGTCACGGAATTTACAATTCCGAATTTTTGACACCTCAACGAATTCACACAATTCCAATACTTAAGAATAATACGTGATATAAACCATGTAGCAATTTTGCCGTAAAAGCTCTCCTATTAATTCCGATCGATTTCCCACACAAAATTTATTTGTCCAGAGTTAAAAAAACACACGTTTTATTTTATCATTTTAATGAGTAATGCATGTCATATGATTTTCGTTATATAATATAATATTTACAAAATATGTTCTTTCTTACACGAAACCGTGTTAATTTTGGTTTTCAAAACTCGCTCACACACGTAACAAAGTCGAAAATTACGAAATATTAAAACAAAAAAAAATCAGAAGGCTTTTGAAAAAATATGGAAATGAGCGGTGTCGTTTAAGCTTTAATTTAAAAGCTCTTTATCTGCACAGACTTTATTGTGACTTGGCAAATTAGCTTTACTTGCCAAGTCATGATAAAACGCCGCTTTTGTCTTATTGTCGCAATCGTCTTTTGTCTTCTGCACCTCACGATGTACAAACACAGCCTGTCCAGATGTCTATACCTATATTAATACAAGTAACTAACTTTCTTTGTTACATATACCTAAGTTATTTCTGGAAATAAATTTAACGCATATTTTTTTGATCATATGTAATAGGGTTCCGTACACAAAAGTTACCAACGGGAATTTTATTACTGGCTCCACTATCCGTCCGTCCGCTTGTCTGTCACAGGACTGTATCGTCTGAACCGAAATAAATGGACACATGAAATTTTCACAGATTGTATATTGTTACGGACTACTGGTTCGGATATTGCTGATGCACTAAAACACTAATTTTAGTTCACTTTATTTTACTTTACTGACTTACTTCCAAAAATCTCTTCGTTCGACTCTGATCATCGGCTTATATAGCCCTCTCCCTTCCACGAGTCATCGCCGCGAATATTCTATCTCTCGAACATTTTAATTTATCAATTACATTTTTATTTGTCGACCGTGGGAAAAAATTTAAGCGCCATGGCGCCTAGTGAAAATGAGCGTTGATTTTTCGAATTATTGCGAGTATTCTTTGTAAAAGACCGTCTCATATTTTAAATTCGTGTAACTTAATTTTCTATCTGGATTTTTCTGTTTTATTGAATGGCTGTGGGAATTTTTCTAGTGAGTTCGATGACCTGTCTACGTGATATTGTAGATAGGCGTCACAATATTACTATGATCGCTATAACAACAAATAATAAAAATAAAATAAAGTAAATAATCAAAGGGGGTCCCTATACAAGAAACTTTTTTTATATATATAACACGGTGGTGGTACGGAATTCTTCGTATGCAAATCCGACTCGCACTTGGCCGGTGTGTTTTAATGAAGCCACACTCAAACCCTGAATTTTATCATAAAATAATCATTTATTTCGAATTCCACATGAAGGTGAGCGGGGCGTCGTCGTCGGACGCCTTGGACAGTTTGGACGTTTCGCGGTAACTCGATTTCTCGCCGTAAACTAACTGAATAAAGTTCAGATTATTAAATTTACGTGTCTTACGTTCCAGTTCTTTATTTTGGTAAAAAGTAAATAATTTTATTTAGACGTAGAATATTCTCTGCGTCACTTAAAATTAAATGTTGTACTAGTGTGCGTCGCTTTGTGTACTGTGAAATTATTTAGAATTAGAAAGTTGAACTGTTTAGAAATAAGTTGTATTTTTTTACCTCTAAAGCTCTTTACATGACATTTCTATAGCTCGCACAAATGTATAGACATTTGAGTTAAATTTGAATGTTTAATACGGTTTTGTATAAAACATTCAAATCTAACAGCAAATACAACAGCGACGAACCTGTTGGTTTAATTTTTAAGAAACAAGCTTTTGTCTTCTGATTTTTTAAGTTAAATGTACGAAAATTGGTAAACCTTTGGGTTGGGAACCAAATTTGTTGTATTTAAAAGTTCACAGATTTTGCATTAGAAATGCTTGCAAATCAGAAAATGGCTTTGGAAGTTTTAGAAAAAATAAAAACTCATGTACCTCCATATCCTTAAATACAAGTTTTTTGAAATTTGTCACTTTTCAGGGCCTACCTACAGGCCGCAATTATCAACCGATTTCCAAAATGTTTTAACCATCGTTAGACAAATTAGTTTCAGAGATGCGCTTTTGGCTAATTTTTGATAACTCAAATATTTTCGAAATAATTCATATTTATGTAAAAACGACACCCAAAAAACCCCTTTTTTCAGAAATTTTTTCTATTTAAAAAAAATTTACTTACCGATTTTCAAAGTTCCAACGGATATAGATGTCTCGATAGATTCTGCAACTTGTGAAATCCTTAGGACCACAGTCCCTTCGTTATCCTCGAAGATATAGCCAAATTTACGTCTCACAGAAAAAGGATCTGATAACCATTTTCAATGGTAAAATTTTTGGAAATTGGCGGCGTAAGGCAGCAAAATAATAAATGAAAGTTTGTATGGGACTTCTATCAATTTTAAGGATCGCTGAAATGAATCATAGAAAGTTTGGATATCGGCCTTGAAAATTGGACTTTTCGATGTTATTATCCATTAAAAAAGGATTTTTTGAAATTCTATCCCTAGAGGGAAAAATAACAAATGTAAGTTAGTATGAAAATTCGTAATTCTTCAAATTAAATGCATGAAAATTGAAACTTTGGTTCAGAAACTAAATATGTCGTGTTTCAACCTTAAAGTTAAAAAAATAAAATTTATTATTTGGCTTTATGGTCAGAAATTAGGAAGCACTTGTTTCAGAATTTATAGAAATTTAACTCTAAAGGGAAAAATTATGAAAAGTCGTACTTAACATTTTCGGTGGAAATTAAAAATGAAACATTTTAGTGTTTTTCTAAAATTGTAACATAATCCTCGATAAATGCTAATACAAGTGTAATCCATGCCAGCGAAGTCGCGGACGATCGCTAGTTTAAATACCAAATAGTGTCGTTTAAGTGTCATATAAATAATTCTTATAGTTTTCATTTCAAATTTTTAATTCAGATTCGTATAATTGGGCTCTTCACCTACTCACAAATCACATATCAGATCAAACCGTTTTTGCCAAAGTAAAATTGTATTCCTCAGTTGAAAAAAAAACGATTTAAATATTTCCTTGTTGATGATCCCTTTTACAATATTAACATGAGCTGGAGTCGTTAACTGACCCCACATCTCAAAAATCAAAACCACGCATACAGACCAAGTAAATATCTTGTTTATCTAACTCGATTACATTCGATACACTCTGTATCCACTCGTGTCCACTCGTCGAACGAATCCACCCGATAAGTGGACGCCGGTTCGTCGGTATACGCCCATTGGTAGAGTGAATCTCGTGAAGTCGATTCTTTTTTCAGTTGTGACTTACATTCGGTTTTTGTCTAATAAGAAAATCTAATATATATTCTGTGTTATTCACATTTTAGATCTGAAATCCTGAAATTTCTCGAAAAGTTTCATTTAACCTTCTTTATTTAACAGACCAACACAATGAACCAATGAACCACCACGAATACACCATGTTCAAATTATAATTTTACAGTTAAAGTTAATTGAGTGTTTTTAGAACTGGCAACACTTGAAATTTTCTAAATCCGCATTGACATAATGCATGCAAAAGTTTTGTCTGTTACATTTTAACAACTAAATCGCAGAACCGTTTTGATGAAATTTCGTTTCGAAACAGCTTGAAACCTGAGGAAAGACATAAACTTATTTTTACGGCTAAAATGTGTCTGTCTGTATATCTCTTCACACCTAAACCGCAAATTTCCAGAGGTTGCAGGGAAGATTTTGCAGGAAGATAGCTTGTATCCTGAAAATGTGTTAACATGGGTTAAATAATACAAACGTATAGTCCACGTGGAAGAAGACTTGTAATTAAGTCGCTAGTAATTATAACTTTAGGGGATTATAGAAATACCACGACGCCTAATATAATCTATCATAATAAATATTTCAGAGGGTGACAAGTTGGAGACTTTCACATAACTATCTACAATTATCTACAAACTATTTAATATATCATATATTTATTTGGAAAACCTATTTAAAACTAGGAAACGGCTATATTTCTGACTGTAAATATATGCCATATCTACTGCTATTTTATACGTCTTACTAAAACAATCCAGTTAATATTTTATGCGTGGTATCCGATCATAATATTAATATTTGATTTATTATAAATGTAAATAAAAATTATTGTAACTTAAATTAATAATATACCTACTGTAGTTTTGTTAATTTAGTACATGACAAAAGCAATGGATGGCATCACGGACTCAATAACACATCGTGTGCGAGAGCACATACGGGTAAAAGACTTTTCGTTTGAGCATTTATGATCATCGTTAGGCTTTCAAGGGTTCATTGCTGGAGTACAGCCCTCCCTCAATATTGTGTTAAAGAATTTGAACCAAAAACCCACCATGCTGGTCCTATGTAGTTGCTTTAGGTTTTACTGTGAACTATGAGGGAAGCACTATAATCCGTAGTTTTTTTTAAATTTATTTGTATCTCAGTAGTTTCGGAGATAAGAGGGACAATGTTCGATTTCCGTATATTTTCTTTAATTTCTGATGAACTATGCATTTATTTCAAAATATTAAAAAAAATCCAACTGCAAACCCACTTAATTGAAAAGGGAACATCTAACTATATATTTTATGTTTTGTGAATGTTTACAATGTATACAATGTTTTTTTTTTGTCCAATACTTGCTTAACAATAACTCTGAGGTATTAAAATATACTGTCATATAAATATGACTTGAGTAGTATGTGGTATAGTTCCAATCAACCTTTATGGCGGATGTGAACATAGGCACAAGTCGCGTCGCAGTAACCAGTTTTAGGTGTAGCGGGACGCAGTGGAGCGAGGGGCATATAACTGAACCTGTGCAAGCATGCTTAAAGCGTTGTATTCCGATCCGCCATTAAGTTTGATTGGAACTATACGAGTATTTATTTTGCCCCCGTCAGCAATACCTTCAAATAGTATTTGGAAATAAGGGGCAATAGTAAAATTGTTTATATTTTTTTTATTATCTTTTAAACCATGCATTTAAAAATAAAAAATAAAAATTTACCACAATAAGTACTTTTATTTAATATTTAACATGATGCAATTAAGATATATATAGGATTACTATTTAAACGAGAACACTTTTAAGTATTTTTTCTGTATTTTGATAAAAGTATAACGTCTTCACTAAAGAGTGAATAATCCATATCCTACATATATTTTTTTAATTTACTAATCTGCGCCCCAAAACAATTGATTGAACTGTCACCGATGGTCATCAAACATGCGATGGCGATGAAGTTTCTTATATATATTACATTTTAAGTTTTCGTTAATTAAAAACTTGTCGGTCACACGTCTATGCCGGAGAATTGAACCCACGACCTTTGTATGAAAAGCGCTGTGCTTAGCTACTCGACGTAATTGTTTGCATATTTCGCGGGTTAAAATGTCATCACACAGTCTGTTTCTTAGTGAACTATGCAATTATTTTCTTCACTTTCTCGAAGAAACTCGAACTCGAAGAAAGGACGACATTTACGAAGACACAGCGATGTTAAAATTCTAACGGAAGTAACTTTTTGGCGAAAGGCAGTAGTGTTTTAGATGTGTTTTTGGAATAACTATTTCGGTGTTGAAATAAATAAAATTTAAATTTTCATTCTTTAATACCGCTATTAATAAGTAATCACAATAGTAATTACTATATCTGGGTCATCCCACAAAGCGCCATCTTGTCCTAAACTAAACAGAGCTTGTATTACAGGTACTAAACAACTCATAATAAGTACTTAATTTTTTTTTGTTATAATATATGCATACGTAGATACTTTACATCCAAACATGGAACAAATAGATATGTTCAAGCACACAAATGTTTGTTCCCGGCGGGAATCGTACCTGCTACCATTTGGTTCTGCAGTTAGGGTCTCCAACCACTCGGATAATAGGTCAGTCAATAGTTACAGAGTCGTGCTATAATTATCGATAAAAAAAAATATATTTGTAGTTATACAAAAAAACAACCGAGTAGTGTCGCCCCTACACAATACGGTACTTGACTACTATGAAATATACTACGTTTATCAAGAAAATATAAGAATAGACTTTATACGGTAATAAAATTTATAAACAAAATTATATTCAGTTGCAAAATATTGAAATTATAAGCCATTGAAATTTTATCTCTGTCTCTTTCTTGCAAAACGAAGTTTAACATTATTTTAAATGGCCTGACGTCACAGCTAAGTACGCCTTGCGGTATTGCCTTCTCTGTCTAATACATTTTCAACATTCATAACTATATTAATAATGATTTATTTAAAAAAATCTTTTACTGTTATGATATATTTAGAAAACTCTTTCATATAAAATAATTTAAAAAGAAATAGTCAACTAGCGTATTACATAAAAAGGTCTAATAAAATATCATTGTAATTCTAAATAATTTTTACGATATGACGAAATAAATGCTTATATTTTCATATTTATTACAAAATGTAAGTGAAACATACGACAGGTAACTATGTCTTTTTTATAAATATTTATCGAAGTTTGTGAAATAGGATAGACGGTATTTTTATTTATATAGAATCCACTCTCGCTCCAAAGCCACTCAATGCCAGTCGTGGCGAGGTCGAGCTAAATGTTGCTTTGAAAGCTCAGGTGCCGCGATATATAGAGATCGTATGGGATGTGTTGGATTATTTAAGTAATTCTATTGAGATCTAGTGACTCACCCCGACGTCGTCCGGGTTGAACAATATGTTATTATTGACGACCGCTTAGCCTAGTGGGTAGCGACCCTGCCTACGAAGCTGGAGGTCCCGGGTTCGAATCCCAGGTCGGGTCAGTATTTATATGATGAATATTGATACTGGTGCCGGGTCTTGGTTGTTATATGTACCTATGTGATGTCTTCGCAAAAATATTTATCTATGTATGTATATATTATAAAGAATATTTAAGTATGTATATCAGTTGTCTAGTAACCCATAACACAAGCATAATACTTGCTTACTTTGGGACTAGATGGCGCTGTGTGGGAAGTCCCATTTATTATTATTATTATTATTATTATATATAACCCACGTGCATCTGAAATTATGTACCTATCAAATGGTGAAAGAAGTTTTCTGATAGGTGCAGCGGTTCCGGAGATTACCCTCCACATACACATAAACTCACAAAATTAGCACTCCCTCTTATAAATTTATAATATAGAATAGATATGAAGTGCCCACGGATCTATCGATCAAACAATTGGCGTACGTACTATCGCGACCAAATTGCATCTGCGCGTTAGGCCATTTAACTTCGAGGACTTTGAGAAGACTGGCTGACCATGATCAGCAAATTGGAAAAAAAACCATCACGGCAAGGTAGGTAAACATAAATTAGACACACGTGTTGTTCAAGTTCAAGTTCAAGACGTGAACTTTTTCGTTGCATTAAAGTACAATCGCGTCGCGTTAAATCTTTAGTTGTTTTAAATCGACGAATTGACGACCGCTTAGCCTAGTGGGCAGCGACCCTGCCTGCGAAGCTAGAGGTCCCGGGTTCGAATCCCAGGTCGGGTCGGTATTCATATGATGAATATTAATACTGGCACCGGGTCTTGGTTGTTATATGTATGTGGTGTCTTCGCTTGGTACCCAAAATACAAGCTAATGCTTAGTTTGGGACCTAGACGTTGTTGTGATTGTGTGTGTGTGTGTTATTATTATTATAAATCGACTTTGTCAGCTACGAGCACACCCTGTCACACACATCGGTTTACAGTCGGTTTCTATCCAACTTTTTCAGTTGAGTCATATATCGTTTACCATCGAAACGCATTATATTGGCTTTTACACAATCCTCGTCGTACGAAATCGAAGCGACACAGGATTCACTGAGTGTATCCATTAAATGCAACATAGGAGCAAACTTGTAGCAAACTGCTCTGAGTGCATTCAGCGATGTCCTTTCCCATCAACATCCCGCTACATTTATGTCAATGTGGCGACAGAGGCTCAATAGAACAACAGCGCACCATACTGCCGACTCCATGAAGAGCTTTATACTCTGGACATCTTGCCGAATCTTTTCAAACTCTTTCTACGATAGCGGTTACGTGTTGCACGACCGAAATATTGGCGTTCAAAACCACACCTTGCAACTGTGTAGCCAGTGATACAGTTTTAACCGATTCGCCATGAACTTTGATCATAAGTGACTTTCGTTTTGCTTCCTTCTGATCGTCATGACATGAAGTCGTGATAGCCGAGTGGGCGCGAGTCCGGTTCTTGTTTAGAAGACCGTGGTTCGAATCCCAGGGCATTTACTAATGAAATTTTTCTAACTTATCTATGTAATTAAGACTGACTCTGTGCCACTGAGAGCACTTTAAGCCGTCGGTCTCGGTTGCCACCAATAGATGACAGCTGTTACAATCCTCCAACCTGCACTGGAGCAGCGTGGTTGATTAAGCTCCATGCCCCCTCATCCCGAGGGGAAGCCTAAGCCTCTGCAGTGGGGCATTAGTGGACTGATGGTATGCTATGCTATGATCGTCATCACTTAGATTTAATAGAGGGAAACTCCAATCGGTTAAGAAATCTCTTCTTATATGTTATAATTCAAGTTATACTGAAAACTGCTTCCAAATTTTTGCCCACGCACGCTCCTATGTACGCTCGAACGGACGCTATCAGCTTCGTCGAATACCCCACATCTATACACTACAATATACTACGCTACACTCCACTCTGTAACCGCTGGCATTGAACGCAGCGGGCCGTCCTAACCGAGTTACATCCGACTTACAAGGATAATAAAAAAGTCCTTGAATTACACTAGCTCAAATCTCGGGGTACATAAGTTATGTCATTTATTCTACTTCCGTCGGTCAAACATTGAGTTCATACACAGCCGGTGTTCACATCACTGAGCTTATAATATTATATTAATGAAATAGAGACCGCATTTAACAATAAACACACGGAACAGGAGATGACTTTTGATTGATGGGAAATGGTCGAAGTTAATGACGGGGTACATTTCGTAGTGCTAGAGTATAAAACATCGAAAGCGTTTCTCGAAGAACTGAGAAATACAGCAGAAATAAGCACAACATATCCTATCACGACCGCTTAGCCTAGTGGGTAGCGACTCTGCCTACGAAGCTGGAGGTCCCGGGTTCGAATCCCAGGTCGGGTCAGTATTTATATGATGAATATCGATACTGGTACCGGGTCTTGGTTGTTCAATGTATGTGGTGTCTTCGCTTGGTACCCAAAACACAAGCTAATGGTTAGTTTGGGGCCTAGACGTTGTTATATTATTATATTATTATTATTATTATATTATTATTATCAACTTTTGTCACATTGCACTGTCTTGGCGACTAGCGAGCGAAAGACGTCTATTTGTCTTTGTTCCACAGTGAATTCTGCCACGCGGCCTCTAGTCAGTAACGTATGACAGACTCGATGATTCATATACATTGACTTCCGTCCAAAAACGACTGCGGTATATATTAACCAATGTCAAAAGCACAAGCTCGTTTCGAAGACGGCCGGTCGTGTGATACGGTACCGTAATTTCTCTCGCCGTTTACGTCGCGGCACTGTGCAATCTAAGTCATATATATTCTTGAGTGTCTCATATGTAAATCTTTGTGTGTGTATGCGCATGGGAAGTAGAGGAAGGCTACGTAGATAAGAACACGAAACGGTTTCATACGAGATGCTGAAATATGACTTGTTCGATTGCAATTTTGTCATGGTAGGACATTTTGATAAAAAAATTATTTGTAAAATGTAGGCCCTGTCTATTAAATTATTTTTTATATATTATAATTTACTATATTAATATTTTACATTTTGTAAAGTAAATCAAAGGAATTGCATGGTATTAACTTATAAGCCCAAAGGTTGAAATGATCGCGGTAATGGTTACCCATGACCCTACCCAACCGTAGAACCACGTGGAACGTCTCCCTTGTATTCTAGGCAGCACAGCTCTCTGCAAAACTTAAAAGCACTCAATTTTGTAGTTGCGAAGAAGAAGAAGAAGATTATTTCATCATTAAAATTTTAGATATGGCATTTCAATTACTTCACTTTCGCATTCAGTAATAATTTTGTTTGAAATGTATATTTATGTCCCTTGGCTATCTTCACTACTAAAAAAAATATATTTTGTCTGATTTTGTTAGTGCATTTCACTCAGTTTTTTTACCCAAAGGTGGTTTAGCTCACTTCACCTCCAATTCGATAATAAATGAAAACAATTACGAATATCTACAGTAAACTAGTTTACGAGCTATAACCGATTAAGTTAAAGCGAGTTCGATCTCGGGGAAACTTATGAACGAAACTCATAATGTAGTAGATTAGTAGATAGGTAATTTAAGTTTTTGTCATAGATACGTGACGTGATTCAATCTTATGCGTGGGCCGAGACGCGCTTTTATGGGCACATAATATTGCTTTACAAAAAAAAATACATTTTCTTGTGTTTTAATAGTACATTATGATTCAAGTACGGTAAGCTGGATTTCATAGTCGAGGTGTTTATAAATAGACCGATGACTATAATAGCCAGCTTACTGAGTACAAGCATCGTACGACGTTTTTCAATACATTTGCGCTTAAAATTAGGTAGATACTTCAAACATAATAATGGCGGGAGTTAAAGGCGCGAGCGGGTCGCTTTTTGCGGTTTACGCATGTATTACAAACAGAATCCTCATTTGTGATTGGTATAAAGTAAAAAGACCTATACTGTAAAATACAACATTACTATTCAAGTTTCGATGTCATAAAGTCCGTATTAATAGCAAATGTATTGAAAAATATTTTTCTAGCAAGTTGAAAAAAATTACCTTAGTGATAATAATGTTAAAATGTATACACTTCGAATGTATGGTTAAAATTATTTTTAAGCCTAATTAATAAACGATCGGTAACGTTGGGTTACCCAGCCTTTTGCGCGTGAAGTGCCGATCTGTTTCAATTTGGGCCGACACCTGCTGCGAGATAATCTCTTGTTTTACCGGCGAGAAATCTTAAACGAAATACTGCCTTGTAATATGTAAACTTTATTATTTGTACTATCCTTTAAAGTAAAAGAATGTCATATATTAATAGCCTAGTAAGCTATCCATGCATGATCGCTAAAACTTGTAATTGCGAGTAATTTCTTCTTTTATGTATGAAAACTGTTAAGAATAATCGAAAATTATCAGAATTTCATGATCGATAAAAAAAGCTTTAAAGCTTTTTTAACGACGCAGAATGTGTAAACTTTGAAGTTTACACATTCTGCATCGTTCACCGATTCTGCGCAATCGCTTAAAAAATTATATTTTTGAGTAGGTCAAAATAAATAAAATAAATAAACATTTATTTCAAACTAGGGTCCACAATTCGTTATTAACAATAACTTTAAAGGTAATGTTAGTACACAATTAAATAAAATTATCTGATATCACAAAATAAAACTAAATCGCCTAATATTATTTAATCAGACCAATAGCTATCCCCACTCAGTATTTTTTGAAGGGACAGTCTGGTCTGGCAGCGATCATCTTCAGGATGCTTTTGTACTACACTGTAGACGTTGCAGGAGAAAAGCAGCTTTCTTTAGCATGATGGCATGGAAACCATCAGTACGAGCCTCAGCGAACATTCCTGAGGCACTGCAACGTCATGGCAGTCATAACAGCATCCTGAAAGCCTTATTGAATTAAAATTTAGCAGTTAGTACCTACCTATGGGTAAGTATTTTATTCTGGTTTAATTACTGTGTTCGCGATTCGTCGTTTCTATGTAACGTTGCGCTTTGTAAAATTATATAATATTTACCTACCTTTTGTCTGCTATCTTCATGCACCTCACCTAGGTGTTCGTTTAACATGTTCATAAATCGAATCTACGATTATTTTTAAATCCTACTTTTTATTACATTTCTTCTGACTGTGCTGCTTCTAGAAATAGATGACCTGATTTTTATGATGATATTTAGATGGGAAAATTTCTTTCGATTTTCTCGTTCTTGTTATATGAATGTATAAACTATTTTAAAAAAAACCGGCATTAAAGACATAAACTAGAAAAGTTAAAAAAAATTTAAGTACTTAAAGAAAAAAGCATTAATGCATATCTATAGTTTATGAAATCAGTGCCAAGTCCCCACCTGGCAAGTGCCCACCCAAGTCCTTAAATTAATTATTTTTAACTTTTATAGCCCATGTTTTTGAAGTCGCTTTAATTTTTATATAAATTTGTTTTATTTTCATCGATATTTATTTTTCATTTTTTAGTTATAAATGCGCTGCTGTAAATGCGAGAAAACTGATACAAATCGCAGTAACTTCTAACTGTTAAGGAGTACTGTAGCTTCCATCATCAAAGCAGCATGAGATGATGTTTCCCAGACCCAAACACCTGAATAACTTAAAAAATAGAACCCACACTTTATAAAATTTGAAAGTTTCCCTCGATTTACCTGGGATTCCACCTACAGATCCTGACTTGGTGTGAGTAGGACCACCTTGGGAGTATATCTTTCAAACGAAAAAAATATTTTCCAAATCAGTTCACAATTGGCAAAGAGATCTGCGAATATACATAAAAAAAGACAAAAAAAACGTATGAACAAAGGAACATAGAACCTCCTCCATTTTGCAGTAGGTTAAAAATACAAACAGTTAAACAAACAAACATGCAAAAAACTTAGAATTTTAGGGTCAGAGATGAATAAATTATTCGACCAATAAATTCAGCAATGTTTTCCATTTATTACAATGTTACATTTTCATAACAGTTTCATAACAGTAACATTTACTTATAGACGACGATAAACGAATAATGAAAAATTTGAGTGTTTCGATGTAAAACATCAACGGATCTCCCGTTTTCGCACGAGATTCTTACGACATTGGAAATGAACCTAACGGAATAAAGTAAACACACATATTTCGGATAATATTTTTCGAAATAATTTTTTTTTTCCAACAAAAAATAACACAACTGTATCAGAATAAGCTTAAAACTTCGAAATATAACATTCTGCACGACATTTCGATCGAATAAACCGAATTAGTACGAAATGTAACACCGACGCATATCCGACTTCCAACTAAGGGCACCCTTAACCACTACTTCTGGTTGTCCCATTCTAACAATTTTAGTCTCAATCGATCCCCCGTCTAATTACCCCAAGCCGTTTTTTAATTTTTTTCTTATTCGGTTCTAGTTCTCGAGATATCGGGCTCCTAAAATGAAAATCGGGGAAAAAAATTGCAATTTTTTTCGTTTTTAGCCGATATTTTTTTTGTTTTTGAACTTTTTCCAAATTGTCTTTTGCCATCTTGTAGAACTCGCCGAGCTGCGTCTGTTGACACCAAGTTCATCCCGATATCTCGAAAACTCTTCGTGCAATCTGCCTGTCTCACAAAACTCCCAAATGACCCCCTATACTCCAACGAAATGAAAGTCATTTCCAATGACAAAAGTCGGAATGGGTAATGATTTCTGAGCGAAAACGTTTTTCTGAGTTTCATGTATAATTTAAGAAAAACACTTTATAACTTCTTTTTCTACCTAACCTACTTTTTAGCGCACTTCAATATTTACACGACGACGCATAAATTACTTGTCTAACCCTTTCCATTGAAAAGACTAATTTTTTGGTCGCATGGAGTGTATTTCGAGACCCTACTTCGACCTTCCCCCCTTCGATGACGTAAGTTTACGATAGTATAAATACACTAACAGGCACTGCCTATTTTCAAAATATATACCCCACTTGACGGTATCAACTTTGAGTCACGATATATTAACGTCTCTGGCAACAATAAAAGCATTTAATCGCTCATTCTGGCTGAACTTTAGTATGGTTGCTTTTTAAAAAGCTTTTCACGTTAAAAGTGTTCAGTTACGTCCCCTACTTACTTTTTGAACACTTCGAAAATTCAAGTTTGCCATAAAATGAAACGCCTTAAAAACGTATAAAAGTTAAAGGCATAATATACTCGTTTAGATTGCGTCCAGTGGTATCTCGTGAACACGAAGGTTCAATTTAAAAAGCAATTTGCCGAACCCTACGCCAAGAAGCAGCGATAGAGCCCGTTAGGATGAAAAATTCATAATGGATAAATAAAAGTGTATATTATTCGATTCTCGGGTCGGATACAAATAATGGGATTTTATTTTAGTTATTCCATCAACAAATTATTATCATTTATCTACCAACCCGCCCTAGAGCAGCGTGGTGGATTAAGCTCTAAGCTCCCTCACCCTGAGGGATGCCTAGGCCCCTGCTGTGGGGCATGATGGGCTGGTGGAATATAATGAATGAATGAACTCATAAGAAGAAGCTGGTACTATTATGGTTCGTCATGTCGAAGCTATGTTACAGACCCGGTAGCCGCATTGAGTGTATTAATTTAAAAATTAAATTTCTAATTCGAAAAACCCCCTACAAAAAGAACTACTATTTAAAATATCTGAAATAATAGGTACAGATTTATTAACGATGACCACATAGCCCAGTGGGTAGCGACCCTGCCTACGAAGCTGGAGGTCCCGGGTTCGAATCTCTGGTCGGGTCAGTATTTATATGATGAATATTGATACTGGTACCGGGTCTTGGTTGTTATATGTATGTGGTGTTTTCACACCCAAAACACAAGTTAATGCTTAGTTTGGGGCCTAGACGTTTTCGTGATGTTATGTTATTATTATTATTAATTATCAATGATTTCTGATCTTTATATGCGTCAGGGACTGGTGACAGTGGTAAGTTAATCTATTGGGAGAAGTATACAACAGTCAAGAGGACTAATTGACCGCCCGCGTCTCGGCCTTAGTCTATTGAAAAATAATAAATTTATATTCAAACTTTTTTATGTTAGTTTTTTGTGTCACATAGGTTTGTTAAATATTAAATTGAATTCTTTAGATTTACTTATAAATAAGCATTTGTAAATTTTATTAAAGCTAATTATGAAAACATCTTTTTAAGTCCACATAGATGAAACCAGTTTTCGAACAAAAAGCGGCACTGAAATCGAATTATCCATTAGCTGTATAGGATGACGCAGACAGACAAACAGACAGTCAAATAATATGTAGTGAAGACACATTTAGAATGTTTCAAGTTTCAATTGAAACAGCCGCATTAAAATCTGTTAATTGATCTAGGAGCTACAATGCCGCAGACAGACAGAAATGTAGCTAATTTAATGCATTTTTTTTTATTGTAGTGGTTCAACAGGAATAGTTATCATCGTAATGAAACCAGTTTCCGATTAGAAAAAAACCGCATCAAATTCGGTTTATCCGTTTAGGAGCCACAGTCACCAAAAAGATCAACATGAAAAATACATTATTTTCGATGTCGGGGGTTAGCAAACGTAGACTTACAGCACCCACAGTTTATTAAAAACGTTACTTCATCAGCCCATTTTTACCCCACTCCAGGGGCTTAGGCCTCCCTTAGGTCAGGAGGGGGGCTTGGAGCTTAAATCCACCACGCTGCTCCACTGCGTGTTGGAGATTGTAACGATCGCCATCTATTGACAGCGTCCGGGACCGACTGCTAAACGTGCTCTCCGAGGCACGGAGTCAATGATAATTATGTACTTAAGTCAGAAAAACTCATTGATACACGCCCGGATTCGAACCGTGGCCTATGGCCTTATGAATTTGAGACAGGTTCGTTTCGCTTTGAGCTATCACAACAAATTAAGAACATTACACAAAGAACTTACTTACACATACTGATTAGACATGGTACTGATTTACTTCTTTTATGCGTTACCTTCTTTTACAAATCTTTTTCTTTTATAAAAATCTGCTTCGAAATCGTATTAAGCTGGCTACACAAGTCCAGTTTACAACGGAAGCTTTTAATCTCGTTTCGATTCCGAACGAATTGGAATTTTCCCGATGTAAACTTGGTTGGTTTCATTTCAATTAGTTTAGCTGATCTACTTAGAACCATTATGGGTACAGTTAAATTAAACGGATGTTGTATTATTTAAAAAAAAATATTTTATTGTGAATTGAATTAAATAATTAAATGAAACAAACAATTTAAGAATTTTTATTACTTAAAATTTTAATATTTAATTTTTCAATATATATACAATAATATAAGCTAAAAATAACCCGTGCCTGGCGAACCTGATGCAAAGGTACCCATAACGCTCGCGGCATTACCGCGCTGGATCGCTATGGCGAGCCTCTGCATCAGAAACGACCCCGAGCGAGGGTCACACCCCCTCTCTTTAAGTCAGCGACCGATGCTCTTAATTAAATTTCTCGCCTCGAGGCTCCAACAGCCCGTGGTCTCCACAGCAAAAGGAACAAAGATATAGGATATTTCTAAGTTTGAGTATTTATGGTGTTTCAGACGGGCCGCGGACTCAGCGGCCGCCCCTGCCACACGCATTGTTGAGTTGAGGTGGGAGAGAGCGAAAGTGCTGACGCAAGTTGCGTCCCATAATAAGCACCTCCCTTTTTCCCAAGGCACCAGGGTCAAACCATCAGGCCTCTTTCCGTCCGTGCGACTAAGACCCCGTGGTTCGGTAACACAGGGCACATTGGCCGAAATGAGGGCGCGACGAATGATATCATTAAGTGTGTGGTGACGTGGAAACCTGCCCGAGCATCTATTACAGCTCAGGGCGTGGTGACCGTTGCCTTCCACCATGACACCACACGAGCACTGGTGAGGTTCACACACCTTACAACCCAATCGCAATGCCACTGCTATACGAAGAGACTCATCATCGAGCAGAGTACCCACGTGTGGAGAGGGTAGAGCATGCAACCATGCCCCAGATTCCAGCCGAGCCACCGCTCTAAGTCTGGCTAAATTTACACCAGAAGCCTCACCTAGGAGACGCTCATATGAGCGTTTCGCACTCGCCTCGTCCCACAGATGTTGGCATTCTGGGGTATTCGGCAGTTCTGAGGACGGATGAATATCTGACCAAGCTTTGATTGCCTCGGACATGAAAGGAATGTAAACTTTGCCACCGTTATAATGAAGTATGTTAGTGACAAGTTCCATAACCCCGTGTGTCGAAGCTAGGAAAGCCGGTAAACTCAAGTCCCGCATTCTCCGAACTCCCAAGCCCCCGTGGCGGATGGGTAATGTAGCTTGGCACTACTGGTTTTCGGATAGATCCACATTCAGGATGCTCTGAACAGTGTCTTTTAGAGCCTCATCAAAATTAGAAATATCCTGAGGAAACAACCAAGTGGGTGATGTTCTAAGAAGGTATGTAACTTTTGGAATCGCAAAACATACGCGCAATAGTGTGAGGGCAACATGGGCAGAAAGGTCCAGTAGGCGCTTTTGGGTCGAAAGTAAAAGCTGTTTTCTATGCTCTAGAGCCAACGGGATGGCCTCCGGGAATATGGGCGAACCCAGGAGACTGAAAGAGTATCTATCCAGTTGAACTAGACCTGGGATTAAATCCTGAAAGTTCGTTAGACAGGATTTCGACGAAGAACTGCAGGGGTAGATTTCGCATTTCGCTGTATTGATTTCGAGCCCCAACTGGCGTAAGCGCGGAAACAGATCACGGATGTCCCGCTCCACCGAATCAGGCCTGCCACCAATGGTGCCGTCATCGAGATACCACAAATTTAAAGGTGACTCCAACTTAGAAATAGCATCTTGGATAGCGAGGCTAAAAATAAGAGGCCCAAGAGGGTCACCCTGTTGCGCGCCAACCTGAGACATAATTAGGTTGTTATTATAATACAGGTTACTATGGGAGTGATAAGCCTGAAAAAGAAACGGGTAAATAATTAAATTATATTATTAACTATAGAAAATCGATTGTTGATTTTCCTATAATTTTGAAATAACATATGTCAAACTCATAGATTAGGTATATAAATTTGGCAACAGCGTTTGGTTTTAAAAGAGGTAGAAACGTCACTTCACAATATCTAAATTGTCAAACATAATATCGTGAGGGTGAAGTCCAGCGCGCGAGGACATCGCGGGCTGAAATCGGACTGAAACTTATCGAAGATACACCACCTAACTAGAGGAAGAGTGGTTAGACGGTAAGGGCCGAAGAGTGCTTCTAGTCAATTTGTACTTTTACGCTCATACTCGAGTTCATTTTACGTAATGGAAACAAATTAGCTGCCGACAGTGCAATACGATTAAACAAGTTGATTTTCAATTCGAAATCGATTTCATTATTAGGTAATAAGCCTGCGGTCAAATGCGAGTCGGTTTCGTGTGGAGGTGGTATTAAAAATCATCACGTTACGTACATTTTTTTTTAAATCTCAATAAAAAAGTAAGAAATTAAACTCGACTCTTCTGTTTAAGTAAGCTACCATGGCTACCATAGTAGTCACTTGAATAGTGACCAAATTATATTTATTACTTCTGAGTGAAATTCAAGATGACATTTTATACGCATTTTCTCTTAACCAACATTTTCCGTTTCCCGTGAGGATTTGAAGACTTAGGATTTTCGTTTTACTAGAAACTATGAGTGAGGCTCTATATAATTTACGCTCAGTAGTTTGGACGATGTTTGATTTTCGTATATTTTCTTTTAATATATATTGAACAATCCATTTCAAAATAATTAAAAGAAATAATTGTTATTCTCATAACTAATACTTTGATACTTACGACGAGATATTTTTAATTATATAATATATTTACAAGATTTTTAAATTAAATAATATAGCCCATAAAATAAAAATTCGATTGTCATATATATAACTCAATTATTTTTCCCGTAATTTTTACTAGTTTTTAGAATTTCGTAGCCAAGTAACAAGAAGTGGAATCCTAATGTGTAAAATCATATGAGCGAATAAAACGAAACGAATCTACCTCACACAACGATCGCCATTTTAGATTAGTTTCATTATTTACAACGCTTTTAAACTTTAAACTACCTTGTGGTCTTCAGTTTAACTATTGCTAAACAGGTTATATCGTTTCGCTATGAATTAAGTTGATTGCAAAACATAAGTATTTAAATTCGAATAAGTGCACCTGATCCCATTTCAAGACACACTTGCCACGTCTGCATGATGTTGCTAACTTGTTCTGATTTCTGTGATTAAAAAAATTTGAAAATTTATTCAAAATACGAGCTCTCAAGTAGATTTAAAATTATCAAATATATCGATAACCAGATGTCCGACAACCGTAAAACCGAGTCTGACAAAGGCATTATTCTAACTGTACCTACTAATAATTTCACACAGCAACGAAATCCATTAAACTCGAAATCTATAAAAGACCGCACGCTTCAGTACACATTAAGATTTCTTGAAAAGTTAATTGATAAATCTATGTTTAAAAACCGGCTAAATGCTTGTCAGAGAACGCACAGTGAAGGATTGAACCTGATTGAACTGTCACCGTTGAAATTTATAAAATTCAAACAATAACTTTAAAAACAATTATCTCAAAAACCACTCAACATATCTTGTTCAAACAAATTTTCGTTGTAAGTGTTTTTTAAGTTGTACTGGCAACAATTTATTCAGAATTTTTCATTCCGTAATTGAAGAATTACAGATGGGGGCATTTTAAGACGTTAGAAAAGCATATCTCGACAGCTTTCGACTTATACATGTTCGGCAACCAACTCAATTTTGCTTACTTCGTTACGTTCATAGAATACACAATCTACCTTTCATCTATTTAATGCCAATACTTTTCGAATAAAATGACAGACGGACAGACAGACGGGCAGTACGAAAGTATGAGGATCGTGATTTATGCCATTTGACTATGGAACCCTAAAAATCGAATATACGAACAAATGCGAATTTCGATACCAACATAAAGTTTATCCTCACATTCCTCATATTTTAAGGCGAAGTGAGTCAGAAAATTTATTCTTTCTCCAGCTAATGACCTTTACTCGGGACGCCCTACGACAGCAATAGCCGTAGGAATGATTAAAAAAGTTAACAAATTTGTTTAGGCGGATCGTCGTTTTACGGTTCGTTAATTTCGTTTCAGCGAGACAAAGCTTCGGTGCATAAGTTTAGAGTTGCGAAGTCTGCCGTTAAAAAAGCTGCCTTTGAAATTGGAATATCTACATACACTGCACCTTAACTTTACAAATTTTTAGCTATGTCCGATATTAACGAAATAGCTGCGAGGCCATGAATTTCAAGATGATGGTATCGTAAGCTTCGTTGCAGGATTTTTCAGGGGATCTATACAAAAAGTTATTCAGGAAGGGTATTTTTAGTTTTTGAAAAAAGATATATCACATGCATAAATTTAAAAGTGACTATGTCGAAAAATAGAAGACATAAAAAAAACTTTGAAAATAGAAGTCAAGTGTGTCATAATAGTGTATGGCATTTTTAAACACTCCTCATGTTTCTGCACTGCATACTCAATTTCTCGAAGTTCTCTATACGGCTTTTTTATTTTGACTTTTAGTTTAGAAACTCCGCACTGTATTAATTTTTAATCTTTTCCTCTGTTCCCTATATATAATAATTTAATCGTGATAGCTAGAGCGCAGCGAAACTGTTTCGAGTTTACTAGACTGTGCGGCCGTGGTTCGAATCCTATGAATGTACTAATGTGTTTTTCTAACTTAGGCTGGGTGCCATCTACAGATAGCAGTCGTTAAAATCCCTCAACCCGCACTGGAGCATTGTGGTAGATAAAGCGACAAGCACTCTCTTTCCGAGAGGAAGCCTAAGCCCCTGTAGTGGGGCGTAATGGGCTGACATGGTTTTTATCATACCTAGCTGTTAATTTAACATGTAAATAGTCTAAAGTGATTTCGTATTTACTGTTTAGTTAAAACGTTATTTTACTGAATTTTGCTTTATTCGCATATAATGAAAACCGGTCAACTGAGCTTACGCATAAGTTGGAGTTATATAGCCCTGCCAATAAATCAAAGCTTATCATGAACAAAAATCTAGAATTTGTCCAGAGTTGAACGACTCATTAACTGAATCGACTATAACTCGTGAATAAGTCAACTTTAAACAGACGTAAATAACTTTCATGATAAATTTTTACTATGTACTATTTATTATTGATTTTGACATTTTTTATGACTGTGGTTGGAGTACAAGAACCACCACCAAAAGGTCGCTGACTTTGTAACCTTTGATTGTATTAGAAATACCACCTAACTGTTCGGTTACAATTCACGTATACAGAAACGGTTTGTACATGATTAGTATGAAGTAGCTAGAGGAAGTGTGGTCTGTTGAGTCACACACTAGTATGTAAATTTTGGCCTGTAATTTTTGTTGACATTGTTATGCGAGGGTCAATCTAGAAATTATCACATCAATGTTTGTAACCTAATATTTCTTAATCGTGACCATATTGAAAATTGATTGGCAGTTATAGGAACTGCCGACAGAAGTGAAAACTTAGAACTTTTAGTATTAAAATTTGATTTTTCATAATGTTATTAAAATTATCAATATCAATCTGGTTTTCACGGTTTTCACATCTATTGACACTCCGAGCAATGACGCAGCTGCCAGCGACACGAAACTAAGTAACGCTCTGGCCTTACTCCCCACACTCAGCAGTTAGTAGTAGCGATATATGACACATCTGCCAGCGACACGAAACTGAGTAACGCTCTGGCCTTACTCCCCACACTCAGCAGTTAATAGTGGCGATATATGACGCAGCTGGCAGCGACACGAAACTGAGTAACACTCTGGCCTTATTCCCCACACTCAGCAGTTAGTAGTGGGTATATAGAGAACAACCGGGTGAAAGCCGATTGTTTTTTATATCTCTCCCACTTATATTATTTAGCGTGACGTATTTTCGTGTCGTTTTAGGCTCACCCCGTGCCATAAGAAGTTTCACTTCAAATGTAAAAAATCAAAGTAACTCATAGTAGTTTCAAACTAGTTATTTAATGACACCGCAGTTCGAGGGAATGAGAAAAAAATATTATTTTTTTAAAATTCATTCCCTCATCTTGTATGTACAGCATAGATTTTTTTTCAAGATCTCAATACACACCTATGTAGCTGTTATATGTATGCATTCACAGAGAGTGTCTCTCTGCATTAAAAAAATATAAGAGTTCATTGTCTATATACTGAACCCTGAAAAAAGTCCATAAAACCCATTGATCTCTTACACTTTCAAGTAAAGTTAATGTGAAAAACTTTTTACTTAACGTCCGATCTCGGGAACGCTTTCAAATCAAAAGGAGAATCGAGATAATAGGCTCTGTGCAGTCGGGTCTATTGTGCCCGCAGGAGAATGCATTTAATTTTATAGATGGCTTCGATGGCCAGTGAGGTAACCTGGTATTTTGCTGCACATCACATAGAAGATTGAAGATTTATGCTACGATAGTCGTTAAAATCCACCAACTCGCAATGGAGCAGCATGGTAGATTAAGCTTCAAGCCCTCTCATCCTGAGGAAAGGCTTAAAACCCTGCAGTGGCCATTAATGGGCTGATGGTTTGGTACGCTACAAGGGCGGTACATATTTCGTGACGGTGTACAAATTGTGTCTATGTTGCTGTGGTCGTTCATCTTGACAATAACTTATGTAACCTTGTCTATGAATCAAACTGTGTTAAGATTAAAACTGACGGACAGACAACAAAATAATCTCTTAAGTTAAGTTAATCCTTTTTTTACTTTTTGAGGCAAACTACACAAAAAACAGAAATTCCGTCAGGTTTAAAAAAATACATTTTACCTAAAAGAAAAATTCTAGTAAGTTTAAAAACGTATGTTGGTATTTCTTAATATTTTAAAGTTATATTCAAAATTTGGTGCACGCGATATTTTCATTCACATTACTCCATAGATGTAACCTAGTCCAAAGATTTAACAGTCTTTTTTATTTATTTCTTTGTTTTTGTTATTGTATGAACGTAGTAGCTCATACGTAGTGATGATAGAGTAAATAAATTTGACAGCAACGTTTGGTTTTAATAGAGTCAGAAATATCACTTCATGGTGTTGAAACTGTCAAACGCAATTTCGCAGGGATTTCTTGGAGAGTGAAAACCGGCATACGGGGACTCGTCATTATACACCAGCTAGATAGAGTATGAGTGGTTAGACGGTAAGCGCAGAAGAGGGCATAATATAGTGACATGTTTGGTACTAACATGCTGGAGTAAACTTATGAAGCTGATAGTTATATTACCAGTTTAGTTATTTACTACAAAAGTTTATTGGCAGTCTAACTTAGATTTCGCTAAATGGAGAAACTTCTATAATCATCCGATCGGTTTCATATTAACTAGGTTATAAACTAAGACCTCAAAACGATTCATACGCCTTCACATGATAATCCAAACTCTACATGATTCATTTAGATATTAATTCAGAAGTCGTTTAAAAAGACCGTAAAAATAATATTTGGAGATGAAACTGACAACAAGTCCTCATTATAAGTGTCACGTCAATAGAGTAGAAAGAGTACAAAAGCGTTTCTCGTTTTTCTTGACAGTTCATGCTCAGAAATTACACATACTTCAAAGTTATTCTGACAGACTGAACTTTTTGAAAATGAATTCTCTTCAGAAATCGCCGGAGATCGCCGCTGAGTTGCCGATCAGAAATTTCTTTTTAAACTTTTCTCAGGCCTTATCGGTAGTCCTCTGTTATTGTAAAAAATGTATTTTTTTGTCCCTCATCTTGGGTGGAGGGTCGATGATTTCCGTCCCTTTGTTTTAAACATATACAGAACAAACATATGAATAATTGGTAAGAGTCATGATAGCCGAACGAACGCAACGAACCTGTCTCAAATTTATATAATGCCATAGGGCCATGGTTGGAATCCGGGCGTGTACCCATGAGTTTTTCTGACTTAAGTACATTAACTATCACTGACTCCGTGCCTCGGAGAGCACGTTAAGCAATCGGTCCCGGGCGCTGTCAATAGATGGCGGTCGTTACAATCCCCAACCCGCAGTGGAGCAGCGTGGTGGATTTAAGCTCCAAGCCCCCCTCCTCACCCTGGGGGATGTCTAAGCCCCTGCAGTGGGGTAAAAATAGGCACATGAAGTAAATGTAATTTAATGAACTGTTTGTATAAAACAATGATAATGACGTATGGTCTATCTAATCAGTGAGTTTGATATTTCGCCTACGATTTCTGTCGTTTCGAAGTATGAGACGCTATAATTTGATTGTTATCTATTCAAGGTTAAAAGTAACAATTTTTTTTAACATCGGAGATGTATAAGTAGAGACTACATTCCTAAATAAGTGTGTCATATAAAATTGCGGAAACGCGATATACCCATGATACGTCGTAACGTCATTAAAATGAGCAAAAAATTACGTCAATTCAATACACCAAATAAGACGTAAATAAAAATTTAAAGAGCACTACAGTTTCCGTGCATACGCGAATATGCTGTTGAATGATTGATAAAATGTCAACATTATTTGTCAAGTAAACCAAACGGAATGCGACTGCTGCGACATTTCCTTTCAAATATTAATTCTCTATGTGCAACCTTAATATATTAAAATTTTTGTATTTACATTAAAATACAAATAGTATTTAGACATAAGCTTGTACTCTTGAAAGGAGCTTGCATATTTGAAAGTTCAGTGACATGTACCCGAACAGAAGAAATGTACATATAAAGATTTATTGAAGATCCTGATCGTTTTAGAGTTCCATACCACTAAAGCAATTAAGAATCTTTATAGAATTGTTTCGTTGTTCATCCGTCCGTCTGTCTGTCTGTCTGTCTGTCAAGACCCTTTTCTGAGAAACGCATGGGTGTATCAAGTTGTAATATTAGGTCTGTAACTTAGGAGCTTTAAAAAAATCAAGCTACCACGCCAACACAATCAAAAAAATACGGTAATTTACTATGGCGTATATTTTTATAGTTCGAAGTTAGTTAATTAGAAGTTAGAAGAATAGTTAGAAGAATGTTTCATAATACAATTTAAATTAGACAGTACAATTAGAATTAAAACATCTTTTACTGATCTTTAAGTAACTATTCATTAACTTTATAACCAACTGTAACTTTGTCTTGTATGTAATAATGATGAAAGAAATATAAGGCTTTTTATTTTGTTTTATTTCATTACATTATATTGTGGCAGTCGCTAACAAATCGGAACTTATAGCGTACTTCTAGTTGACCTTGAATTATAAAACTCAGCAAGAAACAAGGTTTCATACACAAAAAAAGAAAAAAATCCGAAAATCGTTAATTTCTACTTATCACATTTAAAGAAAAATGGGCTCATTCCACTTGGATCCACCGGCGAGGCTCCACCGGTGGATCTATGGATAATTTTTTTCCTCTTCAATCCACCGGTTTAGGGTTAAAAAAATGAATTAAAATAATCATATATTTCATATTCCACTTCGATATACCAATAAATGGTAGGTGTTGCTCAACGTAGACAAATGATCATTATAGTTTAAAAAAAACTAAAAAAAAATACGTTTTAATAACAAAGCGCACTAAAAAGCAGAAAATAATTTTTAGTAGGTGATTAACGAGAAAATTTATGTTATTGTGGAAACACGTAGGGTGCCTTTCATACTAACTCTACTTTTAGAAAACGTTACTATAAAATATAACAACTCATATTAAGCACCCCACACTTTTATCAAATTTACAAACAAAATTATATTCGGTTTAAGAATATGGAAATTATAAGCTATTAAAATTTTATCTTTTTGTCTTTTTTTTTGCAAAACGTAATTTAACATTATATTTCATATGACCTGACGTCAAAGCAAATATCATGCGGTATTGCCCTCTCTGTATAATAAGATATCTAAAACATTTATAACTTTGTCAATTTTTTTTGCAATTCTTTCACTGTTATGATATAATTAGAAAACTTTTTTACACGTTAATATCCGCAGATCCACCAGTGCGGTGGATCGAAAAGGAAAGAAATAATATTCGTAGATCCACCGGTGGATCGAAGAGGAAAAAAATTATCCGTGGATCCACCGGTGGAGTCTTGTCGGTGGATCCTAATGGAATGAGCGGAAAAATTTACATACGATTTTGTGCTATATAGCGTTAAATAGTAGTAAATACGTTGAAACTCTTGCAGAGTATAATAAAAAAAGTAATTGGAAGAAAAGAACATTGTTTTATTAAAATTCTTTTGTACAACAACCGTATTAACATTACAAATACGAAGACAACATGAACCCTCAATGTTAGAATCCGACTCGCTTTTGTCCGTTTTTTTTTCTGGATTAACGGAACTAATATTATAAACACGAAAGCGTGTTTGTTTCTTTGATTACCTGTTTGTGTTGTCCTTTTGGATTGTTTACCTATTTATACAGGTATACTGAAACGGACAAAGAAACAGCTCGCCAACTTTTCTTCCTCAGAAAAGATCTCATTTCCATTGGGAAATCGAATGGGAGACGGGTGGTGACGCGCTTATCTGTAATCCATGCATATGAAGCAACAGAGAAACTCCTTATTTTGCACAAGTATAGTTGAAAACAGGGACGAACAAAACATTGGCAACTTTTGAAGCAGGAAAATATCTTATTGCTATTTGGAAAAATCTAAAAATTGCGGGTGATAGTCGTAACACGGATAACACAAACGCGTAGTCCACGCGGGGGAAGCCGTGAGCGGCCGTTAGTGAAGTAATATTTCCGAACATGTTGTTACAACAACAGGGATAAATTTGGTTAAGTGATATATTGTTAACATCAATGAAGGTAAAATATTTTTAGCCTTACCAAAATATAAGCCTTCAGATTAATATGACGTGTAACGGCGATAACTTTTCGGCATCATTATGCTTATCGTTCGCCATTTGCGATTAGTTAAATTTAAGCCTTGTTTGGCTAGCGATTAGTCGTGGTGAGCGTTGTTGTTGACCGATTTTCAATTTATGTTCTGCCTAAAACCTGAATCCACGAAATAGATTATTTGGATAAGACAATATTTGGATAAAAACATACAAGTTAAACGTCTATTAAACCAATCACTTGTCAATAGGTGGTTAGGTTTTATTTCAAGGAAGCGAATGAAAGTCAATTAGATCATTAAATAATTAATAAAAATCGAAGAATAGCTTTTTTTGTACATTGAAGCTCTCAATATAGTACTGCCGCCGCGACTTCCCTCGTGATGAAACCGGTTTTCCTTATAGTATTGCCCTCTGAGGGTGTCTCTGAAATTGAGAGGCTTTTTTATGAGTTACTGTCTTCGGATGGTAGCCGATTTTTCTTGAACTGCCGTGATTGAAAACACCAGATAGTAAATAATGTAATACATAATTTGATTTACAAAATGCTAACAAAAAAGTGAGGCTATTCGTAATAGAATCATTTTTTCACATCTCCAGAACGAGTCATCATAATGTGACTTCAGATAAAAAACAAGAACAAGTACTAGTTAGTAGGAGAGGACACAAGCCCTGAAAATACTGAAGCATTTTGATTTCTATTCTTCGGCGTATGGTTGAGTACAAAAGTCGTACGTTGGACAACCCAAGCCAGCCAAACCCGTACATTAACAAGTACAGGCTATTTCGTTGAAAACGAGTTCAAATTTAAGAAATACATTGTGTACGAATTTAAATAAACTGTGTTTACTCTCGCAGAACTGTTGAACCGATAGAGTAAATTAATTTGACAGCAGCGTTTGATCACCTGCCGTCCAAGGCATTTGATTTACTCGACGCTTTTTGAGTCAACTCACAGATTTACACCTCCTTCGACTTTGCTGGACCCATCTGGTGCCAGTATAATCTTCCAATTTTCGCATGGCTCGAGCTTCGCGCGCGCCCCACAGCGCACGCTTACGTGAAACCCGGGGCTGACAGTGAGAGGAGTTTAGAGGGTGTCAGCTCCTCACTACCCGTAGATCGTCGCGCTACAGGTGTTGTCTGGGAAAAGATTCGCCTCTTCCGAGGAAAAAAAGTTTACACTATCGAAGTGACATTTCGCATTTTAGGGGAGTTGAAACTGGTGTGCGGGGATTTCTCGAAGGTGAAGAGCGCCGCGCGGGGACCTTGCGCACTGAAACTCGAACTAAAACTCGCAATCATACACCGGCTAGCTATAGTATAAGTGGTTAGACGGTAAACGCAGAAGAGGGCTTCTAGTCAATTCGTTTATGGTTGAACCTTACAAAACGTGAATCGAGCGCGTGGCTCGGACAGCTGACACATTTGTTTTATAAACACGTTATATTCACGAAACGTTAAGGAATACTTTTGAAAGTTCTCTTTTCATGATCACCTTTTCACATCGTTACAAACGCTTTTTTTTACGTTAAAGAGGTCAAACGAAAACTAAACCCCATCCTAAGTGCCTTAGTAATTATTTCTGAGACGTTTCTCCATGGCCTTTTCATAGTTTAATGTGAATGCGGTATTAGGCTGCTATCGTGTTATTCAATGGTGGCGCGTGAGTAGAATTATTTGAAATTCGATAGCGCAATTAGGCTTAACGAAACGCAAACATGCAGCCATATATGTCGCAGCATTACAATGAAATTTTAATATTCATAATGTTCCTAGAAAAATTATTATATATTGCAGTGAGTTTATCTTTTAATTTTATTGTTGTAGAAATTTTACGGTAAATTACAATTTTGTTAAATTCATTTAGGGCGATTGAAAGATTTTAAAAACCAATATTAAAAAAAATAAAATACTTAAAACCTAGCTATGAATATGACTAGCTGTCATAGTTTTTCTGTGTCGTGGTAGCCTGAGCGCAGCGAACGAGTTTCAAATATACAAGGTCGTGCAGCCGTGGTTCGAATCCGGGCATGTACCAATGAGTTCTTCCTACTTAAGTAGGTACATAACTATCACTGACTCCGTACCTCAGAGAGAACGTTAAGCAGTCGATCCCGTCCATTGATGGCGGTCGTTACAATCCGCCAACCCGCATTGGAGCAGTGTAATGGATTCAAGCTTCTAACCCCCTCACCCTAGGGGGAGAACTAAGCCCCTACAGTGGGGTATAATAGGCTGATGGAATGGAGATTACAGTTTTCAATTCATTGATATTATTATTAATTTTCTAGAATCGCTTTGAAAAACCTAATTTCACAATAGTATTGCGACATAATGTACGTGAAAATAGAAATATCGGAAACAGATATGAACGTGACTGCATTTATTATTTTTATTGTGACGTCCCTTCGGAAATAAATATCCGCGTTATGTTTCTTTAGATGTAAAGTCATCCAATTTCAGTGTATGCGACGGGAAGAAACGTGGCAGATGTGTGTTTAATAAAAACAAGTGACGTAAAAATGTCACATGTTACATTTGTCTTGTGTTGTTACTACTATGCCAATGGCATAAACATGTAGACATGCTTAGAATTTTTGGAGTCATACGAAATAAGTAAGGTGAAAATAAAACGAAATTAAACGGCCGGTCCTGCAATACTTTGTCTGTGTGCCCAAGGTTTTGTAGAACAAACGCTTAATTCGTTTAATTTCATGGACAGTCTGCAGTACAACAACATGCTTCATGCGGTTAAAACATATATAGATAAAATAGAATCATTGCAAACAAGATTTTTAAAATTATTCGTAAATTTACAATGTAAAGGAGATTACTCTAAACTATATAAAATATGTAAAATTTTACCGGCTAGCTTGAAACATAAATATCTTTTATTTGTAAACAATTATAGTAAACAGGATCGTTTCACTAATATGTTGCAAGATAAAACTGGCACAAGGTCAATGTCCAAAGGTAAATTTGAAATACCCATGGTACAAAATTACTATGGAGATAGAACGTTAAAAAACGAGTTCCATACTTACTCAATAGTTTACCCGAGGACATATGATGTGAGCCTACACTTCCTAAATTTAAAAGTTTATTAGAAAAACAATTGTTAAATATGTTGTAACTATTTATGTAAATTAATTGTATTAATATAACCTAATTTAATAATTTTTAAGCTATGTTTACAAAAAGCGAGTTACCTGCAGTCAAACTGCGTAAGCATTTTTGCGGGTCATGGTTTGAGTGAAAGTGTACTTTTTATGATTTTTTATGATTTTTTTTACAAAAAAAAATAATTACTGTTTTTCGAAAATGTTATTTCTTATAATGTGGATTCAACAACCTTTCCTTGTATGTTGGCTATTTCATTTTAGTTACCTACTGGTAGTCATTTCATTAAAAGCCATTCTAATTTTTAATATAACATAAAAAAAATTTAAAAAACATATATAATCAACTGTAGAGAAATATCAGAAGAAATATATTAGTTACAATTTAAAATTCTATTCCAAATATAATAAATATTTAATTAAATATTTAAATTTATTTCTCCACAATTTGCATCACTACATATTATAAAATAAAATCCCCCGCCACGTCTGTCTGTCTGTCTGTCTGAACGCGATAAACTAAAAAACTACCAAACGGGTTGGCATATTATTGGCACCAATAGACGGTGTGATTCAAGAGGAAGGTTTACGTGTATAATTTATTAATGTTTTGTGCGAATTTGTTGAAATATGACGATTATTGTTGAAGAAGTCGGAAAAAAATCAAGCCGGCTGGGATCTTTCATCGAAAACGCTGCCTAATCCTTTTGAGATACAACAAAATAATCTATGGAGGAATTGTGTATCTTTTATAGGACTATAGAAAAGTCCGCCATGGCATATCTTTCTTTCATGGATAGCTTACTATACCTACCTATTATTGTGTTTAAAAAAATGGTGTCCTATGATGAGGTAATTGGAAAGCAATTTATACGGATACATTATTAATCCTTATCAAATTAAATACGTTGTTTGTCTTCAGCATTTTACGCACATTATGATTGCCCTGTACACTAAACAATTTAAATCAATATCTTAGGAGCTATCGCCAAATATATAAATTTGGGCGACCAGCCGGGCGGCCATGCGGGACGACGGCGACACGCGTATGTATTTATTCTTTACTTTTTCAAATATTTATAGAATCGGAAATAAAATACCTACTTTAAAAATACTCCATGTAGGATGAACTTACGTCACATTTAAAGGTAATTAAATCTAATCCAAATGTTCGACGCAACAAGCTGATATTACACTACGACAGAAAAAACATTACGGCTTATATGCTCTGCTACCCGTGCGAAGCCGGGGCGGGTCGCTAGTTATATATAAATTTTTAACCCCCGACGCAAAAAGAGGAGTGTTATAAGTTTGACGTGTGTGTATCTGTCCGTGGCATCGTAGTTCCTAAATGGATGAACCGATTTGGATGCGGCTTTTTTTTATATGAAAGGTGAATTAGTCGGGAGCCCGACTCTCATCTCTTAAACACTCATGCGCCTACGAGGTGACGCCGTTAAGACACCGCCCATCAAAGGCATTAACGCACCGAAACATTCCCAAGTCGTCCGGCGTCCGGTCGTCGTTCATGTCATACCCTATACGCTCTACGGTTGAAGATGTCGTTTAGCCGGTCGGGCTACACCTTCTGTGTAGAATTCCCAACCCAGCACGATCTCCGCGGTAGGTTGGGTGCGCAGGTGTCTGTATGCAGATTCGGTCCTCACTAAATAAAAAAAAAATTTAAATAACTTTTTAAATGTACTTAATTTAAAATTATCTTTTTATCATATATTCTGCAATATATTAATGTTCAAACGATGTTCAGAGACAGACAAATACTCAAAATTTCTTAAAATAAAACCTAACATATATTTTATCAGAATTTTATGTCTTACATTTAGTATATTTTGTATGTAATACGAGCCGTAAGCGACGTTTGTGGTTTAAACAGGCGTCGTAAAGATTTACGGGCTCCTAACGTGATATGAACTGAACTAATTACGTTCAGAGCTCTCATATCTCTGCACTGAAGGGAACATAAAGTGACATTTAGGACACAATAATCTTGTATCAACTTGATGGTCGGCCTGAATATGTTCGGAAGCAGCGGGCTAAGAAATATATGTCGTATTAGATTACACACAAGCGTTGCCCATTTATGGAGACTGGGGATACAACGTCGCCCTATATACTGAATCATAGTGTGTACTGAAACCGTAACTAGTTAACACAAAATTTTATCAAAGAGAATTAAATTTGAGTTCTTACTTCGCCCATACATTAAATTTAAAAATCCATAAGCGCAGGATTTTTTTGTTCAAGTGAAATATTATTTTCTTTAAGTTAAAGTTAGTACCTTCAACTAAGTACACCGTACTTTATTAATAAAGTAGCGTATTACAAAGACAAAATGTTCGACTCGCACTGTTTATGTAGTAAAGTTAGTAAGTACAAATTTTAATTCCGAATAATTAAAAATATCATTTTTCTTTAGAAACTTAAAGTTTGGCCACCCTACATGCATGTGTAGACACTACGTATGCCCGTTTCGCGTTTAGAAGGCCATGGGTCGAATCCCCGGGCATGTACGTACTAATGAGTTTTTTCTAACTTGTGTATATAACTAACTATCACTGACTCTGTGCCTCGGAGAGCACATTAAGTCCCGGTTACCTGTTAAAATTTACCACCCCGCACTGGAGCAGCATGGTGGATTAAGCTTCAAGCCTCATCACCCCGAAGGAGCCCTAAGCCCCTGCAGTGGGGCATTAATGGGCTTATGGTATAGTATGGTTCTCCAATATCACTCAAATTTACGATACTCTTTATAAACGCAATTGATTTTAATTTTTCATTTGCATACAAACTTGAGGAGCGCGTTCTCTGGGCGTAGTAGGTAATTATGATATAATTAATGAACAGATAGGAAAAAAAATTTGTTACGTACCTACCTACTATCGTAATTTAAATAAATTTATTACTAACAAAACTTTAAGATTGTATCCCAACAGACATTGATTACCTTTTAGAATACCTTTAAATTAGCGAAACGTGGAACTAAGCCAAACTGGAATACCCGCTACAACTTTATAGGAGCCAATGTTCTGTGCCAAGACGTGAGGTAAAGCCTTTGACAGCGCTTCAACGTCATTCTTTACAAGTCGCTGAATTTTATGTAAGCGAAGACTCTTAAGCTATTAACCCTTTACTCGTGCCCTTAGACTCTGAACAAAAACAATGTAGAAAACAAAAAAAAATGTATTTCATTTATACATTACTTTTATTAATAATAATAATAATAATAACGTCTACATCACAATAACGTCTTGACCCCAAACTAAGCATAAGACCCGGTACCAGTATCAATATTCGAGACCTTGAAATTAAATTAAATCCAATCAATGTAGTTCTAATATGAAAGTTTATCAGATCTATATTTTATCTTAAGTAAGATTTCATTTTTAAATTAAAATACGCGTAATTAATTGATAACGTAAGGAAGCCTTTATATTATATATCTCTAAATTCTGATCATTCTAGATTCATTATTCATCTCTAGATGTTGGATTCAATCTGAATTCTTCGCTGTCTGATACCAATGAGAATTTAAAATGCGAGCACCGACCTTCACTTTGTATTAACTTTATGTTCCACTTCTAAGATAGACTATCATGGCGAGCATGAGCTGTTTTTCTGTATTCTCAATGCAATCTTAAATATCAAGTCACTCCATAAATAATGATTTCAGTCTAACCCATGTCTATCCATACCCTGTATTATCAAATGAATATTGACTGATAAACGGATTTAAGTTATAAATTATAGACATCGAGTTCTGTGTGCGGTCAGCGAAACATACGGTGAGCGTTTTCCACATTTGTTTCGCTCATCAAAGCTCTACAGTAAAATACAATTTACTATTTACGGTTGTTTACTAATTATGAAATACGCAAGTCACTTTGAGACTGATTATCCCGAAAATTTGTTTATATCGTTTCTAAACTTGACTTTTATTTTGTAGTCAACACATCACTCGATTGGAACTGTCTTGTCTGATGGCTATCGAATCCGCTTATGTAATAGAGGGTTCAATAGTTCTAGCGTTTTTCAGAAAACTCTTATCAAATTAAATTGTAATACATTATTATAATACAGGTGTCGTGATAGCTGTGCGATAGCGAGTCCGATTTTTGTCTAGAAGGTCGTGGTTTCAAATGAGTTAAATCAAATGAGTTAAATACATAACTATCACTGACTCCGTGCCTTGGAGAACGCATTAAACCGTCGGTCCCGGTTGCCATCACCGGATGGCAGTCGTTAAAATTCACCATCCTGCACTGGAGAAGCGTGGTGGATCAAGCTCTAAGTAGCCTGCTTCTGTGGGAGATCTAAGCCACTGCAGTAGAGCATAATGAGCAGACATAGATTAATACACATTAGAGACAATTTTATGAGGGATTCCAACCAATGTCCTTAGATGTCTAACAGGTTACTAATAGCTACTGGCGTCTGTTTCTTGCTACACAAATTTCCACTCTATTTCAATTGCAAATTCTGTTCAAGTAATTTATTCAAGGGTAAGATTATGTAAGTTGGACCGTTATAATTAATAAAGGTTAGTGTTCGTCGCAATATCTGACACTTTAACCCTAAAATACCGCGGCGATATTGACCCAGAGCCTGATAATCCCTAGACCGCAATATAGTGTTTTTCAATCCATACACCATTCGCATTTCTATAGCTGCAAAGCAAACTACGGGTGGATCGGAAACAAATATTATGTATTGGTGTATCGACTTATATGAAAAGATAAATGGAAGATTATTGCAATATGTTAATAAATCATTAGATTTTAGAAGATACGCTCTTATTATACTTTTACAAATATTTGTTCAAAATATCTATATATTTATATATTATAAAGAATATTTAACTATGTATATCAGTTGTCTGGTACCCATAATACAAGCTTTGTTTAGTTTGGGACTAGATAGCGCTGTGTAGGATGTCGCAGGTATTACATACACGTATATGAGTGACTCAACATACCACATACTCTCCCTACGCCATACTAACCATGAACATACAGTCTCTGAGCGTGAATTATAACCGAACAGTTAAGTGATATATTTATGTACGTTTTATGACGAAGACTCTCTATTCAGACAATAATTAAAGAGGTTAGGTTAATAAAATGCTGTCATTGAGTATTGAGATTTAAAATTTTTGATAACTGGATTGTTGGGTGTTTTATTTTTCTCGTGTCTTTTTTTAATTTCCTGCTTTGTTTTTCTTTTTTAGTTTTCTTTCTTTTTTCTTTATTAGTTTTTTAATTTCATTTCGAAATACTATAACGTTGGATCAAAATATTCATTTCTACTTAACGACTGCTTAGCCTAGTGGGTAGCGACCCTGCCTACGAAGCTGAAGGTACCGGGTTCGAATCGCAGGTCGGGTCAGTATTTATATGATGAATATTGATACTGGTACCGGACTGATACCGGATCCGGCCTAGGCGTTGTTATCATGTATACGTTATTATTATTACATCATTATTATTAAGCTGTTGCTCCTCCAAAAAAGTGAAAATAAAATAAAAATTATTACTTACATACTAGTTTTTGCACCAGATGTTTAGCATTGTAAGGATAAATAAAAAAAATTACAGAATTAACGACAGCGTAATAAATGTGTGTAGGTATGTAGTCAAGCATGTTTTAATTATAAATCTGGAAACTAAATTAATTATATATATTCCAACGTAGTAGCTACACGGATCGTTAACGTGATAGGTTCTACGAGAATTCTCAGCGTTTCACTAGAATAGTTCCAAGCGAACTTCTAATTAAAGAGTTGCTGAGTTTGACTTAAGAAATTGCTTTTACGTGAACTTCAATTCAAACCAACATATACATTCAACACGTCAGTTTGGCTTTTCAACAATGATTCCTTAAGGTTTTGTGTATATCTATAACCATCTGATATAAGGGTCTAAAATAAATGAGGTTATACTGCTTAGGAAATTTGACATCAGTCTGACTATATTACTTATTAAAAGAAGAGAAGGTTGTCGTGTTCTCAGCCTCGCCGAACAGCAGAATGTTGTAATGAAACGAAAGTTATCTTTGGTAAAATATATTTAATAAAACTTTATAAAAAAAACTATATACATTATAAAACACAAATCTGAAACATGACTTGCGTACCTGAGTTCTGTGGTGGTTCTACAAGCAACATTTCGTGTCATTACTAGATATTTTATATGATTGGACATTAATATTCCGATTGGTTTAAACATATTTGACATTTTAGTATTTTGGCCAATCAGAATACATTTTGTGTGATTCTAAGTCCAAAGTGACCGTACAATGACTGGTGTTGTGATCTAGCAAGAAATATAATTTGTCAAAATTAATTGATGGATGATCGCACATTTGGGCTTTAGTATAAGCGGTCAACACCCATTAGTTAGTATCCTCATATTAGCTTTTTACCAAAGAATGACAACGAGACCCTATTACCAAGTCTACAACCTGTGTCTGTCCATCCGTCGATCCAGTCTTTAAAGGGCTGTATCTTTTGAACTCTAATAGGTAGCCAGTTAAAATTTTCACATATTATGTGAACAATATGGTGAACAATTAATAATTAAAAAAATATATTAAAGGAACATAACAAGGTACTTTTTTAGAATTTTTTGTTTTTGCTTTAACAGAAAAACAGTAATACATCAAGCTTCAAACTTGGTGTGTTTACATTGCAAACACTAGAAGAAAACAGCAAATAATAAAAACCGGTCAGGTGTGAGTTGGGCTTGTGCTGAAGATACTGAAATGTATGAAAGAAAACATATATTTTTTAATAAATACATAAAACAATATATTGTGTAGTGGTACGGAACCTTTGGTGCTCGAGTCTATCTCGTACTTGAGCGATTTCTTTAGTAAAGGTGGCATCTATCTATTTATTATAAAAACACTAAGGAGTGTTTTGAACGAGTAAAAATAACAAAAAGTTTGTAACTGGGTACACTTTTATTTGGATATCCCCAAACCCAAAAAAAAATTAAAAAAAAATTTTTGGATTTTAATTTTATATTGTTATAACTCAAAAACTAGTAAATCGATTTTAATGAAACTTTCACATTTTAATAAACAATATCACAATTCAACATTAGGGAAATTATCACCAAACTGCTGCTTTTAAGAGCAGATAAGTTAAGTAAAACTAATAAAATAAATAAATATATATAATATAATAAGTTAAACTCTTTTCAACTTAAATAAAATGTAATACGAAATGCATTAGGCCCTGTTAACGAAATATTCAGATCTAAAATGGTATGTTTACGCGAATTGCACAACTCTTGAACTATTTTTCCGAAAACGCTAAAATCCATTTAAAATGAATTTTAGTCGCGGTATTTTATAATTACATGTAGGTGTAGCGTGACGTCTGCTACACTTACATGCAATTAATGTGATTTTTTAGTATAGTCAGTTTGAAATGAAACTGTTCATTGATTTTTACAACGACATATTTTATATTTTTTTTACGGATTACTTATTTTTGATACTTTATCAATATATGTTAAGATCAGTACGCTATGTATGAAGATTCAAACGTTGTGTTCCCACTATAAAAATCTATAATATACTTACGTGATGTAGTGGCTTGAGGAATTGCCGAGTCACTTGTTGAAGTTCACACCAAGTTTAACTAACCCCAAGTCCAAACTTGTAATTGATACTGGTTCCACGTACCTTTACTTTTCTAGGTTTAATCGTAAGCTATAGGTAAAAAAGCTCCTCTTGTAAAATTCATTACATCAGTCAATCTATGTTTGTTAGAATATTTGGCCTTCAGATACTCAAATAATAAAATTGTTGGGAGGTGTTTTAAAGCCATATCTTTTAAGCATTTTTAAAATGTATTGAGAAAATTTATATAGCGAAAAATACCGAAGAGAGATTCTCGCCGTGTCTTCTCCTAGTATTTACGATCCAGAGGTAAACGTATCTTGACTTTTAATAAGTGTGTGTAATGTATTTTATATTTGGCTAGCTTTCCGCCCGCGTCTCTGCTTGCGTGGACTACACAGTTGTACCATTACCTCCTTTCCGAAATAAAAAGTAGCCTAGGTAACTCTTCAGCGTATAAACTATATCTATGCAAAAAAATACAGCGGTCTCAATACAACTGTGTAGTCAACGTGAGCGGAGCCGCGAGCGGAAAGCTAGTTTGAAAATAAAATACAGCCCATGCTAGTCGCTGATATGTGCCTTAGGTACAAGAACTTTTAATTTAGTTAAGTACTTTTTGAGTTTCTCCGTAGCAAATTAACAAAAAATCAAACCTTTCCTCTTTGTAATATTAGTATAGCTAAAATATTTTGAATTTTGACAACTTTTTATATCAAACGATTGACTATCAATCAATCGAATTTTGCCTTCTAAGTTGTCATGATTGTGTGTGATACACAAGTACAAATCGTCTATGCTTAAAAGTTGTTTCATATTTAAAATACTAAGCGTTGGATCGATATAAACTTTTCTATAGTGGCTGTATACGACCCTTCCACTACATACTTCCGCTCTACATATTTCTTTATTCACCCAACCTTCGTTTACCTTTTCAGTGTGGCTAAATCATCTAAACATATTTTTTACACTAATTTCTTCATCTTTTTACGTCGTTCTCGCACATCATCGTATATACTAAATTAATTTGACAGCAGCGTTTGGTTTTAATAGAGAACAGTCAGTTCAGTCAGTTCACAGTATCGAGGTGAAGAGCGGCGCGCAGGGACTTTGCACAATGAAACCCGGAATAAAACTCGCCTTCTAGCAGCTAGCTATAGTATGAGTAGTTAGACGGTAAACGCAGAAGAGTGCTTCTAGTCAATTCGTACATTTATGATCAGTTAGTACAAATGAATCCATTTAAAAATCAAATAATTCACAATTAAAGCTAACAGACACATCAAATAAAATTAAATCTTAACTATCATTAATTACTGATTACACTTTAAAAAAATCTATTTATTTTCAAGTAGGACACTCTGCTATGACTTTTGTAATTCATAAAACTAAGTTTATGCAGATTTGTACGCGACCACTACGAGGAAAACTGCTAGAAACTTAAAGTGGTTTATTTTTTTTAGTGGCGACGCTACAAACAATTGTCTTAAAAACCAAGTGGATTAGAGCAATTTCATTTTAAGCATTTTGTTCATTTATAAATTCTTTTAAATAAAATTGAAAGATGCTTTAGATATACGTTGTCGATTTACATAATTTTTGAAATTATTTATGGAATAATTAATCTATTATATCTCATGGCTTCTAAATCTTACACAATTGCCTTTGAATAAATTACTTATTCTATGAAGCTTAGTGATGGGTACTGCGTGCTGATGTTTATTCCTAGTCAACATTTAAAAAAAGAAAATTAAAAAAAAATTATATAAACGATCTAATATGTACGGGATTCTATTTTATACCCGACTTGACTTGACATCAATGTATAACGACCCTGCATGAAATGATTGGTGAATGTCGATAAAGCGAAAGAGACACGTAAGGCCGTAACCGTTCAGGTAATAAGTTGGGCACGTATATATATAGTTTAGTGTTTAAATTGTTAAATTTCTCTTTCAAACACGTTTCGTAATAATAATTTATTTTAAAAAGCTCGGTTCCAAACTAATGAAAGAGTTCGTTATTGGATCGTTATAAAAAAACGTGTTCCTTCAAAGATTTCTCATTAAAGAAAGTAAGCCAGTCGTTATTCTTTTATAGCTATCAGTTAATTAAGGGAATGGAAGTTTGCTGCTTTTATTATTACCCTTTCATTACTCGGCGTCTTTATTCGTGAATTATTTAGTTGGCAACACTGACTCCCGATTACTTAGTACTATGTGATAATTAGAATTTACCTATAACATCTTTTTCGTACGCCTTCGAACCGAGACATTCCAAATAGAAAAATATTTATAATTTTTACGGTGTATAGTTAATGAGAAATATTTTAGAGACCCAAACTGCGGAGTCTAGGGTTCCATTCCCGTCAGGGACAAATATTTGTATGCATGTATGCATGAAAATGATTATTTGTTCCGTGTCTGAGTGTAAGAGTATCATATGTGTATATATTAGAAAGAATATTTAAGTGTATATCAGTGGTCTGGTATCCATAACACAAGCATAATAATTGCTTACTTTGGGACTAGATGGCGCTGTATGGGAGGTCCCAGGTATAATTAAATATTCTTATAGTAATTTGGCCTTTAAACTGTAAAAGTTCATAATTTATTACTATCAATTCCAAAATCGTGATATTGAATCGGAAAACTACTAGGGTGGATTAATAAGTACTTAGGTACCTAACCTAATTTTAAGTATGGTAAATTAAAAAAAAAATTATGGTATACTGTAAATTGCTTTTGTAACTAACTCCATATAAAATTACAAGCCAGATAAGCCAGTAGTTAAATTGAGATAAGAAAATAACTCACGTAGCAAACTGAGGTGGCAAAATAAGATTCCTTCAGTGAAAATTTTCAGCGTTCGAGGGGAAAAAAATGAAATATATTTAAGGAAATTTCGGTGTCGGCTTGAGGGGATCTTTATGCAAAACATAACCAATAAATATTCATAGTCCTCAACATTCCGGTGTCATACTTTTCGTTTGGTGCGTCTCGTAAATATTTGTGTTACCATTTACGTAACCTGACATACGGGAACTATATAAGTGTGCTATTTTTTTTGTGAATAGGAGAGAATCCCATGAATGAGTTAATTTGTTATAAGTTTAGTGTCGTGATAGCGCAAAGGCGCAACGAACCTGTCTCAAATTTATAAGGCCAAAGGGCCATGGTTCGAATCCGGGCGTGTACCAATGAGTTTTTCTGACTTAAGTACATTAACTATCACTGACTCCGTGCCTCGGAGAGCACGTTAAGCAGTCGGTCCCGGACGCTGTCAATAGATGGCGGTCGTTACAATCCCCAACCCGCAGTGGAGTAGCGTGGTGGATTTAAGCTCCAAACCCCCTCCTGAACCTGGGGGAGGCCTAAGCCCCTGCAGTGGGGTAAAATGGGCTGATAATGATGATGATGTGCAACATCGTTTTCTGAAGACGTTTTATAATCTATGGTTTTATACTATAATTATTATATTATTTTATATTTTTATAATTTGCCGTTAACAAATTACCTCATTTATGAGACTCAGTCCTTTTAACAAAAAATAGCCAAGTGCGAGTTGGATTCGCGTACCGAGTGGTCCATGCCATAAGAAAATAAAATTATTATAATTTTATATTGTAAATTAAGTACATATACAGGAAGAAATTTTAACAACCGCCCAAAAAAAATTGGTTAGATTTTAGGTATCACCAATAGACCTCATTACGAAATCAATAAGTATAGGTTACATTTTCATAATAAATTATTTTGTCTACAGTATTATTTTATAACGTTTGGTTGCCTTCTTTTTTACGATGCAGCGGCCGTGAATGGTGACTAGAGTTATTAGTTTTTTGGGGAAAGGTTTGTATAGTCATACTTCAATATTTTTCTATTGAACGATACTAAAAGGAAACAAGACAGCCATCGATTTGGTACCAAAGATCATTATACTAAAATTTGCATGGTGGTTAAAATTTCACCTTGTATACCTAAATTATTTTCGACTAAATGGGCTAAAAACTGCAATTAAAAAAAACCTGTCAAATGTAACACCATTCTGAAATCTTTTGTTCAATTTTCTTAATATTCATAATTAATTTCAAATTTTTCTGAGGTATATTTTTAGAAATAAGGTATGGGTTCCTAAGTTTTTACGTGTTATAATAAACTATTGAATGATAAGTTACTATGTATATGTGTAGTACATTAGCTAAATAAGTTAAATTCAGTACTTAAATGCATAGTACATTTATACACTAATATTCTGCAAGTTAAATGCCAGTGACACACAGGCAGACAGACAGACGGGCATTAAAGAACTATAAAAACTCCTTGTCGGGTGGAACACAACAAACGCAAAATTAATATTTTCAAAAAAATATTTAAGATTAATACTATGCGTGTCCAGCAAAAGGAATGACTAGCTTACTAGAGAATATAATAATGACCCTGAAGAATCTTTGCAACCGCCATTTTAATTTATGTTCGTTTCATATTTCAAATTAATATTGTATACTCTACTACACCATAGGCTGATTTAAATTTTGTTAATTTTACATATAAAACGTTTTAAATCTATAATATAATACCGGGTGTTCGCCTGGACATAGTCCACACTTATAGAGCACGTAGAGCTTACCGAAATAACCAAAAAGTTTCAAGTAAGCAGATGGCGCAAACTAACTGTTACGGAAAAGAACATGTTTAAAGTTAAACTGCGTTCAGCTGAACACCAGGTATACGTGTGTATAAATATATACTCTTATAAACGTAATATAAATATAAATAAAAAGTAATACATTAATTAAATATAATGTAACAAATCTTGTGGTAGAGTTGCGCCGTTGTGTAAAGCCAATCCAGATCAATTCAAAACAGTATTCCATTCACGTATACATTGTTTTGCAAAAGCTTTTCGAGCTTTAGTTGATTACAAAACAATGGGTACGATTGGCGCCAACGTAGCGGCGTTGCCTACTGGCGTATTGTACTGAATACGGTTTCGATAAGCCCTCGTAGTGCCGTTTTAGTATAATAATCGCTCGATGTTAGGTCGTGTGTGTTGGCGAAGATGATGACGACGTGCGATGGCGGAAAAATGATGAAAGCACAGGTAAGTATCGTTTTAGGCTATAAGCTCACCCCGTTACGGTCGAATTATGAAAAACCCTTTCTTAGTGGGATCATATGAAACCCTTGTGCAAAATTACAAAGGTATCTCAGATCCGGTGGGTTAGACTGTGCGTTGATATACTTTTAAAATACGTCTTCAATCCGTTGGAGATTGAATTTCAAAAATCAGTAAAACACGCGTTTAGTCTTTTATTTACAATTATTTGGCGTACTTATGCAATGCCTTAAGTTGATACGTGTCTTATTTATATTTTCCACACCAAACTGTAAAACTCCATTTTATCTTTTTGAAGGTTGGATTTTGAAAAACCCTTTACTAGTGGATACTTATGTTATAAAAGTAATCCTAAGCAAACAAGGGTGTGAACCAGTGGTGTGGGCTATAAATTGATACATGAATTTTATTATCCTTTTGCACCAGCTTAGAGGTAAAATTAAAGATTTTTTTTTCCATGTAGATTTATTTATTTAAAGAATAAAATATTCCATCTTAGGCAAGATTAAATGAGCGCGTCTCCTTCGATAAAATTATGTATAATACGCTATTTCACATGTGGGAGTATAATAAACTGATTACCACACTTTTAGAATTTTCGAGAAATACCAAATTATTACCGGAGATACAACAAATCAGAGTTTGTGTATTTACGACCCGCACGTGACTTCACTCGGTGCTCGCTACGTAATCCATAGTGATGTAAACGAATGCCGTTATAGCAGGATTTACTTCTAAAGTACTTTCAGCATTTGTGTAGATCTGAATAAACTTTCACAAATTATTTTTCTTAATAAATAAATATATTTTATAAAAAAAAAACAAAAATCACAAGACACGATTATATGAAGAAAAGAAAACTTACATGCGTCGTTTTAGCTTTTTATAACATTCGAATACCAGACTCGCAATAACACATAGAAATATATTCCAGTTGAGTGCACTCAGGTCAAAAGTATTGACTATTTGGTCTCACCAGTGGAGAGTTCTTACGGCTGTGTCCACGAAGACGGCAACGTCCGGAGCCTCCTGCACGCATTCCACCTGCCATACAACTCGCGAGGCACATGCAACCTCAAAAACTTAAAAAGAAAATCGGTACAGTCGGTTTCTTGATTAGGTATTTCTTAAAAACTTTTCAACTGCAAGGAGTCATATCCCAAGCAGCCTAAACGAAAACTCGAAGGAAATTTATTGTTAAAAAATTAGAATTATAGCTATTCATTATAAATAAATAGTGCCAGTTTCAGGGTTTTTGAACTTTCACATTTTAAGGGTGGGAAATGGGAGGTGAACATTTGTATGAGAGTATCTAACGGATTTTATTTATAAAGGAAGGCACTTAAAACCTGAATCGTCGTGTTACAGGCTGTTTGAATTTTTAAATTTTAAGAGAGGGGTTGGGGGTTGAAAGTTTGTATGTGAGTAACTAAAAGTGGTTTCAGCGAAAAGTACACAGAAACCATCTCGAATATTATTAGAAACTTTTTTAGGAATGTATATAGTCTACGTTACGCAGGCGAAGCTGCGGGCGGTTGACGTTTGATTAATAATCTGTGTCTTTGGCGACCTAAAGTCAAAATAACATGATTAAAAAATAAAAGCGGTTAAATACCTTACGAGAAATTGTTAACGTAAAATATCAATAATTTAAATGGTAAAATATGTTAGTGACTAGACCGGGCATCAGTTGATGTTTTTGTAGTACACGGTTATAGTGTGGGCGCTGAATGAAATGTGTGATCAGTTCTTTCTGGAGAGTTGGAGGTCCCGGGTTCGATTCCCAGGTCGGGTCAGTATTTATATGATATTAATACTGGCACCGGGTCTTGGTTATTATATGTATGTGGTGTCTTCGCTTGGTACTCAAAACACAAGTTAATGCTTAGTTTGGGACCTAGACGTTGTTGTGATTGTGTGTGTTATTATTATTATTTCTACGTTTATTCCGGGCTCAACAATTTACAGAAAAATAAATTCTTTGGTATAGAAACACCGCTCCCACTTCTGTTTTTCCTTTCGGAAAGATAAAGATGAAAATAGGTAATGTTTTCCTTTTCGCATCACAAAGATGCAAATGATATACAGCCTCTTTGAGAAGATCACACAACGTTTATCCTCAAAGGCGCATAAAGACGTGTGGTCTATTGTCGTTTAGGGAGCATTTGTGTGAGCTCGGACAAAAGCATTCTAGGTAGAGAAAAGATGATTTTATTTGTGTAGATTAAAATTACTAAAAGAATATGTAAGGGTTATTGTGTGCACCGAAGATATCTATGAAAACAGGCCAAGTCCTAGTCGGACTCGTACACGAAGAGTTCCGTACCACCGCACAATATTAAAAAAAAGAACAAGATCCTAATATAGGGACCCCCTTTAATTTTTAACTTTATTTTATTATTAATATTTATTATCGTAGCAGTCATAGTAGAACAAACTTCATGAAAATTTTATGTGTAAGCAATGGTTTCATAACCACCAATCACTAAAAAACAACGAAAAAACAAGTTTTTGTATGTTGAACCCCTTTAATTTTTAACTTCATTTTATTTTTATTATTTTTTGTTATATCAGCCATTATAGTACGTATTTCAAAATTCCAAGTGTAAGCAATGATTTCACGGCCACCAAGCTCCAAGTGTAAGCAATGGTTTTCACGAAAAATTACGAAAAAATACGTTTCTTGTATAGGGACCCCCTTTAACATTTAAGTTTAAAAAAATTTCATTCTAATCCCGTTTGCGATCTCGTTTCTGTTGTCGTTATTGAATTGCTCTCCCTGGATCGCATTTCCTTGCCCGTTGGTTTCAAATTCTTCATCGTCGCCAATTTTTCACTAAAAAAATCACCTAAATCCTTTTTATAATGGGTTCGAGTTAAAATAATGTGCAAGAATTTCAACGACTATACTAAAATTATTTAGTGACGGGCTAAACACAAGCTGGTACCTAAAATTATTAAAATTATTAATATTGCCTATACGAATATAAGTATTAAAACACGTTATATAATAATAACAATAATAATAATAACACATACTATCACAACAACGTCTAGGTCCCAAACTAAGCATTAGCTTGTATTTTGGTACCAAGCGAAGACACCACATACATTTAACAACCAAGACCCGGTGCCAGTATTAATATTCATCATATAAATACTGACCCGACCTACGAACCCGGGACCTCCAGCTTCGTAGGCAGAGTCGCTGCCTACTAAGCTAAGCGGTCGTCATATGAAAGCACACGCTAGATCTGTAACTCAAAAATTCTACTAGTAGTTGTCTTGTTCGTAAGAATCAAAATTAAAATGTTATGTATAAGTCCTTTATCGTCCTTACTCTGGCATTTAAACCAAAAAAATATGTTTTAGGTCAAGGTCAGAGTATTAAGTTTAATGCTGACAAATTTTTATAACGCCAACTTAATTAATTTACTAACCGTACCAGCAGGCTGTGAAGTACGACGTAATTATCACTAATCACCTTTTTTGCTGGTCGTCGCGTCAGTTGATCTAGGTACAGCAGTGGTTCTCCTATTTTTGATATATCTTCCTTTTGGCTTATGATGTTGAGGGTTCCGTAGGAATGTTATATAACGTATTGATAGCTATATACTCACCGCTTAATTTAAATACACTAAAAATTACTATTTTATGTATTATACAGCAAACAAGAAATTAATAATTTTCTGATTTTTTCGTTTACTTGTGTTGTGGGGATCTTGCTTCTGTGTCTTTATGATTGTAGGGCAAAGGGAAGTATCCTATAGGTATTGATTTATTTGCGAGTGTTGAAATGTGTGGCATAAATGGCCGTAATTTTTATTGCGTTGATTTTTTACAGTTTCGAGGATATTGAATTTTTGATATTAATTTCAACTTGATACCTTCACGGGTTCCCGAGAAAATGGTCCGACAGACAGACGGACGACGAAATGATCTTATAACGATTCATTGGCTTCTTATGACCTAAGAAACCCTGAAAACATAAAAATTTAGAGAAGTGTGATTGTTATGATTAGTATTTATTTATACTTCATCATTCGAACCAGAATTAATAGATTTCGAAGATATTGTAATTTCATATAGATTACAGAGAAAAGCGAAGAAATAAAGTACTAGGCACTTTATGTAACAGAATTTTTTCCACCATTTATTACAGAATAGAAAAAAAAAACAATAAAGATAAAATGGTTCGTTTTAAATGCTGTATAGATTTTAGTGCATTAGATGGGTATCATCTAAGAGCCAGTTTTTAAAAACTAGTAGGTTTTCGGTATGGGCGACTATAGAGGGGGTCGTAGTAGATGTGCTTTTGTAAAATGGTTGGGGCGCTAGAGTAATTGGGTTTTTTTTTTAAAACGACTGGCTTGATTTTGATACGGTTTTTATTAAATGGGTATCGCCTTAAAGCAAGTTCCTAAAATAATGTTACGGTTATAAGCGCCCACAAAAGACGACGGTAGATAGCTTTTTTCAAAAAGACTTTTTCATGGGCTTTTTATATTATCATATAAATAAAAATGCCTATTGCGCCATATACGAATGATCTAAGTTGTTTTTACGTAACCATAAGTTGTCTCAAACTGAAACGTGTGTCTCTGAAAAACTCGTCTTTTTGAAGATTAAGAAAATATGATATATTTAAGAAATCAGCGGTTTTGATATATCATATATTGAAACATATACATGTGGTGCCATGTTTATATGTCACCAGTTGCTTTAAATGTTTCTATTACAAACAATAAGTATTTTTCAGCTATGTATGAAAGCTTCTGATTTTTGTTAATAATTGAATATTAAGGTTTATTAAAAACAGTTGTAGTGATAGCGCCATGTATCGTAAAGAATTATAATATAATTGGTTATCGATTCAGTACATAGCCACCTATAGTAATATTAAGCAACAAATTCGACTGTAGTAGCAACAAATTCGATTTCAGTTTATTTCGCTGCGTATATTGGATTTAAGATGTACTCCATTGCTATTTCACAACTTTTTTTTCAGTTTATAAAAACCCGTTGAATAGAAAATCACGAAATCATAGGTATTTCTGCATATTTTTTTGGATATAAATTTTTTTAAAGGGCAGGCTTTTTTTGAACAAAAATTCAATAGTGTCGGCCAATACTGAAATTAGTTCGTTTTTTGTATATTTGTTCAGAATCAACTTAAAAACGTTTGATATCTGACAAATTTTGATCAAACATTTTAATAAATTTTCTTTATATAGTTTATATAGTCTTTATCACTTATTGAACCGATTTTGATAACATTTGGTGCAAAGATAGCTAGAGACCTGAAAAAGGGAGCAGACCACTTCTTACTGCAAAAAAATGTCTGTAGGTTGGTTGCCTTTTTAAGAATGAATTTCTGAACTGGGTTTTATGGAATTTGATAAAAAAGTAGCTTGAACCCTGAAAAAAGACGTAGGATACTTTTTACATCGGAAAACTAGTGTGTTTGTTACCTTTTCACGGTAAAACTGCTGAACCGATCTTAATAAAATTTGTTAGGAAAGAATCTGCGAATTGTAAAACAAGGTGGACTAAGTCGCAGGAAAAAGTTTGTCTAATAAACGTATTAAAACACAGAAACGAGAACGTTTAGGGGACGGGATGGAAAACTAAATTAGACAGAGAAGTGGCAGCCGGAAAATGTACGGGGACGTCGTGAAGTAGGTAGTCCAGGCCGATGGTAAGTAAAGTTGTTCGCGAATTTCATACCTAACAAAAATGAATTCATTTTATTTTAACACGTCTATAAAATCGGAGTTGTAAAGTCAGCGACTGAATAGAATGTATGCTAGCTATAACACAAAAATATCCTTCTTGAGTAAAACTGGGGCCGTGTGGGAACGGCAAAGAACACAATTTCCCACCGCCACCGGGAAGCGTGTCGTAAGAGGCGACTAACCCTAGTTAGCAGAAGATGGGCAGAAGCATCTCTCTGTGAAACTATTTACTGCGATCACCACCCCGCCTGCCAACGTGGTGATTATTGGCAAACCCTCTCAATGCAGCACACAAACACAAAATGGCCCCTAGTCTCCAGCGGCCCTTCTATTCCTGGCCACGGCAGCGGTCATGGTAACGCAAGGGCAGGGGGTGCGAAGAATCCCCGAATACAATTCGGCTGGACGCCCCCCGGCCAGGTGGACAGATGACCTGAAGCACCATACCGGGGGTAGTTGGATGCGAAAGGCGGAGGACCGTGTGTGGTGGCGAGCCTTGGGAGAGGCCTATATTCTGCAGTGGAGAGACACGGGCTGATGATGATGATGAGTGAAACTGAAAGAGTGCACTGGAAGAGAGAGATCTAAAATTATCATAAACTGGGTGAAATGGAAGTTTTACCAAAACTTTTCCAGCAGAATATAGTTACTATTTCGCATGCGCGTAGCGTCTAAAAACTGTATTTACGCTATCCATTACTTTATTAATTGATGTTGGATAATATACGTATTTTTCAAGTATTAGTGGATGTTGATCACGAATATGGAGTTTATTTTAAAATTCAAGATTTAAGAAACTATATTTTTTTAAATAAAACGTTTTAATTTTAAGCTTTCACTTCGAGGTTGAGTCCAAGTGGTCTACACATAAATGTTGCTTCAGCTTTAACCAGATAGCTTGGTAGTCCGATGAGTGATCTCTAATAAATTCTCTGTGGATTATTTTCAGTTTTCTGGAAAATTTGCAACTAAATAACATACTGTAAAGGACACAATATTTAAAAGCTAGATAGATATCGCAGATATAGATGTTGCAGATTTTTGAGGGTGCTGTAGCTAAATGGCAATAACGGAACTCTTGTAACTTCACCCTGTCCGTTTGTTCATATGTCACAGCTATTTTACTCGTATACATTGGCACTATATTATGTTAGTAGTAGAGCCTGAAAACCATTAACGTTGAGTTTACGTAGGTAATATAGATGTCGATTCCCGTCCGGGACAAGTATTTGTTTGCATGAACATGACTATTTATTCCGCGTCTGGGTGTAAAAAATATCTACATATGTAAATGTATATTATCAAAAAAATACTTTACTATGTTTATCAATTGTATAGTACTTCATAATACAAGCATAATACTTGCTTACTTTGGGACTAGATGGCGCTGTGTAGGATGTCGACATTATCTGAATCGATTCGTCGAATTACAAAACAATAAAGGTTTCGGACTTCACCGACAATAACCGATCGATGCCAGTTAATACAGTTACGCCCATTTCCGCGCGTTTTTTCAGATTGAAACTAAACATTGCCTGTAGAAATAAAAAATATTAATGAATAATAACGTATACATCACAACGACGTCTATGCCCCAAACTAAGCATTAGATTGTGTTTTGGGTACCAAGCGGAGACACCACATACGTACCTATATAATTTTTTGGGATGTATAAATAACAGTATGGCAACATTCGCTAAGTTACACATATTCAAAAAAGTGGATACGGACACATCTTTTCGATGTCATATCTGTATATATTGCTGAGGTAATACTTTAGATTCGTTTTCGATGTGACATCAAAAAAACATTTATAGCTTTCAACTTATTTAACGACAATGAGATGAATTGATGTTAGCAGTATATGCGTTTGCTATTTAAGTTACGGTATTATAATTTTGTTGTATTATGTTTATACAATAAAATATATTTAGTTTCTGTAAATCTAAAAATATTATATAATAATATTGCTTGTTATGATAGTTCCACGAGATTGAATGTATCGTTCACAGATTTTCGTGTTTAAAATTATTAAAAACGATCTCTCTATTTTAATTGAATTAAATCGTGAAGACCAGTCTGAAGTCTGTTATTTTTTTCAGTAAATTAATCTTATGAAAGGGAAGGGTTCTCTCGAAATATATTATTCAATAATTTTTCCAAAAAAAAATTCTAAAATTAATGGCTAACATCGAACCCTCGTCAACCTTTTTTCAACGTTTTATCTCTTTAATGAATAATGTTTTCAAAAATTTTACTTCACATTCTTTAACAATACGCAGGTAACGCTTGTTCTACAAAATAAAATATACGAATTCAGAGTCTAAATCCGATTTTTAGAGTTCTGTAGTCACAAAAATCGTAAAACCTTTGTTATGCTTGAGCGTGTGTGTCTGTATATGAGCCTCAAAAGTTTTATGTTTTTGATACGTTTCATAAAAGATGCCTAACACACAAAAACCAAACATTTATATGTTTAATCTCATGAAACATGATAATATACTTATGAATCCAAAACAATATATCATAAACTAAACTAAAAAATATGTGAAAACATAATAAACTATGTTCGCATCTAATATTTATATCTATTATACAGGTTGAGTAAATGAACAAGGGCCTCTATGACATCTACCCTAACTGTTGGAGATGGGAAGTTTTGTTCTTAGAAATCCATCTTAAGATTTTGAACTGTATTAAAATGGCATTCAAGGATTTTTTGAAAAACTCATCTTTTCGAAGATATTCACAATTATCTCAAAAAAAATTTTCTTGTACAAATGAATCCACCTGTGTATAGCAAATAAAAAGTTGGATGACACATTTTTTTATGTTACTGGAAACAGACGAAATTCGACGATTTATGTTTCGTAGATTATTTATTTATTATTTATATCTTAGTTCATTACAATATAATGTGTATTCAAGTATTGTCAAATTAGAAAAAATATCGACAGTACCTACCTTTCATAGTTTTTTTAATGCTTAACGAAAAGGCCGTGATCGCTAGCTTTTTTTATGTCCATGGCTTTATGCTACGTAAAACGCGCTCATAAGAAATTATGACCGAAGAAAACCCATAGCTACACCGCATGAAAAATATTTCCCTTTTCATCATAAGCTGTTATCCATCAAATATTTGATATTGGCTGCCAATATGGGTCATATAAACACGACGTATCAATCTATTGAGATGGCGTGTTGCGAAGACAACCTATTACTTTTTTATTTATGTCCGAAGCATATTAACTTACTCATCAACATAGAAAATGGAAGAAACACTGAAAATTCAGTTTTCCTTGTAAATGTTTAATTTGAACGATAGGTCCTTGAACAATTGGTTAACAACGACTAACCGATTGGTCTAGTGGTCGAAGACTCCGACTGCAGATTCCAAACTCAAGTGGTTCGAATCCCACCCGAGAAAAATGTTTGTGTGTGCGAACATGTCTATTTATTTCGTGGCTGTATGCAAAATATCTGTATATTTAGATATGTACTATAAAGAACATTTAAGTGTGTATATCAATAATGTTGTTTAATATTTATATACAGGCTCTGCCTTATTTGAGACTAGGTCCTTGTGAGATGTTTCAGACATTTTTAGTACTATAATGGTCTTACCGACCATTTTCGATTTGAGTATGAGTGAGAAAGACCCAAATATTAGATTCTGGGCGCACCGTTGACATAATTTCGAAAAATACGAAAGAAAATTTACAGGATACAATCTAGATATTCAATTAAAAAAATAAACCAACGAAGTTTTTTAATTTATAATGATAATAATGATTATTATTTACTTTTACTTGATTTTACTGTTGTCAAACATAAATACAATATAAAATAAATGCGATAAAATAATTGCCCAAAATTTAAATCAAAAAACTTTTAACGACCTCGGCGAAAATGAAGGTAAATAATTATTTACACTGTTCTCTAAATCAACACAAAATAATACAACGAAGAATAGAAGCGTTCAGTTCTACTAGCAGGTGAGTTCATTTATATCGATAAAGGCGCGAAATAGGGTAATCCAGGCTGGTGCTAAAAATACCAAAATGGGCGAGACGGGATGAAGGTTTAACGCCTCCTTCAGACGTTATTGTAGTGGCCGTTAGACCATAATATGAGTGACTATAAAAATAGTTGCGTAGTTTTCAATAAAACTCTTAACGAAATGTCTTAATGTACATAAAATACATTGTAACATTTGTAAATATAAAACACTAAATCGACACGTTCACTTTTATGTATTTGTATTTCTAACGACTTTAATTATTTGTAGTTAATTTGTAGGGTTACGCCGACTCCATACGTTGGGCCATCTATTGGTGACCAACGTTGGCTGTTTAATTGGTGAACTATCCACACGTTGGCTCTCATACTAGTTTTGTCTGTAAGACGTCCGAGACAAACATTGAACTTGCTCTAAGCGCTTTCTAAAAATATTATAAAAATGTTAAAAAAAAGTTTTATAAATTCAATAACTTTTTCATTTGTCCTTGCGAATGGCGATGGTGTAGATGAGAATAACATTCTCGTTCGGCTATACTCGAAATATACACTCAATGCGAGTTGCAACACGACTGAGCGTTTCGCCAACGTGTGGCCTGTGGACGGCTTGCCAAAGCTGGCGCGCGGATTTCCTTGAAAAAACCGACACGCGACGGCCAATAGCCAATGTTGGCGCCAACGTTGGCGCCAAGGTAGAAAACCTCGCTCCACACGTTGGACAAGTAGCATTGGGCCAGCTATTAGGCCAACGTGTGGTGCCGGGGTGAAGCATTAAAAATATGTTTGTCTTGTAAATATCTTCTACAGTGGTTATACTAAAAGAGTTTTACTTGAAAACATTCAGGATTTAAATAATTCAAATGTCTCAGCCACGTATCTATAATAATAATAATATGATAATACCTGGGAAATCCCACACAGCGCCATCTAGTCCAAAAGTAAGCGTGTATTATGGGATACTAGACAACTGATATACATGTAATTTTTTTAATTTACATTTGCAACATACGCTTTTTGGGTTAACTGTAACTATCCATTGCCTTTTACCAGGTCGTCCGTTCATCCAGTGGGAGGCGGCCCTCCTACACGACTTGCGGTTCGTGGTTTCCACTGGAGAACTTTCCTTGCCCGGTGTTTATTAGTTCGGCAAGCTGTGTCGGTTACGCTAGTTTTTCTTTATCCGATTTTATCAATTGAGGTGCGTATATTGTGTCATGAGGTATATAACGTCGGACGCTAGACGTTATCTATTAATTTTACAGTAAGAATATTAATTAAAATACATACCCAAATGGATATTTAATGTACCTGTGCTTTTTTAAAATTTATTATTAAAAATATGAGAAAAAATTAAAATTATAACTAAAAACGCATAAAAGTATGAACTGACTGGAAACCCTCTTCTGTGTTTACCGTCTAACCACTCATACTCTAGCTACCTGGTGCAAGATAGCGAGTTTTAGTCCGAGTTTTAGTGCGTAAGGTTCCCGCACTATAAAAACCAAACGCTGCTGTCAAATTTATTTACTATATGTGAAAACGTGATAACAAATTTTAAAATTAAAATCTCTGAAACATAGCGAAGAAAGCACAAAACACATGAAAAACTAAAATTCAAGATGCTTCCTTTTCTTTGACCAAACTTAAGCATGAGTCAAGACGTGGTGTGGAATGCGGATGGAACGTTCCCGATTTAACATACCAAAAACTTCCATTTGATTTGGCACTATATTATGGGAGCTCCGATCCCGGCTTAAATTTTGTAAAAGAAAAGAAAGATGTTTCTGAACAGATATCTTGTATTAAATTTTTTTTTAGAGATTTCATTTTATAATGAATATTTTCACCACTTTCGCGAATTTCAAACTTTTATTTGCCGGGTTATTCGTTACGAATTTCGTCTTACAGAATGACTTCAAGTATTTTTAGGATATAATAATAATCCACTTATTTACTCATCTTAAAATATTTACTTTTATGTTGAGAAATATAAATAAAAACTGTGACATATGTGACATACGGACAGATGAAAAGACGAAGAAGTAATGAGATAAAAAGAAGAAATATTTGGTAAAGTTTTTAAATAAAAGCGGTATTATAAATTTTTATAACTCAAATAAATGAAGCCATTTCAATAAACGTCCTTGTCCACGGTTTCAACCGTGCCATCGAGTGGAAAACTATTTTCATTTTCTGCGCTGGACTTTTCACGGAATCGTACCGCGTTGTACTATCACAACCTATTTGTTATTTCCAAGTTGCCGAAGTCTAATGTTGTTTTAATGCGTCCCTTAGGGACTGAACAAAGGGTAAACGTGGGCACGGGTATGCCGAATCCTAACATCTTTTTTAGTTCGCGTTGACCAGAATTGGGCCAGTGATGCGAACCGAAAATGTAGGCGCCTTGGAAATGTTTCTAACAGTTTATACGAATGGCAACTGGTTTTTTAGAATTAAAACACATTGGTACAAAAGTGCCGATTCCAATACAAAATTTTATCAATCGTCACGGTAAGCTTTGATTATATAAGGTCTGGATATGGAGTCAGCATAAAAAACGTAGATAAAAATATCACCTAACTGCTCGATTATAATTCACGCACATTGAGACGGTTTGTTTAGGTTGGTGCGGTGTAAGCGAGTGTATGTGGTCTCTTGAGTCTATACCCAAGTGTATAAAAGTTGACCTGTCATTTTTTGATTGCGAGGGGTCAACCAAATATTGTGTAATCATAGCTGGTAAGTACCAACGGTTCTGTGCTGCCACACTGAGAAAAAATTCAGCATGAAAAAAGGATATTGTATAGTTAAATCGTGGTATTACTTGATTTAGCGTAGTACAGTATATTACACCATGCTGCTGCAGGACAAGTCTGTCGAAGTACTTTTGATGTATCCGTATTAATGTTATATTGTATGTATTTAAGTCTAAAGGATACGTTGACTGTATATTTCTAAACACATTCGTCTGTACGAAGGATTTCTCTCAGTGCATCAACGAAGTAAGCATGAGGTCGGAATGTAGGTCGTACTAGAGACAAAGTCTCTTAATTATGTCGTGTTATAAAACGAGACACGTTTTGTTGCACCTGTACGTAAATTTCACTACAACGTTGATAGACGACGTGTTTTCATATAAAATGTAGTTCATGTTGCTTCTAAATGACACGATACGTTAACTTTAATAGCTCCATGGTAGCCATAGATTAAACGTGCACTGACTACAGATGGACAACCTTGCGTTCCTATTCCAGACACATTTGTTTAGAGCCAATTCAGTTAAAATATCTCTTTCTTTTCTTTCTCTCTGACTTTCTTTCTCTTCTGACTCTTTCTTTCAACCATAAATGGCAAAATAAAAGATTAGGCCAAAACATGTATTAATTAAACTGGGGCTAAATAAGCGTTTTTGAACTGGTAGCTAGATATTTACTAGTTATTTGAGCTTACAATCTTCTATATCTTCCTGGCCTCGATTTTATTTTTGTTGTGATAGTTACCTATATACAGGGTTGTTGGTAATACGACACGATTCTTCAAGAGTAGGGGAAGTCATTTGCTATTAAATGAATAATTAAAGTGTGGGGCAAAAGTGGACCATTTTTGAGATATTCACAATTTCATTATTTTTTAACGTATCTACATTTATATCTACACTTAACTAGATACCCAACAAAATAATAAAAAAAAACACTACACATTACTATGACAAATTGTTTGAAAAAATCAAGTAATTCAATAAATGAATAAATTCGGAGCAATTTATTTTCGATTAACCATAACGATCTGCAACTGGATTTTTTTATGACGCTGTTATTCGGACATCCCATATAATCCGCACAATGGGGCCCGCTAGCAAGCTGCGCCATATATGGGTATTAATCTGAAATTGCGTCATCGATTCATTGTTATTATTGGCAGTAAATTTATACCCTCTAGCTAGCGAAATTATCCAAATGCAAGCTAACTTAATATGGAAGCCATAGCCTCCTAAACAAGCAACAGCGTCAGTTCACATTTGCCTTCGTTCTCTGTAGGTCATAAAACACTCAATAATTTGACGACTTGCCAGAGATATTGAAATTAAATTATAATAATAATGTACCTAGGACGCCCCACACAGCGCCATCTTCTTCCAAAGTAAGCAAGTATTATGCTTGTATTATGGGTACTGGGCAACTGATATATATGTTTGAATATTCTGTATAATATACACATGTATAGATAGTTTAACACCCAGCCACCGAACAAATAGAGATGTACCTGCACACAAATGTTTGTCCCGGGCGGGAATCGAACCCGCGACTTTTGGTTCTGGAATTAGGGTCTCTGACGACTCGATCAATCGCTCACTTTGGTAAATTCTTGATAATGATAATGCAAATAATGATCCCACTTCTGACACCAAAAAGTCGTGATAGCCCAGAGCGCAACGAACCTGTCTCAAATTTATAAGGCCCCACAGGGCCATGGTTCGAATCCGGGCGTGTACCAATGAGTTTTTCTGAATTAAGTACACAATATCACTGACAACGTGCTTCGGAGGGCACGTTAAGCAGTCGGTCCCGGACGCTGTCAATAGATGGCGGTCGTTACAGTTCCCCACCCGCAGTGGAGGAGCGTGGTGGACTAAAGCTCCAAGCCCCTCTCCTCATCCTGGGGGAGGCCTAAGCCCCTGCAGTGGGTTAAGAGTGGGCTGATGATGATGATGATGATGATGAAATGATTGGTTACTAAGTTGAATATGAATGAGAAAGTTGCAATCGCGGGCGTAGAGGAGAAAAGTATTTTGCTGGCTGCCGCTGATCGACGTAATTATTACTTACCCACGCATCTCGAGGGTAATTCGACAACATTGTCGCGCTCTAAGAAAAGAAAAAAAACTCGTGTTTCATTATTTTCACTAAAGTTTATAATATTAAAAAAAATGGTGATAAAAACTTCAGCCTGTATAGAAGATACAGTAGGTACACAGTAACATGATACAAAAATACTAGTGCGGTAGTGCATGTTACATTATTAATGGAATTAAAAAGAAGAACATAAAATACAGACACTTAGCCCTTAAGAGAGCTTATCAAGAATTCATCTCTTAACCGTTTGTGATGATATATTTTGGCCTTAAACTTTTTTATTAAGTATATAATATCTTCAGAAGTATATTTATTTTTATTGGAATAAAAAAAAATAGTTTTTCTAATACACCCGTTACTAGCTTAAATTTCAACTGATTTTGAGCTAAAGTTTAATCACATCTTATCGTGGAACAATAATAAAAATAATGTTAATAAATAAATAAAACAATAATAACAAGGGTTTGAGTATGAAATTACCGTTCTAGCTACTGCCTATTATGAATGAAAATAAAACCTAGAAACCTGAAAGTTTTCAATTTGGGACTTCTTAAATAAAAGCACCAGTGTTCTAAATTCAAAACCAAGAAAACTATTTGATAATTGCATTTTTTCAATCAATCGTTTTTAGTATCTTATCTACAGGATAATTTAAAATATTTCACCACTAACCTTAAACGATCTTTCCAAGTCATTAACTTAACTTAAAAAAATTGTTTGCAGCAGTCATGTCCAACGTTGCTTGAAAAACCCATACAGTAGAATTTGCTGAGATGGATTAATTTTATTAACCCGCCGCTACCGCTTTCACATTTTTAACCGATGAAAAAAGGATTTCCTTAATTCAACTGTACAGATAAATATATATTTACGTGTATTCGGGCATAACTTTACACAGGCTAATCCTATTTGGATGATTCTTTTTTACTGAACAGCGTATAATAATAATAAACTTAGGATATCCTGCAAAGCTTCATCTAGTCTCAAAGTAAGCAAGTGTTATGCTTGTATTAGGGGTTACTAGATAACTAATATAAATACTTAAATATTCTTTTTATTATTGTTTATATCTTGAAGTTGGTCCCATTTAATTTAAAAAAATACACACCTAAGGGCTAATCCACAACCCTCTCAAACGTATAGATTTTTATCAAAACGCCGCCATTTATAATTATTTTATTTATCAGTTCGGATGAAAACTATAACTAATATTCTCATCTCATACCATATTTTTTGGATGGTAAATGTAAAATTTTCATGTAATATAGTTTTTCTAAAACCTTATTTGTGTCATGAAATAAATCTTTGTAAATAGAGCATATGTCTCTTTGCGAGCTTCCAGAACATTTATAGCGCGTCTTCGTAAGCTTTAACGTAGACGTAGAGGGCAGGTGTGTAAAGGTTGGACGTGTAATGTGCCATTAAAAAAATCTGTCTTTTGCGAAAAACCTTTTTTTTTGGGTATCTTGGATACAATATTCAGATTATTTAAAATTACGAGACGATATTTAAAGTACTGGTTGCGTGACAAGCTTTGTCTATATTGTGATGCCTTTTCATTTTACAGCCCGAAATTTTCTTAAATCCCATCGTTCCAGTAAATTTCTGATAGGTACCTATGATTACAATACAACATCGATTATGCATGGAAACAAACACTGTTGTAATATTATCTATTGTAATGTAATTCAGTATTGGATAATAATCCAATGATCGACTTATTATTTTATTTATGACTGACCGGTTGACCGCGTGGTTAGAGACCCTAACTGCGGAGCCGAGGGTTGCGGGTTCGTTCCCGCCCGGGATAAATAATTGTGTCTTTGAACATGTCTAGTACCCCATAATACAGGCATAACACTGGCTTAGTTTGGGACTAGATGGCGCTGTGTGGGATGTCGCACATATTATCCCAGATATTATTTACCTCTTTACTAGTAGTTTATTTTTATTAAATCAAAACGCCAAAATTACTCATCCTTTTTTCTTGGATAGGATAAACATTCACATGGATGCCTATTTAATCTCTTTGAATTTAGATTTGGATTATCACAGATGCAATAAAAACTGCAGATTCACTGTCACTGAACGCCAATGAAGCACTAGAATGGTGGCCGCGTATGTGTGAGTGGAACTTCGCAGCGTACTGTCCCACAGACTTTTATACCATATAGTAAAATGTAGGCAACCTTATAATAAACATATAAAGAAAAAGCACTGATACAGTCCCACCATCTATAAATTGGTGTTTGCTCGCAGGAAATATAATTTTTTATGAGCTGTAATATTGATTTTTCAAGAAAATAGTTCTATTTGAAGCCGATTTCTAAACATAACCATTTCACGGTCCATATGTGCGTTTATAACTTTACTAGTACATATATTATTATGTAATTGTCATCTATATTTACGTATAACCAAAAAACCTTTGAGAAAAAGGAAAACGTCGAAGATTACGGGCTCAAAAAAAACATACGTATGTGTTTTGGTAAAACAGCTTCCATACGATCACGTAAGCACGTCTTCACAGAAGCTTTCAAGTCATCTCAGGGAATTAATTGTTTTCAAGTTACGAAATCATGAAGCCGTTCTTATATAACAAGGAACATGCTTTGATTTTTTATTACTAATATTTTATTAGAATTGTTCGTACACAAAATAAATATAGACAAGAAGTGTTACCTAAAATTCTATTCTAGAAGGATTTTCTATTTGGTTTTCATAGACTCCAATTATATAGACGTGGCAAGATAGGATTCGTGACTAAATTATGCGGAACGCGATTCATTACAACCTTCGAACAACTATATTTTGAATACACAATCATATCACATTTCAGATAGTAGCATCTATATACACTGATATGGACAGTAAAAACCATCAAACTGTTGTTTCCAGAAACATTAGGTAAACGAACTGACTAAATTCTATTCCTTTTTATGTGCACCGGGCGTTAGTAAGTATCCATAATTAACGACTGCTTAGCCTAGTGGGTAGCGACCCTGCCTACGAAGCTGGAGGTCCCGGGTTCGAATCCCAGGTCGGGTCAGTATTTATATGATGAATATTGATACTGGTACCGGGTCTTGGTTGTTATATGTATGTGGTGTCTTTTTTAAAAAAAATATTTATATATGTAAACATATATTATAAATAATATTGAAGTATGTATATCAGCTGTCTAGTAACCCATAACACAAGCATAATACTTGCTTACTTTGGGACTAGATGGCGCTGTGTGGGAAGTCCTATGTATTATTTTATTTTAATAATTAAGTAGAGTGGTGTAATATATGGGTAGGTGTTCTGTAGATTCGTCATAACGCAAGCCTTTTGACTCCGCCAATCATTTGAGACGAGACGAGCCTTTCGTAATTGATGGAAGAAAACGTGGATATACTACGTAGAGATACCGCGTTGTGACAACAAAAAGAGCAAAAAAAATAGACGAAGCAGACCAAATATACGCCAATTGATGTTTTCAAATAAGTAGAATTTTGTGTGACCTGGAAAGGAAAATTAAGATCCTGAATAAATTACACATTGAAAAATTTCAGCTTGAAAAAAGTATATTGTACACTTAAATCGTGGTATTACTTGATTTAGCGAAGCACAGTATATTACACCATGCTACTGCAGGACAAGTCTGTCGGTGCACTGTTGATGTATCCGTATTAATGTAGTATTGTACGTATTCAAGTCTAAAGTATACGTTGACTGTATACTTCTGGAATATACGTTCGTCTGTACGAAAGATTTCTCTCAGTGATAAGTGTGACATTGTGTTTTCGATTGCTTTGAAGTACATAACGCTTCATCGTGGTTATTATGTTATCTAAGGCCGAAAAATATGTAGCCCCAAGCGTATCGAGACGACTAAATCTCTGCATAAAATGTGTAGTTTATTTAGGAAATGAGTTCAGAATCACAAAATGAATAAAAATTCTGTGAAGCGCAACAAATTGAACAAATTTTGAAGCTTAGAATAAAAAAATTTAAGTGATAAACTAGCGTATAAAAAGTGATTCCTTTAATCAAGAATATTTCTTTGATTCAAAACCATGGATTGAAGATACCGCGCTGTGACAAATTGAATGTGAGCAGAATATACCACGCAGAACAAATATACGCCCGTTGATATTTTCAAATGTTGGCTGTGAAGTGGAATTTTGTGTGACCTGTATGTAAAAATTGTATTTTGAAAGAAAAATTGAAGAGTTCGATTTTATATTTGATGTGTATCAAAGCGTCATGAGCGTTGGACGCCCCCCGGCCAGGTGGACTGATGACCTAAAGCACCATACCGGGGGTAATTGTGTGCGGAAGGCGGAGGACCGTGTGTGGTGGCGAGCCTTGGGAGAGACCTATATCCTGCAGTGGAGAAACACGGGCTGATGATGATGTGTGATTTAACAAGATGTTTGTTTAAAACAATAATAATGACGTACGGTCTGTCTAATCAATGAGTCTGACATTTTGCTCAGGTTTTGGATCGTTTCGAATAATAATAATAATAATAACGTATACATAACAACAACGTCTACGCCCCAAACTAAGCATTACCTTGTGTTTTGGTTACCAAGCGAAGACACCACATACATAAAACAACCAAGACCCGGTACCAGTATCAATATTCATAATAGAAATACTGACCCGACCTGGGATTCAAACACGAGAGCTCCAGCTTCGCAGGCAGGGTCGCTACCCACTAGACTAAGCGGTCGTCATTACGATACACTACGTCCTCATTATTATGTTATCTAAGTTCAAGACTTATTTGTATTGAACCAGGATATAGTTTTTTTTTTTGTAATATAATACAATATGTCTTGGTTTAAAGAAACATTATTGTTTAAAGAAATCACTTTTTACCTTGTAGTATGGAGGCATTACCACTTAATTACCGAATCTTATATCCAATTCACTGATGTTTCGAATCATAGAGCTTGACTTACCCTTGAACATAATAATAACGTTGTCTCTTACTGTGTTATTGTTTCTGATTGTATCTGTTTATTTGGTACGTTTCTAGTTGCGGTGACAATGGTTCTATAAGTTATATCATGGCCGTCGAGAGAATGCGTTCCTGACAGTTCGTAATCGGATGGTTGATGTGAATTTGTACCGTCGGATGAATCCCGTTTTCAAATATAATTATCGTTTAAACGAACAAATGACACAAAGTTAAATTAAAAATTATATTATTATGTCAAATCACAACAAACATGTTATAGATATAAATTTCATTTGTCACAAACGCATTCTCTCGACGGCCATAAAATAGTAATTATAAATCAGAGTTTTAAAAAATTCTTTATATTTAGCTAAACTAATATGTGGAGTTTTATTCGCTTAGGTGTCTAGTATATTTTCTATCGAAGGTAACAGCTCTTAAAAACCTCTGGTAGCCCCTAAACTTGGTTACGGTCGTGAATTTATATGGACCCTAGAAAGATCATTCTAGGTAATTGTTAAGAACACTTCGCAGTAATTTAAGCTTGTGGCCCAAGGCAAGTAATAAAATATCTTTTCAGAGGTGTACGGTCTCGGGGGCTTTAGTTGTTGCTTGGCGCGAGAAAACTTCGTTAAGTTACTGGTTACTTCAATGAAACCAGATGCTGATGCAGTTTTGATATTTATTGTTAATATAATATAAAAAAATATAAATTTGGCAATGTGTAATACTATAATTATAACGTGTAATAATGACTGAGCGATTGGTCAAATGGTTAGAGACTAACTGCGGAGCCACGGGTCACGAGTTCGATTCCCGCGCTCGTGACAAATATTTTGTGTATAAATAAATAGTTCTTTATTTCCGATTATTAAAAACAAAAAATTTTTGTTAAGACAATTATTTCATTACATTAAGTGTGGTAGCGTTGAACAGATGATTTAAAATCAGATACCTACTAATCTTTCATTTTGTAATTTTTACGAACCGCTGAAATTGCTTGCCGTGTTTTTGTCCTCCCTTTATAAAATGATACGATATTGCATAAATCTACATGGAGATACTGAGCCTTGATCACAAAAATGTTAGCATAAAAATATAATATGCCAAGCTAAAAACACGCATTGAATTTGAATTGTGTGACAGTTGTGCAAGATTTTTGCTGGAAAAGCAAATAAGGTCTGCCTTACCATACATACTAGTATACTATATTCACTGGGTCTATATTATTGTAATAATAATAATAACATATACATCACAACAACGTCTAGGCCCCAAACTAAGCATTAGCTTGTGTTTTGGGTACCAAGCGAAGACACCACTTACATATAACCAAGACCCGGTAGCGGTATCAATATTTATCATATTAATACTGACCTGACCTGGAATTAGAACCCGGGACCTCCAGCTTCGTAGGCAGGATCGCTACCCACTAGGCTAAGCGGTCGTCCTTAATGAACTTGAAAGGATAATTGTTACGACATTGTGTCCTGTGAGACGCACCCAGTGAACACCGAACATCGAAGTCAGGAAGTATCCGTTATCCCTATCAATATTACATTACCAAACCATGAGCCTATTACTGCACCACTGCATGAGCTTAGGCTTCCCCTCGGTTTGAGGGGGCTTGGAGCTTAATCCACCACGCTGGTCCAATGCGGGCTGACGGAGTTTAAAGATATCACAGCGGCAGTGATAGTTACGTAAATAAATTTGACAAAAAAAAAAAACTCATCATACCCTGGGACTCGCATCACGGCCTTCTTAATAGGAAGCGTACTCGCTACCATTCAGCTATCGCGACTACTAATATTATCAATTCCAAAATAATTCTGTCTGGCTGTTACGCTTTCACACCTAAATAGCTGAACCGATTTGGATTAAATTTGGTATAAAGATGGATTAGAAGCACGTAGGCTACTTTTTGTCTCTCTGTTTATTCGTCCAGGCTGAACTCTGAAACGGTTGAACCGATTCCGATGAAACTTTGCAGACATCAAAGAAGGTCTTCAAGAGTGACATACTCTTAGGTAGTTAAGTTTCAAAATGTTCTGGAAACTGTTACAGTGTCCAGAACATCCAGAGCGTCGCGTTTCTTTAGCTGTCCCTGTATAAAATTGTGTAGTCCACGCGGGCGGATCCGCGGGTAGAAGGCTAGTTTATTATTATTATAAATAATAATAATTTATTATTAATAATAATAATAATTTATTATTAATAAAAATAATAATTTATTATTATTAACCCGAACGGAGAGGAGAGCACGTGACAGTTAAATAACATAATTTCAGATTGCATATATTTCTTGTCAGCTTATTTCAGAGGATTTGATGCTGTAAATGAAAAAAACACCCACTTGATAAAACAACGAGCGTTCGGCTTATACATGGGCCCTCCCAGAAATTTTTTTTTTTTAATGTAACGACTTTATCTATTTATTATGAATGTATAACGAAATCTGTTTAGCATATTAGACTAATTAACTAATCACGCCTAAACCTCTTTTACCCCAAAATTCTTTTTTTAATTTTGCCTTCAGTATTACTGTTTGAAGTTTTGTTTTACGATAACCAGTGTATTATAAAATAATAACCAATATAGTAAACAGATTAAATATTTGTTCATCTTAACTCTGTTCTATCCCGCCGCTATTTTTAGAAGCACAACAGTAAGAAGGTAAGTAATTAATTATGTATATTTATATTAACTAAAAAAAGAAGTTAAAAAAATTTTATTAAATAATCTAACTACTGAATTTTATGGGTTGAATTTTAAAATTTTTGATAAAGTTCATGAATTTTTGCTATGAAATAATTATATTTTGTAATGTGTATAAAATCTTTTATTTGTAAGTGGCGCCGCTGCTGCAACAAATTGCATTTGAACTCTTTGTGCTTAATGCTTCTAATTGATGCTTTCTCTTCCTGTGTTGCCATTTTCGTTGATGGCCCACACTCCGGAAAATATTTGTTAGCCGTAAAGTTAATACATGATAATTATTGTAAGTCTATTTGTATAATAACTTGATTTTTTATGTTGACGTGTTCTATGCGATGTTAAAATTTATTCAGCGTTGAACTAGATCAGCTATAACATAGCTATAAATTTAGAACTTGTGAACTGAACAGACGTAATAAAAACTCTAGACGCTCTATTACTGAACCAATGAAGTACTAGAATGGCGGCCGCGTAAGTATGTGTGAGTGGAAGTTCGCAGCGTACTGACTTACTATGGTTTGAGTGTGTTAAAATTGACGCGTGCGTACATAGCCAGCTGACTTATCAGCAATAGTCACTACGTGTTAAGTTTTTTTTTAAATAATTGTAATAAATTTTCCTAGTAAATTGGTACTTTAATAAAAAAAAATTCAAAACACGAGACCACACAATTTTGAAAAACTGTTCTAACCACAGAGAATCGAGTAGGTTAGAGGTGCAATGTGATGGTATTTGTTCAATAACATATTGTGTCCCAAAAATTATTACTCTCACATCGAACATAAGAATATTATACGCACACGTACATAGTTTCGTCTCAGATTTATATCATTTTAGAAAGTGGTTAAGACGTTCATCCCTTTTAATCATATCTTTGGTATGATTTGACGTCGCATTTTAGAGTTTAGGTTAAGAGATCTGTCTCAAGTATGCAACATACAGCATACTTGGACGGAACAGCGTATCCGCCTATATGCCATCTCTAACCTACTCTAATGCTCTATGGTTCTAACCCCCATAACATTGAAATGGCTAATATAACAGCTAAAAAGCACCCTAAAAATGTATCGTGATAGCCCGAGCGCAGCGAACCTGTTTCAAGTTTACAAAGCCAAGTGGTTGTGGTTCGAATCCGGGCGTGTATCAATGAGTTTTCAGACTTAAGTACATTACTATCACTGACTCCGTGCCTACAAGAGCACGTTAAGCTGTCGGTCCTGGTTGCTGTCAGTAGCCGCATTGAAGCAGCGTGGTAGATTTAAGCTCCAAGCCCTCTCACGCTGGGGGGACGTCTAAGCCCCATGCCGCGGGATATAGTAGGCTGATGGAATGGATCCTTAAAAACAAAATTACTGTAACAAATGGAGCAACGGACTGACGGACATAAAGAACGTATGAGGGTTCTTTTTTATAATACGGAACCCTAAAAACTGTTTAACTTGAGACGTAAGGCGTTAACGTTTATGTCGAGTATTGCCGAAGTGGTTGTTCCAACTACAGTCCGTTCAAACTACCCATGCTAATTTCATATGATTAATGCTATGTGGTCTGTCGGTCGACCGCCCATACATATTGCTTTAACGGCAACACCTAACTACGAGTTGTAACTTCACATATGCCCATAAACACGGTTTACAATTTGCTTTTCTATTAAACAAATTCACTAAGCGCTGTTTATTTTAAAAATAAAGCTATTTATTGTAACGGTTTTCTTCCTAAACAAATAGTGATCTGGGGGCACGGCCATGCCCCCACCAAGTCGAGCGAAAAAGCGTCACAGCCGTACCATCCTTTTCTCGAAGCAATTCAGACCATTTTCGACCCCCTGTAACTTCGTTGTGGATAAAACTAGAAGACTGAAATTTTCAGTAACCATGCAGGCATATTATATAAGCATATTACACGTTTTAATTCAATTTGAACCAGTATTTTTAAGAAATTATAACGGGTCAAATTTCTTAATTTTGTCACTCACTGACTTAACGATCATCAAAATTCTAAGGCACTTCTAGCAGACCTAGAAGCTTCAAATTTGGAATATAAGTAGTGTTTGGTGTATGAATCAAGGAAAAACTAAAAAATCTAGAAAAGACCGCAAAAAAAAAATTAAGCCCATACAGTCAAGTCTTCAGTTAAATTTTTCAATATTGGCTTTATTCGTAACGATGTTTTATTACGGCAGTTATTATTATATTGCGTGCGAAGCCGCGGGTTTAAGCTAGTCCCATATAAATATAGGCGCATGGTAGTGCCCCTGCCAAATCGAGCAAAAAATGGGTATTCCCGTCATGAAAACACGTGTATTAAATTATTTATTAATGCAAAAAACGTACCTACGTGCGTATTCGTACTTATTACGAGTGCGTAAGGTTGTATAATATATCTTAGAAAAACTATATACATATAGATATACATATATACAATAAGTAGAAGGTACCGAAAAGGAAAAAAATAGAACTGTCTACAAAATACAAAAAGAAATGAGATCCCATCAAAAACAATACTTGTCAAAAAAACCAAGTCTCGCAACTCAGTTGTTCTGCGGTAAAAAGTTGTGAGATCCATGTAATACCAAGTCGGTTATTAATTTATTCGGTTATAAATATATTGAGACTTGGCCATCGCACTAAATAATTGAATTTACATGTGTTTTCAGGCGATTGAATTTACACGTGTTTTCAGGCGATGGACAAGTCTCAATATATTTATAACCGAATAAATTAATAACCGACTTGGTATTACATGGATCTCACAACTTTTTACCGCAGAACAACTGAGTTGCGAGACTTGGTTTTTCTGACAAGTATTGTTTTTGATGGGATTCTATATACAAATAATACTTACTATTTACTTACATTCCACGCAATGCCTCGGTTGAACTCGCGGGGCTTGAAGGTGCCAATTGCAGCGACCTCCAGTCGTGATGACTCTTTATCTCAGGGTTTAGGGTTCGTGAGCTGACTGGGAATGGTCGCGTACAATTCAACCAAACTAATGTATCGTTACTAAGCCCTCTGAGGATGTTCTTTGGGTTCATTGAAATTAAACAACGGAAGTATGTACAACTAAAGACTATATATTTACAATAATCACAAACATAGATAGAACAAAGGTTATGATTTACTAGAAACTATCGTAGATTGTAAATTCAGCAAATACAAAAAAATATAATGAGAACAGTGTTGTTCTATAATTTTTATACTAGATTAAATTTAACTTGAACAGCCAGACTACTTGGCATAAGAAATCTAATTATAGACTACCTATATCTATACTACAATGTCTTTGGGTACCATTTTTGACCGATTATTTACAAGATGGATTGCTTGCAAGTTACCTAAATTAGTCTTCCGAAATCATGTCTTCGGTACCATGTTTTAGGCCAATCTCTTCAGCTAGCCATACCGTAATTCCAAAGTTCCATTACTTTATGACCTGAGATAGGTATATGCTGACTCCATATGAATTAGTGAACGTAAATATTCATACCTCCAAGAGTTCTTCTACGCGTCGTATCGAAGTTTCCGCACTGGCTGGACTTGGCAACAAGCCAAGCTGACTTTCGTTTCGAGGTGTACGAACACCATTGACGGATTCACTGGTTTATAGGTACACTGTAACACTTTATGACGCCACACTTTGATAAAAAAATTATATCTTCGAAACGTACCCAGTTGTAGGTAACGAATAGGTATGGCTAGTTACTGATATGACGGTAATATGCTGTAGCTAATTTCTAGCAACCAAACTGCAAACGAGCCAAGATCCACGTAGACAGTTGTACTTTAATAATACTAGACTGAGCTGATGAGGACTAAATACATAATATTTGCACTGCAACTAGGCATAAAGAAAAAACTGTTCAAATCCAATGCGATCAACGACCCATTCTTTTCTTGTCGCTGCCTGTCGTGCGTGCCGCCCAGTGTTACCAACTGTCAAAAATATTTATCCCTAAAGTTGTGTCAAAAACCCCTAAAATCGCCTTAATTATTGAGTTGTTCCCCTAAAAAATATATAAATATAAATTCATAATGATTTAGAAATAATATGCTGTAATATGTTTCAAAAGTCTATTTATTATAAGTTATTTAATACATAAAATATTTCGTCTTCTTTGAAAATTCAGATTTTTTAAAATCATACATATTTTTTTGGCGGTATCCTATATGACATAAGCTAATGTCAAACATACTTATGCACAGACAATAAAATGGCCAGTGGCGCCAGTATTGCCGCCAGTCACCACAGAGTGACTGGCGGCAGAGTGAATTTAAAAATATCAAAGAGTCAAAAAATCCCTGAAAATACCCCTAAAAATTTTAGACCCCTACAAAAATCCCATCTCACTTATTTACGCCCTAAATCTGGGGGGAAATCCCCTAAGTTGGGAACACTGGTGCCGCCCTCCAAATCGTTCTGGTGTCGGTCGTTGGCCAGCTCCCCGCTACAACATATCTTATCCGTGTGTGTGTCATTAAACCGCGCGGATTAGCCAATGACAATTCGATTTTATACCACCTAAATTATTTTTGCACACGGCACTCGTTCTAGAACTTTCGGTCATATTCAATAGATGCGCAGTTAACCTTGAACATACGATTGTGTGTGAATTATTACTAGCAGGATTCGTCGCGCAGTTCGGCGGTTCGACCAATGAGAAGTCAGCGTTTGAATTCTTTTGTGATTTTACTTTTATTAAGAATAAATCTAGAACTTTCGATTGCGAATATTTTATACGACAAAGGTACTTAAGGCCAAACCAATAGAGGTCACATTTCTCTCAAAGTGTTACGAGGTATATTACATTCTTAACGCCGGCAAGAGTTATGGTTTTCAAAGTTAAGTGCGAGCTTTATTTTGAAATACGAGTATATTATTTTTTTGTATGAACTAAACCCATTTTGTTAATTGTTAAAGTTTATTGTTTTGAAGATGTAAAGATAGTTCAATATGCATGTAGAATAATACTGAGTCAGAGACAAAAGCAATAAATACGTCAAGTGCGAGCTGAGTTTTATAAATAACTAGCGACCGCCCGCAGCTTCGCTTGCGTAGACTACACATTCCGGTTTTAGGTAGTATTAACATTCGAAATGGTTTATATGTAGGTACTTTTTGCTGAAACTAATATTGGGTACACCTATTCAAACTTTCAATCTTCATTCATCCCCACTCCTTTAAGAAAACCGATACTCCCATACTTTCACCTCCCGTTTCCCACCCTTAAAATGTGGAAATCCAAAAACCCTGAAACACGTCATTATTTATTTATGTTAAAATTTTTATGTTTCTAACATTAAAGAACAAAGACTCTCATATAAAGCCCCTCCATCCCTCCCTCCTTAAATTTGAAATTTCCATAAATTCCTTTCTTAAAAAATTAATACTCACGTTATAAAATAAACCACCAATAAATAAACTCCCAATTTCGGCTTCCTAGACTTAGTAGTTTCGACGTTATCTACGCTGATAGATCAGTGAGGACAAACGACAGACAGCCACAAAAAGTAACTGATGTCACTCTTGACAACCTTCTCTCACGTCTGCAAGGTTTCATTAAAATCGGTTTTGGAGATTAGCTCGAATAGACACATAGACGTACAGAAAGACAGACGGACAAAAAGTAGCGTGTGTCACTTTTGACTACCTCCTTTTCATACCCGTGAAATTTCATTAAAATCGGTTCAGCCGTTTTAGAGATTAGCTCGAATAGACAGATAGACGTACATACAGACATACAAAAAGTAGTGTATGTCATTTTTGACCACTTTCTTTCCACATCTGTGAAGTTTCCTCAAAATCGGTTTAGCCGTTTTGGAGATTTGCTCGAATAGACAGACAGACAGATAGTATTATTTTATACATATAGCCTATAGCCTTCCTCCATAAAAACTAGACTAAAAAAAAGACTATCCAACACAAAAAGAATTTTTCAATTCGAACCAGTAGTTCCTGAGATTTGCGCGTTCAAACAAACAAACAAACTCTTCAGCTTTATAATATTAGTATAGATTTATTGATTTTAAGTTATGACGATGTCATTTTATGTTAAAAGTTACGGAACCATAAAACTGAAAGTGTTTGGTATTTTATACGAAAACACCATTACATTATTTAAGGTTCAAATACAAGTACACATAGATATAGTTATACAGTAAGCGGAAATATAATATGTACACATTTGAAAGCATGGAGGTATCAGTGTCATATCCGCGCGCCACCTTTTATAGAGTAAGCATAAAATAACTTCGGGGACTTCGAACGAGAGTCAAATTTGATCCTTAATCATATTTTATATTTGTCTCGTTTTGACACACGACGGTGTCTAGTTTTCATAATTCATTCCTGTGGAGAGAGGCGATCGTGTTTTCCCGGAAAATTCATATCATTTTACCCCCAGATGGTGTTACGCAAAAACCGTAATAGGTGCATATTTGAAAATTTATCCAAAAAAGTGATATTTGTTTCCGTATTCATAGTGAGCCAAAAGCCAAAAACAAAAAATCCCACCCCAATTTACTTCGAAAGTATTCATCTTCGAAACGATTGACTTCCCGACCGATTCCATTTATGCAAATCCTGCGCTTGCGACACATTCATTAAAGCTTGTAATTTTCTCTTCTCAAAACGCCGTTGACATACGAACTTTTGTGATACTAAAGATATTACGTACGCTTATTCATTGAGCCAGTCCACAAAAATTCATAAAAGATACAAAATGATATCTATTACCCCTCAAGATGTACCTTTTAACAAGTTTAAAACTACAATAAAACGAAAGCTTTATGCAAAAGCTTATTATAAAGTATCAGTCTACTTAGATGATAAAAATCCATGGGTGTTAGCCGCTCGCCTATCACTTTGTTTCAATAATATTAATCTTTAAGCACTTATTGTTAAAAAATTGTTTATAATTTTGCTAAAAAGAGCGTCTCTGGCAGGACCCAGCACTTTTTGAATGCGCTTTTGTGATGACATTCTTCCACAAAGTAATATAAATTCACTTTTGTGCTTTATATCTATGCTTTTGTGACGTATTTTGAAATTATGTTACATAACTACGAAATAAAGATATTTGATTTGATTAGATTTGATTACTTAATGCATGTTTATTATAATTAGCTACTTCTGTTTTTCTTCGGGGAAAGAAACCTGATTGAACCTAAAAATTTTCTCGTGGGTCATAAAGAACCTCAATACAAAACACCGAATCACATTCATTCCCTGAACGAGGAATAGTAATAAAGGAACATGCAATTTTTCACTTTTATGGTTTCATACTTCAAGAGTACCATCATGCTGTATGTCTGTCACAGTCGTATTTCTCAGAGATCCTTTTCTCTAGAAAGACAGGTTACATTGAAACATATTGCATCGAAATGTTAGCTTTGAAAAACATTTGTCAGAAGCATCAGGGTGTGGCATATTTAAAGATCATATCGCTGGCCGGAAAAAAAATATTCTTTAGCCTATAGAAAGATTATCAGCGAGTAACATGGGTTATATTTTTATATTTATCAAACTAGCTTTCCGTCATCGGTTCTCTTCGCGTGGACTACTACACACAGTTGTACCGGAACCATAAAATTTTTTTCATAGATATAGTTTATAATTTGAAGATGACATAGGCTGCTTTTTATCTCGAAAAAAATGATCCCGGTATATCTGCGTAGTCCACGCGAGCGCAGCCGCGGGAGAGAGCTAGTGTGTAGATCACTTTACGTTTAATCTATGCATATTACAAATCTTACAGGTAAAGATACTAACATACTAATACGGGAAAGGTTAAAAGTGTAAAATGTGTTATGTTTTGAATATATGTTTGTGAGTGTTGAGAGATGTTATGTGAAAGAAAGTTTAAGGAAATGTTTACTTGTATTGACATATTTGCTGTATGGTGGCCAGCCCGCTTCTTGTTTATGAGGTCGTGGTTCGAATCCCAAAAACGGTAAATGTGCCAAATGTGGCTTAAGTACATATATACTTATCACAGACTCCGTGTCTCGGAGAGCCCGTTAAACCGTCGTTTCCGGTTGCTGGTCATTATATGGCTATCGTCAAATACACTAACCCGCACTGGAACAGTGTAGTGGATTAAGTTCCACGCACCCTCATCCCGATGGAAGGCCTTAGCCTCTGCAGTGGAGCATAGTGAACGATATGTCGTATAATATATATGAACTTAAAATTTATTTTCAGTTTCATCCTAATTGATTACTTGAAGCCGTTTAAATACCTTTTAGCATTAAGTTTTCATTAAAGTTGTAAATATCTCCGATAGGCACAAGAATTTATTTCTTTTGAAGAATTATTATTTAATTTATTAGACTTGATCGCCTTTAACCTCTTTTTCTTTAAATATTTACTTCACGAACGATATTCTAAGAAGTAAACAAAAAACGACTCTACACGCTTTTACTGTGTTTTTACCGCGATTATGCAATGAGTGCCAGCAGTGCGCGGCGCGGGCTTTAAGCAATCAGTTACGAACCGCAGGCACTCTCCGCGACTTGCATCACTTGTAGATAATTATTGTCAGGGATCCATTGACTATTTTTGGTCACGAGTTTCGTAAAGCTGAGTTTTTGCCAGCTGATGATGCATTCAGTACTCCTTCAGATACTTAAGGTCTGTCAGCTAAATATTGGTGTGTAGTGCGCAGCGCACTTAAAAATATTTATAAAGTAAATAGAGAACAATTTTCTAAAACCTCTTCTATTTGTACTGCTAATTTCTACATTAGCAAAAGGTGTAGTACTGGTCAGTCAATACAATAAAATACAAAAGGCTTTATATATTTTTTTGAAACCTGGTATAAGAGGTATTGCGATTTTAGTATGAAAAAAAATGGAAATAGAATTTTGCTGCTTTTTTTAAAAATGTTTAGATAGTAAAAAGTGTGTCGCGCCTTCAGGCACCCATATCCTGTTGACTGACCGCAAGTATACGAACTCTGTAAATACTATCGCCAGCCAAAAATTTAGATTTTAGAAATTAGTGACTATTTTAGATCATGGGCTCCTCGGCTATAACTCCGTAGTGTGTAGTTTATATATTGAACGAGAGTGTGATAGAATCGTTTCGAGAACCTCGTCCATGAAGTTAATCCCTAATGTATTTATGTATTTAAATTTAATCAATGATTTCAGAATAGATTTGAATATAAAGTTACTTAGACAAATATGTATAGAAGCGAATGCCTTTGGACAGATTTGCTAAGCACTGTGCAATAGACGCATTTCGAGAAAATTGTGATAAAAACTGGCTTTGAATATAACAAATACACCAAATCAATACGAACGCGTGGTCCACGCGAACGAATCCACATTGATCACTAATTTTTCTATAAACTCTCTGAAAATCTTTGCTTCTAGTGTATATATATGGCAGTTTTGCTTCTATTCATATAGATCGGTGTTCGCGCAGTCGGTTTTCGTGCCTTGAATATCAATTCGGATCCTTTATATACGGATCGGTTTTCTTCTACTATCGCTATTTTCTGACGTTATGGGACGTAACTGATAAAAAAGCTTTCTTTCCCAAAAGAATAGTATTTTAAACTTAATATTATATAAGTGTGCGCTGCTGTATGTGCTGAGCGACGTGTATTGTCCTGATGACCGAGTTGTGGCGAGCCCATATATACATTATATTAAAAGGGTCCTGACAGACAGAGAGACGACAACGAAATGACCCTAAAAGATTTTTTCCTATTTAGGTACGGAACCTTCAAAAATGATGTGGAGCAAGGTTTCTAATATAATAATATATAAAATGCATGAAAACACAGTTGTAAGTTGAATGCGCGTTCATGTAGATTAAAAACTAAATAATTGGGTTCGTAAAAGTCATGAGGGAGGACGGAATCGCAGTAAATACGTTTTTATACTTTGATTATTTAATGTCTAGATTGACCCTCGTAACAAAATGTGAAGAAAAATTATAGGTTAACTTCTATATACTTGTGTGAGTGACTTAATAGACCACATACTCTCACTACGCCATACTGACCATGTACAAACCGTCTCTGTGTCGCATTATAACCGAACGGTTAGGTTACATTTTTGTCTACGACGCCGACTCTCTATTCAGACCTTATATAATCAAAGGCTATATAATACAAATGGCAGTGCAATATCATATAATACCAGTGGAACTACAATCGCAATATGTTGATGTTATATATTTTTTTAAATAAATTCATTGAAATTAATTAAAAATATTTGATTTTAATTTAATACCAAGTTAAGAATATTTGGTTTCCAAACCAAAGTCAAGATAAAGACCACAAGGTCGTGTTATCTTTTCAGCTACACGAACGATCTTCAATTTGAAACTAAAACTCGGGACTTGTTAAGGCAAAGTTGCACATTACAACTTTATTAAAGCCAACTTTCACGTTTTTAAACTTTCACAAAGGCGCCGTCGTAATCCATCGACAACTTGCTAGATGTTATCGCAAAGGAAACATAAAATTAAAAACTAAAACTTTGGAAAGTTTTTTTTCGCTTTATGGTGAAATTGGGCATTTTATATAAATAGTAATGATTGTTGTCTACTTCAGCGTCTTTCAGCTGATATTTTTTTCTAGTTTATTGTCCTTCCAATGATATTTTGAAAAGTAGATGTAGCTTGCTGGCGTCTGCTATTGTAGTCTATAGTCAGCCGTTACCGAACAGAGAGCATATCTTGCATCAAATCCTTTTCATTAGAATAAATATGCTGTGAAATAAAATTGTAATTGAAAATTTTTACAAATCTACATTAATATTAGGTTGGAGAGAAAATCTTTTCATATTTTATATACAAATTTATTTCATTTAACTAGTTGTAGAAATTTTAAGGTTTGTGGTTAAAAAAATACGACAAGTGGTTTTGACAGTCTTTTCTTGATGTTAACATTACACTACCTAAAGAATAAAGAATTTTGAAGAGACCGAAACAAGTGGAAATCTGAAGATGCAAGGTCAGGGTCAAACTTGTGTGTGGACGAAAACGTGTGTATGGTTTGGCGATATCATGTTGGAAGACTACCTGCTATTAATCAAATTCCTGTCGTTTTTTCTCAATGGAATAGTAAACGAAATATTTATTATTATTTAAAAAAATTTACGTGTTTCAATTTAAATTTCATAGTGATTCTTTTTTGGCACTTTTTGTGTCTTTACAATTAAATATTAAAGTTGTGTAAAATATACGCCACCCCCATTTGTCCTTGCAGCCTGTAACGCAGTCAATTACGTTACTGGCGCCGGACGAACGCGCGAGCCTTGTGCGAGCATTGTACTGCGTTAGGTTTTTCTTTACAGATAGTCTAGGATGTCTACATATAAAACACGTTGTTAATACTGCATTGTGCTTCGAATATCATCGAATAAAATCTTTTTAAGCGTACCGACAAACCCCAAATTACGAAAAAAGAGGAACGATTAAAAAAAATTCATTTCTGGACAAATAATCGATTTTTTTGTGAAGATAATTCATTTTGTAAGTCAATATTATACTGCATATTATACTAACGTATTTCTGTAGTTGAGCGCATCGCCTGGTAGCAGTACCTAACCTATTATATATTGGTTACCGATGTCATATCAGGGAAAACTGGCTATTAGAAAAAATAAATATTAGTATTTGGGACATTCTACACGGCGCCATCTACATGACCACTTATATGACTTAACGTGTCATTTGACTTGACATTTTCATTTTGGCGTATTTTCACAAATATAGAAAAACCGATGTTAAAAATGTTACATTTACATTGGAAAATATTTGAAGGTGAAATTAAGCTTAAAAGGGGTGTTGTGCCACATATTTTAAAATTTCAACGCCTAATTAACATTCAACCTGAAAGAGGTCCTGTCGAAAAAAGGCGTACCTATTGTTATTTTGATAAACACATTGGCACTAATAGCTTAAGGGGGGTTGGCCGGCATTGGTCCTTCGGCGTTAGTACGTAAGGGGGCATCCGTGCACGATTTCAGTTATTTTCATGAAATTCATACAATCACATCTCCGTAAAGACGTTTCGTATTGACTTGAAATAAAAACTATTGAATTTGTATAAATAAATTCTAATAAACAGTTAAATACAAACTGCAAATATATTTTTTATTGCATCCTTTAGTCTTATCAGCAGTTTGCAGTAAACACAGTAATCGAAAACAAATTTGACAACTCAAAAAATACATTTGTTGTTCTAACATTTTGACATATTATTTCGTTGGAAATCACTTATATGTCGTTATCTACACTTCTTTAAAATGGGGGATTTTATAAAAACTTTATACTTTTTTTATTTTACGACCACTTAGCCCAGTGGGTAGCGACCCTGCCTACAAAGCTGGAGGTCCCGGGTTCGAATCCCAGGTCGGGTCAGTATTAATATGATGAATATTGATACTGGTACCGGGTCTTGGTTGTTATATGTGTGTGGTGTCTTCACAAAAATATTTATATATGTATATATTATAAAGAATATTTAAGTATATATACCAGTTGTCTAGTAACCCATAACACAAGCATAATACTTGCTTACTTTGGGACTAGATGGCGCTGTGTGGGAAGTCCCATGTATTATTATTGTTATACTATCGTATATGATTTCCTAGAATACTTGTGCAACGACTGACAAGTGCCGATAAATCAGCGACGAAATGTGAAAAGTCTAAAATAGTCGATTGTCTTATTTTAGAGTTTGAAGTGCATTATGTACGCCCAAATACTGTAGATGGCACACATCTTTTTGGTCGTTTTTAATGTTTTTCGGAAATCACTCCATTATTTTTGAAAATCTTAAAAATAAGTTATCATCATCTCGTAGAATTTGATAAGACGCGTTTTGATATCCCATTCATCCCTTTACTCCTAATACCTAACCAGCTCTTAGTAAACAAGTCGAGTTTAGAGTCATTCGATTTATTTTGATGATTTTTTTCATTACACATGCTAACTGGTTTAATATAGCCAGAAGGTTGGTACTTCCTCTCCATAGCTACCTACTATCAGACATATTCAGGTTTAGGCTCATTTGATTTTGTTTCACTGCGCATATGGGTTTCATGATGAAACTGGGATTAAATATTGAACTTTTTGGTTTTTTTTATAATAAAGTAAGAAGTTTTTGGTTAGGTTTTTTTGAGGGGCCAGTGATCAACGCAAAGCGCCCCACGCTTTTGAGCTTGATTGTATAACTGTTAAGAATTGAAAAATCAGGTAATTGGTATTTTTATAAAATACTTTTTTACTTTATATATTTTTTTCTAACATTTCTAACCTAAAGGTTGAAGAGCACTAACTCTCTGCCTAAAAACCCCTACCTGCCCCTAAAGGGGAAGGTAGTAAAATCAACTTCCTCATACGTCACAATTAGTAAAATGTTCATATAAGTATTTACTAATGACTTAACTATAACATATTTTCCATGCGACAATCACCTTAATCTATTTTTTGTTAATTAAAGTTGGACACATCCGTTTCGGAAACCCTTCTAATATTGCGATGGGCTTATTTAGGGATTATACAACACCTGGGCAGATTTAATTAACGAAAGCTGATTTACGAAAATTCAATTAACTTTAAGGAAATTAGGCACGTTATTAAGGTATTTTACCGACGAATAATACATATATAATAAAATATACAAAATTAATAAGATGGTTTAATTGGAGTACGTTCTTAGGTTGAATCCCGTGGCATTTCATAGTTAACACGTTCACTGCTCTATGCTCATGTAATTTGAATTGAGTCCTGCACGTATAGATATGAGAATAGGACACGTGGCAGAAGCGTGTCCTCAAGATCAATACAAATGCGTCGCTCCGCTTATTTTCGAAAGTAGTATTTCTACAATTATTAAAGTGAAACTTTTATTCTATCGCCCCGAATTTTACTGGCCGTCTGTCGCATGTCGCATTACAGGCGGCCGCGGAGTGGGGGTAAAGCGCTCTAAGTAAAAAGCTCTCGTTCTATCTGTAACTAATTTGAAAAACGCTGAGCAGATAAATATTCCCAAATTTCATTGTGTAAGTCGACAGAAACATATTAATTCTCGATATGGTGGAGTAGATATTCAAATGATATCATGGATTTTCTGGGTTATAATCTAGCTCCATTTGCTACGTCTACGTCACAAATTTTCCGTTCTCGAGAAATTTATTCGCGAATGCCTATCATTTTATCTGGTGATTTCAATACAGATTTTAAAAAGAGGAATCTACTCCACTTTCTGAATATTTAAAAGAAGTAGGTATTTAATCTTGAAATGAAAAATGATAGAACTATTCCGACCACGAGATATGGTACTGCGATCGATGCGGTTTTTACGAGATATATTGAAAAAATCGAATGTAGATCATTATTCCCGTATTTAACTGAAGTCGATACCGAATGATTCAACGACTTAAATAATTATTGTGCTTTAATTTTTAACATGTGTAACAGGTGTCTATCATCTTAATAATTGTGTCTGTGATATAATCGTCATCATCATCAGCCCATTTTTAACCCACTGCAGGGGCTTAGGCCTCCCCCAGGGTGAGGAGGGGCGCTTGGAGCTTAAGTCCACCACGCTGCTCCACTGCGGGTTGGGGACTGTAACAACCGCCATCTATTGACAGCGTCCGGGACCGACTGCTTAACGTGCCCCCCGAAGCACGGTGTCAGCGATATTGTGTACTTAAGTCAGAAAAACTCATTAGTACACGCCCAGATTCGAACCATGGCCCTATGGGGCCATATAAATTTGGGACAAGTATCTATGATATATTCCGTGGGAATTGAAATAAATATTCATAATTGGATATCTTGCCTGATATTGATTTCCTATTGTCATTCTCCAATTATTACGTTATTAGGTTAAAGTGAAAAACGCGATTGTGATACCCTTTAACGAATGATTTTCCGAAAAAATTCTCAGTTGAACATCTACAATCCAACGCCTACAATGCAATAAAAGTTTCACTTGCCTCGCGGTTTCTTAAAACCACACAATGTTTTTTTATTTTATATCTTTCTTACAGTAAAGCAAATTCGATTTATTTTTTCTTTAATAGTGCATAACACAATTTTATTAAGGTCAAATAGGGGACAGTCCATCCCAAACGTATGTGCAAATATATTTCAGAGAAGCCGAATTTACACAAATTGACAGCAATATTTTTATAGATTTTTTTTATTTGAGTATTGAAATATTTGACTTTTTACAGTTTACCATATTAGATGTTACGTTAGAGAAAATTATTTTACCTAAGTGATGAAAGCGTCGCGTATGATTTTTATTAGGGTTCCATACCCAAGTGGTAATAATGGAAGCTCTATTACTAAGACTCCGCTGTCCGTTCGTCCGTCCGCTCATCTGTCACAAGGCTGTATCGTCTGAACCGTAATAGTTAGACAATTGAAAATTTAATGAAGTGTGTATACTACTATGGCCGCTAAAACACAAATAATAAAAATAAAATAAAGTTAAAAATTAAGGAAGTCCCCATACAAGAAACGAGTTTTTTTTCGACGATTGTACTGATTGGTGGTTGTGAAGTCTATACTTACACTTGATATTTTCATGGTGTATATACTACTATAGTTATTATAACAACTAACAATAAAAATAACAATAAATACCTATAAAATAAAAATTAAAAAGAAAGGCGTACGGAACCTTTTATGTGCGAGTCTGGCTCACAATTAGCCGTTTTTTTTTGTTTGTTGTAACTATCAAAACGTCTCTATACAGTATTGTATACATAATTTGTATATAATTTTTTATTTCAATTTTAAAATGTAAAATATCAACTTACGAAATTAAATATGCATTTTTCGGGCCTACTCGGTGTTTTGCTGAAGAAAATCAGTAAATAGAGGCATGAAAGTCTGATGAAGAAAAAATGGTTTATCACTGGTATTTTCATATACATATATTTCAGTTTCACTCAAACCGACATTTAGGTGAAGTGACTTCATACTGCTCTACACAGCAATATGGTCTCAGTTTAACATAAAATTGACTCACAAATGCACCAACTGCCATCATTAATTGGTCCTGATTTTGATTTAAATGTAGTGTTGTTAATATTCTAACAAGTTTAATTATTATTGAAGCAACCGCTTACAGAAATTAATAAGTATATTTTCAGTTAATATCTACCCTATAAATTACCCAAAGTATTATAATATACCACCCACCCTATATGTCTATGATACAACCACAATTTAAATTTTTTATGGTTTATTTTTAATGTAACTTATATGGAATTGTATTATTAATAATAATAATATTGGATTTCCTCTACCTTCATCTAGTCTCAAACTAGGCAGTTAGGACTACAGATATGTACAAAGGGTTAAGTATTTTTCGCTTGAGCTTTAGGAGTTCATATAAAAGTTCAATAGGAGAAGACACGTTGTACAGTATTTTCTATTCAGTCAGTTAAAAACTGTATTTCATTTTAATATTTGTATATAAAAATGTCTATTTGTATCGTGTCTGGGTGTAAAAGTATATGTATATATTATAAAGAATATTCAAGAATGTAAGTATTTCAGTTGTTTAGTACCCCATAATACAAACATAATACTTGCTTATTTTGAGACTAGAAGACGCTATGTTGGATGTCCCAAGTATTATTATTATTGTTATTATTTTATGAAATGTCCAAAAATTGTCCACTCCATCCACAGACCAGTCAACCTATAGACCACGCTTTAATAAACGTCAGTACGAAAACGAAATCGCCAAAAAGTGGAGGGGTGCGGGGAAAGGTCGGCTAGTTTTCATTGGCTCGTTCAAAATTGACAATTTAATGGCTTCCGACGTGCTTCCAACTGACCGGCTCACTAGTGACGTAGTTATGTAGTGTCACTACATAGCCTTGGCGAATGCTACTCCCTGTCAAAGCGTGGTCTATAAGGTTGACTTGTCTGTGATTCCATCACATGCAACAGCGTCATATCGACGCTACGCACTACCTAAACGTTCACACATGATTTACTGACTGTGAAACGCATCCGGTAACACTGAATAGCGGTAATATGTGTTAATTTAACAATAAAAAAAATTTGACCGATATTTTTTTATTTATTTATTTCAATAACAGTATCCACAGCTCTTAAAATACTTAAGTTTAAAATTATATATATTGTTGTCCTACAGCCAATGATGGATACACATTTTATTATTTTAACTGTACTATATTTGACGACCGCCACCAAAGTAAACAAAATCAAAAAGTATTTTCATCTAGATATCGAGTTGTATAGAGTAGGTGGGTGTGTGGAGTGTGTATTTGTGTGTGTGTTTCATAACTTACCACGTGTTTGTAACTTCATTTTTAAATATTTTATTTGGGCTCAGAAGGTGATACTTACTAACCTACATCAAGTTGGCAGGAGGTTTAAAACACACCTGGCATATCTACATAAATATTATTATAATATCATTACAAATTAAATGCATTGTGATTCTCATATCCATCAAGGCTAATATAGAAATGGCATAAAATTATTTTTTTCTTTTATATGTATAGAACGTAGATATCAGTTTTAAGCAACTGGTAACTAGAACAACTTCGAAGTTCGGCTTGAGCAAAGTTTTAATAGTTTCGTACTAGGATAAGATTGCTTTACAAATTCCGTTTAGTAGTTCTTAACTTCAAGTACTTGCATTCGTTCCAGCAAATTTCAACTTACCACATGAACAGTAACTTGGGTTGTGGCCACACTTGCTTACAGTCAACGGCTTACGGTTCGACGGCTTTACGATTATTTGCAAATAATTTCACGGTTATTTGGACTTGAATCAAATTTTTAGCACACAATGGTCATGATGACGTAACGTGATGTGATTGGACTAGGGTGGTTGATAAGTCACTGACTGTAAGCTGATTGGCCGTAGCCTTTATGATGGCGAATATTTTGCAAATAATTTTAAAATTAGTTTAACAATTTGTTCAAACTAACTGATATATTCTGAGGATATATTGATATACGTAAAATACATACGTCAAAGTACGTTAAGATTCTATAAGTAGAACTTTTTCGCGATAAATAGGCGACACAAGTGGGAAGAAGCAGCGTGGTGGGGCAGAGGACGCTTCTCGGCGATCACTACCGCGAGCGCCGAGAGAGCACACAAAGAAGGTTTGGGTAATTTAAAAAAGGTATTAAAATGTGAGAGAGGTTCACGTGTGTCTAATAGATTTGATACATATCTGAAGCTACGAACAAAAAAAATATTTGTTCATAGATATGCTATGTCGACATCCCTAGACGTCTGTATCGTGCTAAATATACGTAAAGTGGCGTTAGTACCGAAGATGACTTACTTACTAGGGGCCGCGCGGTCCAAGTACTTTGCATACGTTTCACCTTTAAGGTCAAACGTTACCTTAGATTTCCATATAAAATGTATTTGACTACAAGTGCAGAACTACGCTTTTTGTGTTTATTTTCCCATCTTAATAAATTACTTCTATTATAAACTAGTCGTTAAATAAATAAAAAAATATTATATTCTATGTAACACCACACAGTTCTAATTCTAGTTTTCGAAAAAAACTCGCTCGCACATACGTAACTAATTCGAAAATCACGAATAGTAAAAACCGAAATTAGAAGCGTTTTCTGTTAGAAAGAATTTTACAATGTTGAATTTATTCCACTTCCACCAGCCCATTATGTCCCACCGCAGGGGCTTAGGCCTTCCCCCAAAGTGAACGTATTACTCCTGGTCAAATAAATTTTGTATGGAAATCAGAGGTACGTATATCGTTTAACCTTAAAGTCTGCAGGAAATCTAGAATGAATTCCTTGAGTAGTGAAATCTTGTAGTGAATTTTTTTTAAATATTTTCTAACTAACGCAACAAGCACGCTTCTAGTACATTCCGTTCGAAATTTGAAAAATCAAAACCGAAAACTGAAAAAGTGCCTTTGCATTTTCATCACATTCAAATAGCAGTTAAAATCATGAAAAAGACATAAATAGCCCTATCTCAAACTAAGGGGACTTGGACCGTTTTGGACGTTATTCAATAGCAGGCAAGCATCTGTTGGTACAAACGGCACACAATATATTTCGTATTAAGTATTTTAAAAATGGCATACAGAAGTATCTATATACGTACTAGGGTAACAAGAAAATAACAGAATATAATATCTGATCGTCTCAAAAAGTATTCAACCGATTCTATATAATTTTTTACGAATGTTATATGTATTACACAAACGTGTCGTTTATGTTATCCGAATCGTCAAGGTTTTTGTCGTGTGAGAAAAAATTGCTTGGAAAGGTATTCCTCACGTGCGCTGCCCAAACCGTTTCATGTCGGCTTTGAATACCTAATTCTACAAGAAAAAATCAGGACATCGTTTATCTAACTTTTGTATTTAATCCATAATATTTTCTTCATGTTGAAAAATTAGAAAATATATTTATACGAATAATATTTAATAATAAAAAGGAAGATTTGATTTTTCGTTTGTTTCTTACGGGTGAACTCATCATCATCATCATCAGCCCATGTCTCTCCACTGCAGGATATAGGCCTCTCCCAAGGCTCGCCACCAAACACGGTCCTCCGCCTTTCGCATCCAACTACCCCCGGTATGGTGATTCAGGTCATCTGTCCTCCTGGCCGGGGGGCGTCCAACGCTTCGCTTTCCGGTACGTGGCTCAAAAACTCAACTCAACCGAACTCAAAAACTACTAAACTTATTTGAAAAATTATTTTACCTAGAGAAAGCTAGGTATATATTAGCGAGTAACATGGGCTAGAAATATTTTATTTTCAAACAATTTTTTCCATAGATGTAATTTATAAGCTGAAGAGTGACATAGACTACTTATTATACCGGAAAAGGGGTCACGGTACAACTATGCAGTATCCACGCGAGTGTAGCCGCGGACGGGAAGCTATATTTTCAGTTTTCAGATTACCATAAAGTACGGCTCATAATATTAGTAACTGATACAATAATTTAAAATTATAAATGCACGAAAATGATTACTTTAAAACGGTAAAATGTTGCAATAAAAATATGATAGCATTCCCTTTGGAATCTTCGCTGAAATAAGTTTCGAATTAAATATATCCGGTTGCGATATTGCTTCCGGAAGCTCTCGGGATTGCACGCTCGATAAAATTAGGATAACGTGAAATTATAACTAATTTATATAGAATAGGATAATAAAAGGTAGTTCATATTGAATCATGTTAGCCTTGGCATGGTCTTATTTTATTTTGATTGTATTTGTGATTTTATATGAAAGACTGTACGCAATATTGTATAGTATACAATAGAAACAGAGTTCTATTCTAGTACCATATCATACCATCAGGCCTTTAATGCCCCACTGTAGGGGCTTAGGCCTCTCTTGGAATGAGAGGGCTTGGAGATTAATCCACCACGCTGTTGTAATGCGGGTTGGTGGATTTTAACGTCTGCTATATATTGTTGGCAACCGAGACAGACGGTTTATGTACATAAATTAGAAAACACTCATTGGTAAGCTTGGGATTCAGACGCTGCCTCTTTTTGAGATATAACAAAATAATGTATGGAGGAATTGTGTATATATAGGACTAAAGAAAAGTCCGCGATGGCATATGTCTATCTTTCATGGATATCTATATCCATAAAAATAGATATTATTATCATTGAAAATCAGAATCACTCATTGAAAATCCTGAACAAAACAAACGTATTCATAAAATTTTCTAACCAGAAATTTTCTTTCTGGGAATGTCTTTAATATATTGCGTTTTTTTATCATCTTTTCCCTCGTATAACTTTTGGCAATAAATCAAACCTTGCTTAGAGGTCATTAGGTCGGCCCCCGCATTCGAGTCTGTCGTATTTTTACCCCTTATTGTATAAATTGTATAAAAGTTTAACAACTTTTAGGGTATTCGTAACTAAAGTAACGAAAAAACGGAATCTATGTAATTTTTTTCTGGCCGTCTGTCTATTTATAACAGCCATTTTACTCGGAGACTATTGACACTACATAAACGAAATTTGGAAGGTGGGTTCAGTGTATAAACCGCTAGAAATAAAAAAAAACGGTCAAGTTCGAGTCGAACTCGTATACAAAGGGTTAAGTACTATCGTACAATATAGAAAAACACTTTTCTTGTATGGGGCCCCCTTTTAATTTTTAATTTAATTTAATTTTTATTATTGTTTTAGCAGTCGTAGTAGTATTTAGGTACTTATGAAAATTTAACACACTATGAAAATTTAGTATTTTCCTATTACTGTATAAATAAGGTAGGTATTTACAGGTAAGTATTTACCTATTACGATTCAGACACTACAGCCCTGTGACTGAAGGACGGACGGACAGCGGAGTCTCAGCAATAGGGTTTCCGTTGGGACCCTTTGGGTACGGAAAAATTATATCAACGTTGTAGAGTTTTGTTTTTTGTTTTATAATAATAACGTATACATGACAACAACGTCTAGGCCCCAAACTAAGCATTAGCTTGTGTTTTGGGTACCAAGCGAAGACACCACATACATATAACAACTATGACCCGGTACCAGTATCGATATTCACCATATAAATACTGACTCGACCTGGGATTCGAACCCGGGACCTCCAGCTTCGCAGGTCGCTACCCACTAGGCTAAGCGGTCGTCGACGAGAGTGAAGACCTCGTATGTCCAAAGTGTCCAAACAACAAAACTCCATCACATAAACGAGATTATCTCACAAACCGCGCAAGGTTCATTTATATACGTGCCTTTCATGGACACCGTTGGACGGCCTAAAATTAAAAAATTTAAAAACGGATTCGTTACAAACATGCTTTACGAGTTATTTTTTGTAAATGTAAATTTGTACAGGTCTTCACGCTACAGCGTCGATATAGTTTTCATAATAACCTTTATATTTAAGTCAATAGTTGTCACGTTATGCGTTCCCAAAGTCCTAAAGAATATGCCCCTTTTATTTTTTTAATGAAAAAAAAAATTGTTAGTACAAATTACAAAAAAACTTTTAACGACAATTAGTTTGAATAAGATAAGTTTAACGCAGCTTTTGTAATATTTGTTTTTAAACTTATTTGGATATTGACCATGAAAGTTCATCTCGACTCCGGAACCATTCACTATATGTGCTCCCGACACTCACTTATTTGGTTTCTTTTATTACGGTCAAGTTGTATTTAGAATCGCAGAATTGAAGGTAATAGAAGAGATCGAGTAATATTTGTAATATTGTTTAATTCTTCTCAAAACCACAGTTATTGTAATTTATTGCACATTATTTATTTATTTTCTTTTGTATATTTTTTTTTCCAAAATATGCGTATTGTTTTTTTTTCCAATTTTACACTGACGCACAAAATATAATCTATCAATAAATGCTTTTCTGGAATTGACAAATAATATATATAGATGAAATTATGCCTGTCTTCCATAGAGGTAGAAAATACTACGAAATGTACCTACTAAGATATATACTTACGAACTTCAATATCTATGTTAACTATTCTCACATGATAACCATCAGCCACATAAATCACATAAATGAGTACAAAGGCGTCCTGGCCTTTGTACTCATTAGAATTCCCATTTGAGTTGGCCAATTCATGACGACAATATTCAAGTTAGTATAACTTTTGCAGATACATTCTACATCCAGAAAGTGTAGATTTAAAAATTCACGTAAATACAAATCAAATTACCATGGAGCGATGACGGTTTGCGTGGCGTCATCTGGAGGAAACACGACGTAATGTTTATATAAAAACACTACTGCCGTCTCCTCGGAGTAAAGTATTCTTTGGGGTGCGTTGAAACGAGACACCGTCGTGTGACAAAACGAGATAGCTGTCCTAAAATGAGAGACAATTATATCTCGTTAGATGACAGCTAACTTACGTGCTTGCTCTATAAAGGGCGGCGCGTGGAAACAGTATCCCATGTGAGTTACATCCACCATAATCGATACTGTCGTTTCTACGTATATTATATATATTTTTTTAAACATAAAAACATATTTCTTTCTTAAAAACCTAAAAAGTATACATTAAATATGACACAGTTTTTTTTTTTTATAAAATGGTAAATAGGCAAAGTTACTCTAGGGTTATTCGTCGACGCTAAAATGGGTCGAGACCTGTTCTATAGCGTCAAAAATACATTACAAAAGTATTATACAATGCCAAAATTGGTAATACAGCGTCAACCTGTTAAACTGAGATGTTAATGATATCAGCGACTTTAATTTATTATTAAAAACGGAGTGTGTAAATTTGTGTGGAGATGAGAATTTTGTGTTATATACTATTTAAGTATGTATTTTAAGAAACATGACTTATAAGTCTTCAGTTTGGGTGTAAGAAAGAGTTTGAAGCCAGCACCAACGCACCAACCGTGGCTTAGGCGCGGTTTTAACTTTAATCCGACGAATAGAACTACATTTCAAGTGATTTACATGACTGAGAGCTCTGTTTGATTGCTTCGGCCTTATCCAACTTATGATTGTTCTGTAGGAACTAGTTTAACTATCCATTCAAACAGTGAACCTCATAGAACATATATTTCCTGAATTCATAGATAATGATAAATGCAGACATGTTAAAGATAATAAACATAAATATGTCACGATCTCACAGTTATAATGTGTGAGAGTAAACACGACACAGATTTCCTAATTCGTTAAATCGCTAACAATACACAGCGAAATTAAATCATTAAAAGTCCTTTTCACCAATATTTCACATGTCAGACAGGACAAATCCATGACAATATATTTTTCCTATTTATTCTTGACCTCACATTTGGTATCTGACTTATATGACTTTTGACACACGTGTTACAATGCATACTTACAGTTCAGTCGCACTACTGGTTCGAAATAATAACAATCATTTGCTTTTCATGTAACTTTCTGAAAGTTCATCTCATAAGTTTGTGTTCCCTATATTGATTTATTTTAGACGTTGTCGTGAACATCTGATATTGGATAATGTCAAGATATACCGGCGCTTGCTGACAATCATAAATTTCGTTGGTGTAAGCAATATTTTAGTATTTTTATTATATTCGAACCTTAGCTGCTGCATGTCAATAAACACCAAGACGATTCGTGCATTTAAGAAACACGAATCCAGAAATCTGCTATCCATCCTGTGCTTAGTGCGTAAAGCTTAATGGTTATACGGCTATTTTAATTAGTTTATGCTGGAACTGGTAAACTATTAACCTACTTTAAACTACAACAAACGTACGAAAAGTATGAAGCAATATTGAGATCTTTAGGTACTGAATTTTCCAATTTTCCTATAATAATTTTCAAATACCAAGATAAACAAACAAGCTTTTTTCATATAGCATAAATCAAATTTCATATCCAATAAGGAAATAGCAAAACTCTCCGGGAAAGTTCTAACCGCGAGCCTTGGAGAATACTACGTAGAAGCAGACGAATGGACTATTATTATTCACCAGTTAAGACGAGTGTGTTGTGGCAAATTTCCATACAAACGGCGTTAACGGTTGCACCATATTAAACCTTAACCGATTGGCCCAAAAATTTTATACGGTATTCAGATCTGCAACAATTAGGTACATAAGTTTTCAATTTTTTAAATATTTTGATATGTCATAAGAAAAAAAACCTAAATGCTGGGTATTTTTCAATTTTTTTTTAATTTTCAAAACATGTCCAGCATGAAACAAATTTAATTTCCACATGTAAAAAGTTTAAAAAAATAGAAAAATACCCAGCATTTAGGTTTTTTTTTCTTATGACGTATCAAAATATTTAAAAAATTAAAAACGTTTGAACCTAGTTTTTCCTGTTCTGGTTACCATATAATTTTTATACGCCAATCGGTTAAAGTTTAATGGGGTGCCACCGTTAACGCCATTTGTATGGAAATTTGCCACTATACACACTCCTTTTAATTATTGCACAACTTGCAGAAAAAATCGATGCTATCCTCGATTTTAATCTCATTCTTTTTGTACATCATTTTAATGTACAACGTAACTTATTACCGAATACTTAAAAGAAAAAACAAAAACGTATTTAGCCGAAATTTAGACCAAACGCCAAAAACGCGGATTAATGGATTAGGAATAATTATAAAAACCATATCCGGAAGCCTAGATATAATGACCCTATAGACAATAATAGATATTGTAGCAAACATCGCCAAATTGTTTTTCAATGCATTTGCATATTATATTAATGCAATTTTTGACATAACTTATATTTTAAAATATATATTGAGAAGGCAATGTCATGTCCATTTTGTTAAATAATGTTAATTTACTTAAACTTGTCACTAAGTGATACAAATGGAAAATCTTATACAACTTGTACAAGTTGACAAAGATTAATTTTCACTCTTAATCGTTCATATTGTCCATGAAATCTTGTTAAATAATTTTACTAGAGACCAACTGCGGCTTCGCTCTCATGGATTACACTAGTTATTAGCATTTATTAAGTTATTTATTTATTATACAATTTTGCAAAGACACTGCACAGTTTCATTTTTAATTTCCAACCAAAAGATTAAATACCAATTCGAACTATTTCACTCTCGAAAAGGTTATATTATTAGAATTGCTTAAACAGGTATTTCACAATTTACAATTCCGATTGGTGTCAAGCGACCCCCTGGGCAAAGAATGTTTTGTTCAGAAGAGCAGCCTAGCCATTCAGCGCAAGAAGTTGTTAGAGTTTTTGACACTGCGCTCGCCATTAATATATTTTTTAAAGTATAATAACAGTTTTGTAAAAAATTATGCAGGTACGTTATTCGGAATTAATAAGTTTAAGAATATATGCAGCTTCTTTTTATAGATAAAAATTATAGTGCCTAAATAGATATTTCCAACTAAATATTTAAATACCAATTTCCATGGTTTTAACTTTAAAAAACCCCCGAAACAAAAAAAAAAACTAACCTTTAAAAAGTGTGAAATAATACAAGTTTGTTCATTGTCAAATGATTTTCGATCCTTAAAAGCGTCTGGGACCGCTAATTATTAAGTATTTTAAGTTTATTTAGCAGTCTCAGACGCCTTTAAGGATCAAAAATCATTTGACAATGAACAAACTTGTATTATTTCACACTTTTTAAAGGTTAGTTTTTTTTCGTGTCGGGGGTTTTTTAAATTTTTAATATAATTTTTATTTGAAAATTTTTAAACTTACTTATTTAGTTAAACTATTTCATACATGATCAGACAAAAAAATAATTTTCAAGTTTTTAACTTTCATTTTGTTAGTTAATATTCCTTATTCCCTTTCAAAATAGTGTACATTATTCTACTAGTCAAGCCCTATCATTTGCTACCCATATTGAAGGATTTGTGAAACAAAAACGTAATTCGCTATTTCGTGGTGGCGGCCATCATGGTTTTTAAATTTGTCATAGTATTCTACTAGTCAAGTCCTTTCATTTGATACCCATATTGATGGAGTAGTGAAAAAATATGATATCCGCCATATTGTTGAGGCGGCCATCTTGTATTTGAAATTTGTCAGAGTGTATAGTGTTTTACTAGTCAAGTCCTTTCATTTGATACCCATATTGATGGAGTAGTGAAAAAATATGATATCCGCCATATTGTTGAGGCGGCCATCTTGTATTTGAAATTTGTCAGAGTGTATAGTGTTTTACTAGTCAAGTCCTTTCATTTGATACCCATATTGAAGGAGTAATGAAAAAAATAATGTAATTCGCCATTTTGTGGTGGCAGCCATCTTGGATTTGAAATATGTAATAGTGTATAGTATTCTACTAGTTAAGTCCTTTCATTTATACCCATATTGATGGAGTAGTGAAAAAATATGATGTCCGCCATTTTGTGGCGGCGGCCATCTGGACAGATTTTCATAAAACATAGCTAAAACACTCTCGACCTTTCATATAAAAAAATCCGTATTTAAATCGGTTCATCCGTTTGGAAGCTACGATCCCAGGGACAGATATATAGATACACACACACGTCAAACTTATAACACCCCTCTTTTTGCGTTGAGGGTTAAAAATGAAGGTATTATCGAAGAAATTAGTTTATAAATAAAGTAATTCGTATTTACATACATGTCTGACGACCAAGGCCTTTGACTAATACGTCCTTCTTTCAATGAGATATGGTGCCGAAACATCTCACGGCAGGACTGGTCAACAAATTTAAAGTTGCTCAGCTATGTTCATATAGAGCGAGCTATGTTCCGTATTTCTTTGATGGATAAAATCAGAAACACTGAAATCCGTCGAAGAACCAAAGTTGTCGACATAGCCGAAGCGATCAGTAAGCTGAAGTGGCAATGGGCCGTCACATTTTGCCGTAGAACTGATAACCGATGGGGTAGAAGAGTTCTCGAGTGGAGGCCACGTACCGTGAAGCGAAGCTTTGGACACCCCCCGGTCAGGTGGACAGATGACCTGAAATACCGGGGGTAGTTGGATGCGAAAGACGGAGGACCGTGTGTGGTGGCGAGCCTTGTGCGAGTCCTATATCCTGCAATGAAGAGATACAGGCTGATTATGATCATGATAATGATTTACATACATTTAAATTATTAATATTAATAAACGCAGTTAAAACCAAATTCTTTTCTGCTATTTTTCTTTTTTGATAAAATAAAATAAAATCACTACTTCAGTTTCATAGCTGTGAAAATTTAACGCCCTGGCTTGCGCTCCAAAGCTCGTAATATGCACTTAATTGTACCAGATGTTTTAACAAGGCACTTTCGACCGGATAAACAATTGTTTTACTGCTAACTTTATAATGAAAGCCAGGGTGAACGTTTTTATAGTGAAACGTTCTTCTAGAAAATTTTAGTAGGTAGTCCGTATTTTTAATGATATTCACGTATTTATAATATATAAAAATATTGAAATAATGTTAAAAACATTTAAAACTATTTATATGAAACAATTAAAATAATGTTGAAAATAATCAAAAAGTTTCGTGTTTTCTCGCAGTAAACTATAACGGTGTAAGAATACGCTGGCAGATTCGTTTTAATTAACTTATTTACTAGGTGACATTGATTGGGGTCATTATTATTTTAGTCAATATTGAGAAATCCCACACAGCCCCATCTAGTCCAAAACTAAGTAGAGCTTATATTATGGAAACTAGACAACTGACATATCGAGAGCCCAGCTGAACGCAGTTCAAACTTATATAGTATATAGAACTTGCAAAACTAAACAAAAAGTTTCAGGTGAGCAGATTGCACAAACTAACGGTTACCAAGAAAAACATGTTTAAAGTTCCATTTTTTGTTCTTTTAACTACCTTTTTTTAGTTTTTGGTTAGATACACACTCTATAAGTTATATCTACGTTCAGCCGAACACCCAGTATATAATTAAATATATTTTTAAATACGTATTTCCTGAACATAGAGACATGATGATGCACACAAATATTTGCCCGTCCGGGATACGAACCCGCACCTTCATTTCCGCAGTTGGGATTTCTAACCACTCGGGCAATCGGGCAATCCAAATTCATATATTGATGAAATCTTCAAATTTCAAACACTAAATATATTTTCATTCTATTATTCTAGAAAATATTTTCATTCCATCCCGCTATTCAACAAATCGCTCGAAAGGGCTCAAGTGATCCTAGCGCTCATTGGGATATATAAGGGCCTGGCTTTATGTGCGTACCTCTTTAACCCCCTGCCAATTGATCTAATAACTCAAGCTTTAGTGAGGAACTGTAAGGACCAATCTGTCCTCAGAGAGCTTTCCCGCAATCGCTTATATATTCAGGTGAAATATATGATTATATTTTATACACTGAAGGTAGTGGGACGGTCAATACGCTTGGATTTGATTTATTTCGAGGTACGACAATGGGTGATTTATTGACTGTCCGATTTCGAAGTCATGTATTAAGAACTATTTAAATTCAATTGTGAAACGAAAGATATATTTAAGGATTGATACCTGGGGCATCCCCAGCACCATCTAGTCCCAAAGTAAGCAAGTATTATGCTTGTATTATGGGGTACTCTACAACTGGTATACATACTTTAATATTTAATTTTTTTATAATATATTTTTTATTTTTTATAATATATTTTCCGGATGGGAATTGAACCCGCAACCCTTGGCTCCGCAGTTAGGGTATCTAACTACTCGGCTATTCGGTCAGTCTTATATATGTACCTATGTGTACAAAATCATCATGTCCGTCCGTCCACATCTGATATTTTTTGTGAAATCTCATTCACATTACTGCTCTTTCAAAATTGGCAGTATTAACATATATATTCTGGGTGTTGAAAAGAGACGTAATAAAAACTCTAGACTCCCTTGTCACTGAACAACCAATGAAGCATTGCAATGGCGGACTTGTAAATATGTGTGAGTGGAACTTCGCGGCGTACTGGAGGTCGTAGACTTACCATGGGTATGGGTGTGTTTAAGTTGACCCTGCGTGCATAGCAAGCTGACTTACTAGGGGTGCATCGGTATTTATAATAATAATAATATCAGGGACATCCCACACAGCGCCATCTAGTCCCAAAGTAATCAACTATTATACTTGTGTAATGGTATACTAGGTATAACTGATATACATACTAAATTTTTTTTATACACATATGTAGATACCTTACACCCAGACACGGAACAAATAGACATGTTCATGCAAACAAATATTTGTCTCGGACGGAAATCGAACCCGCGACCCTTGGCTCCGCAGTTAGGGTATCTAACCACTCGGCCAATCGGTCGTTAGTTCGCGAGTCTATCTACGTTAGGGTGATCCTAGGTTCATGGTGTCGAATTATGAATTTACTAGCGACCGCCCGCAGCTTCGCTTGCGTAGACTACAAATTCCTGTTATAGGTACTAATAACGTTCGAGATGGTTTATACGTACTTTTTGCTGGAACCAATTTTGGTTACACCCATTCAAACTTTCAATCTTCATTCCCCTTCCACCCTTTAAAAAACCGATACAACTTTTCATCTCCCGTTTCCCACCCTTAAAATGTGGAAATCTAAAAACCCTGAAACACGTCATTATTTAAGTCCCTCCATTCCCATCCTTAAGTTTGAAATTTCTAAAAAAGCTTTTCTTAATTTAATGCTCACGTTATAAAAGAAACCTATGTTACAAATTTAAGCTTCATAGACTTAGTAGTTTCGGCTGTACGTTTATAGATCAGTGAGGACAAACGACAGACAGATAGACAGACAAACAAAAACAAAAAGTTGCTTATGACACTCTTGACAACATTATTTCACGTCTGCAAAGTTTCATTAAAATCTGTTCAGCCGTATTGGAAATTAGCTCGAATAGATAAAATTGAATTGAATTGACACTTCAAACGGACAAAAAGTAGCTAATGTCAAATCTCTTGACAACCTTCTTTCCCGTCTGCAAAGTTTCCTTAAAATCTGATTAGCCGTTTTGGAGATTAGCTCGAAAAGACAAATACACGTACAGACAGACAGACGGACAAAACGTAACATTTGTTAGTTTTGACGACCTTCATTTCATACTTGTGATGTTTCATTAATATCGGTTTAGACAGATGGACGTACAGACAGACATACAAAGAGTTCTGTATGTCACTTTTGACTACATCCTTTCCATATGTGTAAAGTTTCATCAAAATCGGTTAAGCCGTTTTGATCGAAGCTGATTCCAACAAACAAACGAACAAACAAACAAACAAACAAACTCTTCAGCTTTATAATAAGTATTTCTATTATATAGATTATTAGATTATAAGATAATAAGAAAATAAAATATTACTGAAAACCGTATCAAAGTCTATAGCGTGGTTTGTATTGGAAGTAAAAAGTTAACGAACAGAGGCAGACAGCGAATTTATTTTCTCCCGCTATAGGTTTCATATTTCGATAAAAACTGCTAAGATATTAATTAAAATTGTATGGTGTAAAGGGCAATTATAATATGCATGAAATGCTTAAGATAACTAACGTATTTAATTTGATAAGGATTAATATCATGTTTAAAAAACATCTTTGCAAATAGTACATTTTGATTGTCATAAAAAAGGTTATAGTAAGTTAACCTTACAAGATACACATATGCTATTGTAGACTTTTGGATAAAACTTTTAAAGGGGAACAATTCCGTCATACATAATTTTTGCTTAACATCAACCGTTTACGCAGCGTGCGCGACGGAAGCTCTCAAAAGGAATATTTTTTCCCGTTTTTGCAACATTTTTCATTGATGCTGCACTGCTATTGGTCGTAGCGTATTGTAGTATAGCCTATAGCCTTCCTCGATAAATGGACTATTCAACACAAAAATATTTTTTTTCAATTTGAACTAGTAGTTCCTGAGATTTACGCGTTTAAACAAACAAACTCTTCAGCTTTATAATATTACTAGCGACCGCCCGCAGCTTCGCTTGCGTAGACTACAAATTCCTGTTATAGGTACTATTAACGTTCGAGATGATTAATACGTACTTTTTGCTGGAACCAATTTTGGTCACACCCATTCAAACTTTCAATCTTCATTCCCCTTCCACCCTTTAAAAAACCGATACAATTTTTCATCTCCCGTTTCCCACTCTTAAAATGTGAAAATCTAAAAACCCTGAAACACGTCATTATTTAAGTCCCTCCATTTCCATCATTAAGTTTGAAATTTCTAAAAAAGCCTTTCTTAACTTTATAATGCTCACGTTATAAAATAAACTTATGTTCCAAATTTAAGCTTCCTAGACTTAGTACTTTCGGCTGTACGTTGCTAGATCAGTGAGGACAAACGACAGACAGATAGACAGACAGACAAACACAAAAAGTAGCTTATAACACTCTTGACAACCTTCTTTCACGTCTGCAAAGTTTCATTAAAATTTGTTCAGCCGTATTGAAAATTAGCTCGAATAGATAAAATTGAATTGAATAGACGTACAGACAAACAGACGGACAAAAAGTAGCTAATGTCAAATATCTTGACAACCTTCTTTCCCGTCTGCAAAGTTTCCTTAAAATCTGTTTAGCCGTTTTGGAGATTAGTTCAAATAGACAGATACACGTACAGACAGACAGACGGACAAAAAGCAACATTTGTTAATTTTAACGACCTTCTTTTCATATTCATTGATGTTTTATTTAAATAGGTTTAGACATATGGACGTACAGACAGACATACAAAAAGTTCTGTATGTCACATATGGAAAGGGTGTAGTCAAAAGATTACATCCTGTTATATGTGTAAAGTTTCATCAAAATCGGTTAAGCCGTTTTGGCTGAAGCCGATTTGCTCGAATGGACAGACAGTTCGTTTTCATGTATATAGCCTATAACTCTCCGCTAGAATCAGGCTATCAAAGGCAAAAAGAATTTTTCAAATCCGACTGGTAGTTTCAGAGATTAACAAATTCAAACAAACAAACAAACGAACGAACGAACGAACCAACCAACCAACCAACAAACAAACAAACAAACAAACAAACAAACAAACAAACAAACAAACAATCAATCAATCATTCATTCAATCAATCAGCGCGCGCGACGGAAGCTCTCAAAAGGAATATTTTTTCCTGTTTTGCAACATTTTTCATTGATGCTCCACTCCTATTGGTCGTAGCGTGATGTAGTATAGCCTATAGCCTTCCTCGATAAATGGACTATCCAACACAAAAATAATTTTGCAATTTGAACCAGTAGTTCCTGAGATTTGCGCGTTTAAACAAACAAACGAACGAACAAACGAACGAACAAACGAACGAACAAACGAACGAACCAACCAATCAACCAACCAACCAACCAACCAACAAACAAACAAACAAACAAACAAACAAACAAACAAACAAACAAACAAACAAACAAACAAACAAACAAACAAACAAACAAACAAACAAACAATCAATCAATCAATCAATCAATCAAACAATCAATCTATCTATCTATCAAACAAACAAACTCTTCAGCTTTATAATAAGTATTTCTATTATATAGATTAATAGATTATAAGATAATAAGAAAATAAGAATTACTAAAAACTGTATCAAAGTCTATTGGTTTGGAAGTAAAAAGTTAACGAACAGAGGCAGACAGCGAATTTATTTTCTCCCGCTATAGTTTTTAAATTTCAATAAAAACTGTTAAGATATTAATTTAAATTGTATGATGTAAAGGATAATTATAATATGCATGAAATGCTTAAGAAAACTAACGTATTTAATTTGATAAGGATTAATATCACGTTTAAAAAACATCTTCGTAATTAGTACATTATGTTGAACAAATTTGATTGTCATAAAAAAGGTTATAGTAAGTTAACCTTAAAAGATACACATATGCTGTCGCGGACTTTTGGTTAGAACTTTTAAAGGGGTACAATTCCGTAATACATGATTTCTGCTTAACATCAACCGTTTACGCAGCGCGCGCGACGGAAGCCCTCAAAAGGAATAATTTTTCCCGTTTTTGCAACATTTTTCATTGATGCTCCACTCCTATTGGTCGCAGCGTGATGTAGTATAACCTATAGCCTTCCTCGATAAATGGACTGTCCAACAAAAAAATAATTTTTCAATTCGAACCAGTAGTTCCTGAGATTTGCGCGTTCAAACAAACAAACAAACAAACAAACAAACAAACAAACAAACTCTTCAGCTTTATAATATTAGTATAGATAAGTCAGTATAAGTATATAAGTATAGATTAAAATATGAAGATTTAACAAAATCGGTTTTGTTATTCAAGGTTCAAACGAAAAGAACCAAAAAACAAATACATTATGTGTATTTTAGATTCAATAATCGAATAAATCGATTACAACATCAATAAGTATAGTTTCAAAATAGTATATTTGTTATTTAATATTCTAATGAACACTCCAGCACTAAGAGGCACTTCAGATAATGGTTTTATGCAAGTCCTCGAACGAAGCTTACTAACGAGGCGAATCAGAACAACGTTTCTAGTGTTCATCGTCAGGTAGAGCTGTAGGGCGACGTTTTGCATTGTATTATAAAAGTTTCCACTCACATAGGGCTTAAAGTCTGGTTTTTATTAGTTAAGTTAGCGGTAGAGTCGTCTAACTGTTTTTCTTACTCTACCGATGTAAACGTGATTAGCATGTCGTAGTGCTAATTTTTGGTAGAAAATAGGGCGGTGATACAGCAGCCCTTACCAAATCTTACCAAATCGGTAGTCTTTCTCTACTAAGGCGTCGTACTCTATTGTAACTTTACGCTAGTGCTATAAAGTATAACTAAAGCTTTGATTATATAATGTCTGGACTGGGTGAACCCTCACAACACAATATCAACAAAAGTGGCAGGCCAACTTTTACATCCTTGTGTGTGTGAGTCAACAGACCACTTATGACCACATACCTACTCTCGCTGCGCCACCGCGTACAAAACGTCTTTGTGTGTGTGACTTATAAACAATCAGATGGTGATATTTTTATCTAAGTTTTTTGACGTCAAGTCTTTATTCAGACATTATATAATCACGGAACTAAAGTTAGAATTTTTATTTTACTTAATTATTATATAGCTGTGCCCCGCTATTTCCCTAGTATTAAATTTTAATTATACACACTAGTTTTATACCCACTGCTTCACCGCCGCACTCGTTTCGCCGTTGTCCTCGCCAAGTTTATGATTACTGTGCAGCTTTTTTAGGTCGCAGCGTGATGTTATATAGCCCTATAACCTTCCTCAAGAATTTGACGATTAAATACTAAAGAATTGTTTCAAATTGAACTAGTAATTCCAGAAATTATCGCGTTCAAACCATAATTAAAGAAAAAAAACCAAAGACACTCTGAAGCTTTATAATATTATTTTTTTTCCATTCCGTTCCATTCCATCAGCCCTTTTTACATCCCACTGTGCAGGGGCTTAGATCTCCCCTCAAGATGAGGGGGCTTGGAACTTAAATTCACCACGCTGCTCCAATGCGGGTTGGCGAATTGTAACGACCGCTGTCTATTGACAGCCACCGAGACCGACTGCTTAATGTGCTCTCCGAGGCAAGGAGTCAGTGATAGTTAATGTACTTAAGTCAGAAAAAACTCATTGGTATACGCCCGGATTCGAACCACGGCCACATTGCCTTATAGATATGAAACATACTTATATATATATACATAATATTATATTAAGTATAAATTATATTAATATATGATCACGAATGCCTTGAAAGCTGCTTATCTTAAGATACACCAGTAGATGCTGACATTCACCGAGCTTTCTGGTGAAAGACAGTTCCTTTTTTACAAACTTTTTTACTATTGTTGCTTCGGTTTTATACTAGGAAATGTTATGATGACAGTGGCTTGGTTAATCTTAGAAAAAAAAAATTTTTTAATAGGATAGGTTGGATCAAGTCTGCTTATGCCAAATATAGTTATGTAAATGAGATGAAAAGCACGCTCCACCCACACCCACAAAGCTCCACAGGCTCCACAGCTAACTTCACTGATGAGAAGCGGGCTAGTTAAACTAAAACCAAACGGAATTGTAGTTAAATGTGTATGTTTCCATGTTCAACTATTGTCACGTAAAATTGCCGTCGCAAATGTAGTAATCCTGTGTTAACGCATAAAGTTAAAACTTTGTTTTCGATTCCAAGGGTTGGGTTATATTTGTTTTAGGGTACAAATATTCTTGTTGAGCGCTAAATTAGTGAAACTCAGGCGCACTGTAGGTTATATATTTAATAACACGACGCTTACATAACGCAACTTAAGATGTAGATAAATATAAAAAGCCTTTTATTTGTTTATTGCAGAGAATAACACACTCGGTACACTTAATCTTATTAACATACTACTTTTAGCATTTGTAAGATAATTTATTTAGTTATTTTATATAGTATTTATTCTGCAAGAATTCCTCCGCAGGTGAAGGCCTCCTCCAAAGAATTTTTTTTCTATCTTGGGCTGTTTGCATCCAGTCTGGACCGACGGTTTTCCTAACATCATCCGTCCATCTCGTAAGCGGCCTTCCTCTACAGCGTTGCCCGATTGCGTTTTCCACAATTCAAACTTTTGGTCCATCGTTCGTCTGTCAATCTCGTTAGATGCCCTGCCCATTTTCATTTAATTTTTTGGGTTTAGCTTAAAACATCTGTAGCTTTAGATATATTTCATATTTATGTATGTCGTATTTAAATTTTTTTAAAGTATTAGCATGCTTCGTTCTATGTCCCAATGACATAACTTATTTAATAATAATAATAATCACTGGGACATCCCACTTAGCTCCATCGAGTTTCAATTAAGCAAAGCTTGCTTAAGCAATTAAGCAAATTAAATTAAATTTCAATTAAGCAAACAATACAAATTGTTGGAACTATTTCTTAATAATACATGCATATATAGATATTTTATACCCAGACACTGTACAAATTAGATATATTCATGCACGCAAATATTTGCTTCAGGCGGGAATCGAATCCGCGACCTCTGATTCTGCAGTTAGGGTCTCTAACCACTTGGCCAATCGGTCAGTCAATACGACAAAGACGACTTCGTATGATTAAACTTTTTATCACCATTACGTAGCCCGTCACTGGTGTCAAATTAATTTACTCTAAGACGTAGCCACTACGTAGCTGTATGAATTTTTTTACTTGTTACAAATATGCACTTACAGCAAGTTGCACCAAAAGTCAACGTATATCGCATAAAGTAAAAATTTATAGATATACTTTGACCAGAACCATGATGTCTTCCATGTCCGCACTTGATTGTACCAAACATGAAAGCCATCATCATTCTATTCAAAGTATAGTTGTCAATTTTTAGTTTATGCGAGTACGTTTACGTTATGTCTTTTGGTGCAACTCGCCGTTAGTCTGTGATTTAATAAATTATATTGACATTACTTATCGGTATTTTATTTAAACTTCCATTCCTATTTTAAATAATAATAATACGTGGACCATCCCACACACGCCCATTTAGTCATCATGCATACAATATTTGTTTTCAATTTGCGACCTTCGTTTCGCAAATAAAATTGAAAGAAATTAAAGAAGAAGAAATTAAAATTGAAAGTTCGATGAATAAAATTGAAATAAGACCCTGAAAATTTTATTGAAAATAGTGTTAGTTTGGTGTTAGTTATGTACATAAGTTAGAAACATAACTCATTGGTACATGTCCTGTCGCCACCACTCGGCTATCACGACAATTTTTTATCAAATACATCGAAACAGAATAAGATAGGAGAACTATACAAAGATACAACGGAAGGTTTACCGTTTAGAGTAACAGCCTCACTTGTTAACTTTTCACTAAATTTTTCTTTTAAATATATTTTTTCAAAATCAAGAGAATTTTTTCTTCTTGAAAGATATATTGGATTATAAACTATGTGGGGAGACATTATTAAATAAACGCAGCCCATATAGCCACGATCCTGAGGGACGTCTGGTAGGAAAGTATTCCCTACGCAATTTTATTGGTCTCAACATGAAGTAAAATATCGGTTTAGTTAAGAAATTTTACTTTTTACTGCTTCTACTCTATATTCTATGAAAGTCATTAACTCAAATGACAGGTTTCGTTGACTATGTAAGATTTATATAATAAGTTATTGTCTTATTTAAAATAGTATGTGAAAAAAATTAAGAAAAAAAAATGTTATAAACTTTGTCCTCTAAAAGAGTCAAATAAATAAATGTAAACACATTTGATTATTTCACCCTTTTTTGAGGGACAACTTTTTAATAAGGTCGTGGATTATGAAATTTGTTTTCTTTAGCACAGGCCAACTTATCTTTAAAAGTGCAACTAGCACTTTTATAGATAAGTTGGCCTGTGCCCTAATATTTATATTACTTAATATAATTTATAACTAATAAATTAATCGGCAAGATGTCATTGAGAGAACTTTAGTGGGTTTCTGCCTACACTAACTGCGTATCGCGCGTTCCGCGTGGCTAAAAAGATTCTCCTCCTCCGAGATACAAAAAGAAAAATGGCGGGTCTTTTCCTTTGGCTGATGCTTGTACCAGTTTGCTGTCCTCCTTTCAGATATAATTAGGGTCCAATCCGGTGTACAACCCAAGTACTTTATTTTTCATTCAACATACAATACACGCCACCAATGTAAAAGGCCGCCGGCTGCACACTTCTCTTTTACCCGTATAGCGCTGCATCTGGCAATTTTGAATTTTGAACTCGGCTCAGAACGGCGAGTATGTACAGCCCGTAGCCTTTTACATTGGTGGCGTGTATCGTAGTCGAAAGTAACTTTCCCTTAATAGGTTTTGTGGTTACTGTTTAATTTTTATTTTCTCTTATTTATTTTTCTATTTACAAACTTTTTTCATACACACTCATAGTTGGTTAAAAACATCAGTTAATTTCACAACGATATTTATCGCCTATAGTGGAAAATGAGTTCGGAAACAAGATATTCTATGTTAATAAATGTATTAAAGAATAATTAATAAAATATACGTAAAAAGCTATATTAAAAACAACATTCAAAACTATATAGTGCGCATATATCATGGCGGTGTATATCGATCAATGATTCCCGAGCGAGCCCGATTAAGTTTTAAGGCAGCAACCCCTAGCTCGAACGAGCTTCGCTAGCGGTGACTGGAGTAGACAGGTCACGACACTCTTGTATGAGCCAGCGACTAAGTCGTAGCCGTCGTTGTATGAAATGTAATTACATTTCATATGATCAATTGATCAGTATGTTAAGTCAATGTTAGTGTCGATTAAATTATAGATCCACCACCGCCACGAAATTTATGTAGAATTGAACCTGAGAACTGAGGACTATCCTCCTGCATTGCATCTATTTAAAAGAAAAGACAATGTGGAAGTGGAGTATTTATAATGGAGTATTCATAAAAATAAGTAACTTTAAAATTGGCTTATTTTAGTACAACAGAAATTAACATGGAAACAGCAAATATTACGAAATTAAAGGTATGACAAAATTCCGTAATGTAATCATAATTTAAAAAAAAAATCGGCTTTAATTTCTTTTCTGATTCCTATAATCTTTGTTGATCCATAGATCCTGGATTAAAGTATGAATCGTTTATTGTTGACAGGGTGATCAGAAGTCGTTTTTATTTACTTAAATTGTTAGTTAGATCCAAGCCTTGGATGTAACTGGTATTTGTAACGAATAATACAAAAGTACTGAATGTATTCATACGATTTTGTTCAAACAAATTGTCATGTAAATGAAGTTACACAATTCGGGAAAATCGTGGGTTAGCTACGGAAACTGCGAAAGTGAGAAAATATACGTAAAGTGCTGTCTGAAAAACGAGTGTCAATGCGAAGGAAATCTACGGTATCTTACCGTACCCAATACGTCATATGCTTTAGGGTCGAATTTATAAATGTTGGCCAAAGAAAATTTATTTCTTTTATGTACCAATTTTTTAAAAAATATGATATATGAATGTTTGTTTTAATCGTTAAATAGCATATGTGAAGTGTCTTTAAAAGTTAAGATGAAAGAATAGCATATAAATAGATAATTTCATAAAAGCTTAATAGTAGTAAAACGTCAAAAAAAAAACATTTATTATCGCCCCGTAATCATTTTTACACTTTATAGTATTATTAAAACGAAATAGTACAATAAAATAAAATAATTAAAATCAATTATTTATTTATTTTACTTTATTTTAACCACCAGTTACAAGATTTTGTTATTTTAAATAATTAAAGACTAGATGGAAAGCTGCAACGCTGCCTTTCGCACGCGCGTTGCTTGGCTAGGGGTGTGTCGATATAGCAGATAAATATTTAAGTACCTACTATAATAGACCCAGCGATTACATAATCCTCATAATAAGTAGTAACATCACAGAGTATAAAATTTCTTAACCGTTATGTGCACGAAATTGAGAACGGTTTGAAAATGTCATTTCGGCGTGGCACGCCTTAAATGCGAGAAGTGCCATCCGAACCGAAGTTTAAATCCAACAGTAATTAAGTTACATAACAGCGAAGTTTTAACGTTTTGAGGAATAGTTTAACGCAAACCGAAACATAATTTGTTTCCGAATCGTAGACACGTTTAATATACTTAGTAGCAAATACTGTCTCAGTAGAAATTAATACATTTTTTTTCCATACAAATGTGTCTACATAACGTTTCAAACCAATCTTATCTCTACTACTCGTAATGTTATAGAGAGGAAAGTTTTTTTTTTTTGTTGGTTCGTTACGGATAAACTCAAAAACTACTTGACTGATTCTAAGAATCCTTTCATCTGTAAAAAGCTACATTATTAGCGAGTGACATGAGCTATATTTTGTTTTCAGACTAGCTTTCTGCTCGCAGCTCCGGTAGCTTGGGCTGCACAGTTGTACCGGGACCGCTATAATTTTTTGCATAGATATAATTTGCTGAAAGTGACGTAGGCTACTTTTTGTCCCGGAAAAAAAGGTCCCGGTACGACTGTGAAGTTCACGTAAACGGAGCAGCGGGCGGAAAGCTAGTTGATTTTACGTAAGATATATTACATAAGTAAATTAAAGTAAAAGTGAAGCAGTAAATTAGTAGGTACACGCAAAATTTCCCATGGGTACATGAAAATCCTGCCGCCTTAAAGTATTTATTTAGGGATGATGGAAACTTAACGAAATTCGGCTCAACCTTTGGTACAGTAGTCGAGCTGAGTAATTTGTGTTTATTTATTATTCAGAAATTAATGATCTATAGTTTTGGTATAGAAAATTTAGTTATTTGCATATACTATGAACATATTGGGGGAATTGAAATATATAACACTATGGATTCTCTCTGGCTGTGTCCAGTTCCCATACACTGATGCAGACTCTGTGTATATTTTATTTGAGAAAGAAGTAACTAGAGTGTATAATAACGTACTGTATAATAAGGAAAAAGAATAAAAATATGTAATTTAACTTTTACCTACACATATAAAAGAAGAAAGACTGACTGACATATTGACGCACAGCCGAAACCGCTGGGGTCTAGATGTTTGAAATGACAATGCCTATAGCGTCATATGCAATCGACCTAAATTATTATTATTTGAATTTCCTCAAATGGAAAAACATACACCTCTATTCTAAAGTTCGTCTTTTTTGAAAATTATATTCTTAAAAAAGCAGCGTTTTTGTGATTTCATATATTTAAACTTATACATGTGGCGCCATCTTTGTATATACCACAGTTGCGTCTGCATATGTTTTTATTTCAAATAGTACGTATTTTTCGGAAATAATACAAGTGGCGTGTTTGAAAATTTTTGGTTTAAAATTGAATAGTTATCGTCTATATAGGACAACTCTAGTGTTAGCTCTATCCATTGTAAAAAATAATAACTAATTAAATAGCGCCATCTGTTTTAAAGTATAGCAACTAATTCGATTTCAGATTATTACGCTGTGAATATTAGATGTTTCATCTACTCCATGGCAATTTCACAACTTTTTTAGATTTTATCAAACCCCGCCGAATAGTAATCAAAAAATCGAAATTAAAAATATTTTCGGATAATTTCTTTTTTATTTTCTTAAGAGACAGTATTTTATTAATAATCAAATAAACAATAGTGTAGGTCAATACTGAACTTTGTTTTTCAGGCCACGTGCCATATTTATTAGTTAACCTAAAGTAATACTTATTACCTAAGAATTTACCATTATATTGTCCACACCTCCCTGTCTCTCTCATCGTTACTACCAAGAAATACGACCTAATTAACCTAATATACACCAATACCACAGTAGGTACGCTGTTATAATTTAGGTATATCACGCAAAAAGTCACCGGTGGAAATTGTGTATATGAATAAAAATGAACTGAATTGGAACACAACATTTTTGTTCACGGCAATGGAGTCTAGTGGTAATTTTATGGGCCACTTGAACCAACTTGTCTTTCAATATACGCTCTTTAATAGCTTCTGTCCTGTAGGCAATAAAAATAACAATAAAGAAAAACGACACGGCCTGTCGTAACTGGAATCAAGCACTTTGCAAGAGTAAAAATTTCTAAACAGAGTAATAGATGAGCGTCGTTTCAAATAACAACTTGGAAGTAAAGACAATATTGTGTTAATAAATAAAAAAATTTAAATGTGAAATTATTGCATTTATTTGGGATATTTATTTTATGAATAATTAAGGTCTATAAAATAAAAACTAATTAAAAACTAAAAGTATTCACAAATTAAAAAATACTATGTAAATTATGATGAATGACAAAATTTTAAAGAGACGATGGGTTCAGGGTACCAAGGATGCTTGCCGCGTTGCCGCGCTGTATTGCGACACTGATCCTCTGAACAAAGTATTCCTTGCACATAGGATCCCCTGTCAACAGACAGAGCGCGACACCCAAATCGTGGACAAGTGATTTGGTATCCTTGGACCAGGGACCCATCGTCTCGACAGCAAAAGGGATGAAATGGTAACGATTTAAAAGTTCCATGTGCTTGGCTGTTTTCCTACGAGCTGCTGTCCCAGCAGCTGCTCCAGTTTTTTTTGATGTATTTTTTATATAACTTTGACATAAAGTATCTAATTAATTATTTGTGAAAGTTTCTTTAAAAATTTATTTACTTTCGTTTTTATTGGTTACTACTACTACTCCGAATAAATATAAGAAAATACTTGTCACACAAATTAAATAAATTTGACAGCAGCGTTTGGTATTAATAGAGTCAGAAATATCACTGCACAGTATCGAAAATAAAAGGGAATTTGCGGGGGTGAAGCCCGGCGTGCAAGACCTCACAGACTGAACTCGCCATCTTGCACCAGCTAGCTAGAGTATGAGTGGTTAGATGGTAAACGCAGAAGAGGGCTTCTAGTCAATTCGTACTTCCATGGCTGTGCGCGTACTTTTGTTTTGAAACAAACTTTATGTTTGGCATTGTTTTTTCTGCATAAAAATGACATTTTGAAACAGGTAGCTTTTCATGGTTATAAAGATTTAAGTTCAGGGAGTATAAATCTGTAGAAAACTGAAAACTGTCCCAAGGACGACAAATTTCGTTTTGAAATGACGCACTTCATTATACGTATATATTTATTTTTTACTCAAAATGCAATGCAACATTGAAATTATGAAAAGAGGTTTACGTTTTTGGCGAGTTGCCTATCAAGTTAAAGGTGTAATTATTTTTATTGTAATAAAAACGTCGGCAAACAATTTTTTTTAAGAATTTCAGGCACCCTTTTTTTTAGGAAAACTAAAATTCATTTCGTAGAAAGATATTTAAGTAAAGACTTTGAGGAATTGGGACTGTTTCGTAATCTGTCGTAGCTTCTTATGAAGCAGGTGTAAACAGGTAAATTATACGTTCACAACCATATCAGCTCATTATGCCCCACTGCAGGGGCTTACGTCTCCCCTGAGGATGAGAGTGCTTAGAGCTTAATTCATCACACTGTTTCACGGACGGTTGTTGGATTTTAATGCCTGCCATCTAATGATGGTAATCGTTCACAACTTATTTAATGAATTATATAGCAAATTAAAGCAATTTCTTTGTACACGATAAAAGACGGTGTTTTAAGTAAAAGTGACTGCAAATAGATTTTACTTACTGTTATAAATACACAAATAAAAAAAGTGAGAGAGCGGCTTTAAAAGCTTTTTAAGTTATGTTTGGAATAATTATTCGGACCAAATTGTATAGATGAAGAACATCAACTAATAAGTACTAAATATTTTTTTTTATAAGGTCGACATTTGTTTCCATAAAAAGAAAGGTAGTTAAATCCTTTATGACGGCCGAACGCCAGAGCGTTGGTGACTAGCACAAAAAGTAGGTCAATGCGGTCGTTGACCTCGTTTGCCCAAGATTGTATGTTATACCAATATTGCCCACAAACAGTCGTTATGTCGAAGAAATATCTAGTCTGCCATCCGCCATCTTTCTAGCATTCCTTATGAAATTTCACAGAGATGTCTTTAATAAACCGCCATACAATTCTGTAGAGATATAAAATTATGAAAATAGAATTATTTGGGAATGTTTTTTTTTTAGCTTCATATATTGAAAGAAAGAGAATAATTTTTCACGCCCCAATCGTGTGTCGTTACACTGATCTTTGAAAATGAAATGAAAATTTTAATGATTTTTTTATTTAAGTGAAAATTTTGGAGTTTGATTCTTGATTTTTCCGATATTATTGTCACCCGGATGATAAACCGTGTGACAAAAAAAAAAATCAAAAAAAATCAATGAAGTATAAACTTAATGAACAAATTCAACTAAAAAATAATTTTGAACAAGCCATGTGACAAGTTTCTGCAATTTTCAATTATCAACAAAAAGTTTGTAAGCTTGGTGATTATAACTTGTGTATTTCGTGTACCTTGTCCTTTTATTAAGTTAATATGGTTACGGATGGTAAAATTTTTGTATTATAAAATACTTATTTTCGGAATGGCTTTGGACCAAAATTTGTAACTTAGATATAATTTACATAAACATGTTTTTTTCTAAATTGTTTCCAATCGATAGATATTTTTTCTCAAAACAAAAAAATATAGATCTTCCATTTTCTTAGTTAATTTTTCCCACAATTTTGATATCAAAATTTCCCTGTGATATCTATAATTTGCATTGTGTTAAACTCATCGATGTTTAAAGATTCCAGCCAAAAACACCGTTACCTCAAAATCTTGTGTCAACTAAGTATTTTTTTAAAATAAGGTAATTTTTTAACAGAACGTTACATAGTATGTTCTTTTGTCGTCTCGTGTAAAAGAGGTGTGCGCTGTATTCATACCGGTTTCCAAAAATAAAGTGGGAAAACATAGTGCACCTCTCAAAATTTTCGGGTTCATTTTTCGGGCGTCTTTACTAAGGCACTGACCCATCTTTAAACATCAATGGCGAGACTGAATAAACTCTGATAAGAGTTTTTTTTACTCTGGAAAGCAGCGGAATAATCTTAACCGTCCAGATAACGTCATAATTTGAACGTCGGATAAATTTTCATAAATAACTGGCTAATCTGTTAACAAAAGAGTAATTATATTTTGAGACGTTAAGAGGATAAAATATTAATATTAGTAATACCTGGGACATCCCACACAGCACCATCTAGTCCTAAAGTAAGCAAGTATTATGCTTGTATTATGGGGCACTAGACAACTGGTAAACATACAATTTTTTTTATAATATAAACACATATAAATATTTTTACACCCAGAAATGGAACAGAAAGACATGTTCATGCACACAAATATTTGTCCCGGGCGGGAAACGAACCCGGGACAATCGGCTCCGCAGTTAGGGTCTCTAGCCCCTCGACCGATAGGTCAGTCGATATTATACTAGAACCTTATTTCTTTCAATTTTATTCTTTCTTTCTTATTTCTTTTAATAACAATCGAACTTTATAATTTTGGTTCAAGCTCAGTCTTTATGATGGTAGAAATATACTTTCGTGTGTTCGTACTATGAATACTGCCGTAAGTGATTTATTCGGGCGGTCGTTTCAGGAAGCGACCTCTGGAGAGTAAGTTGCGTTGGAGGTTCATTTTATCAAAACTCCTTTAGCCCAATGCGAAAATATGAAAAAAAGGTAAAACGCTCTTTAACTTCTGGATGGAAAATCGCTGTAGTACGTACAATGTACTTATCGGAGGAACATTACTTTTATTCTGAAACTAGCTTTCCGCCCGCGGGCTTCGCTCGCATTGACCACAGTTGTACTGGGACAGTTTAAGTGACACGACGCTCCAGAACATTGTAACACTTTCTAGAACATTCTAAAACTAAACTGCCTAAGAAATCTCTATACCTAATTTGTCTATACCTAATGTCTGCATAGTTTCCTTGAAATCTACAAAAGTTTAGCTTGAATTATATAGACAGACAGACAGATAGACAAACAAACAAACAAACAAAAAGTAGCGTATGTCACTCCTCACACCCGTCTTTTCACGTCTGCGTAGTTTCATTAAAAATGGATTAAATGTTTTAAAGTTTAGCTCAAACAGACAGATAGACGGCCAGATAGACAAACAAAAAGTATTGTATGTAACTCCTGACAATCTTTTAATCACATCTTTGAAAGTTTCATTAAAATAAGTTCAGCCCTTTCCGAGAGCAGTTCGAACAAACAGACGGACAGACAGACAGACAGATAAATAAAAAGTGTTGTATGTCATTCCTGATAATCTTTATTATCATATCTGCGAAGTTTCATTGAAATCGGTTCAACCGTTTCGGAGATTAGCTCAAATAGACGGACAGACAGACAGATAAAAAAATTTGGTCATGTGGTCACATACATCTCGTCAAAACATAAAGTTTGAATACCAACGCGATAGGTATGCGATTGATGGTTTCGAAAATATAAGCATTTAAAAATGTGGTCACGTGGTCACTTAAATCTCGGATTATGGACAATATATTTCTGTGACTCGTAGGTTCGGAGATAGGTATTAACTTACTGTTGTATTATATTTATTTAAGTACAATATTATTCGTGCAAATAAAGAAGAAATTTTGTAATGGCGGCACACGTTGTGTGTTGTCGACATAGCCGAAGTGATTAGCAAGCTGAAGTGGCAATGGGCCGGTCACATTTGCCGTAGAACCGACAACCGATGGGGTAGACGGGTTCTCGAATGGAGGCCACGTATTGGGAAGCGAAGCGTTGGACGCCCTCCGGCAAGGTGGACTGATGACCTGAAGCACCATACCGGGGGTAATTGGATGCGGAAGGCGGAGGACCGTGTGTGGTGGCGAGCCTTGGGAGAGGCCTATATCCTGCAGTGGAGAGACACGGGCTGATGATGATGATGATGATGATGATGATGATGATGATGATGATGATGATGATGATGATGTTGTGTGTACTATAGTAACAAAACAACAATTTTTTTTTTTTTATAAATAAATAAATTAATTAATTCACTCGAGTGCAACGCGACTTTTAAACTATGGCTTAAAAGGTACCTACGCTTTCCCTCCCGCGCTAACCTCACAATTGCTCTGTCTAGAGGCCTTCGCCGAACCTCTGTATGTATTTCCTCTGTGGTATAATGCTCTATCCTATCTCATTTTCTCACTGACAGACAGACAAAAAGTAGCCTATGTCACCCGCGGTAATGCCCTCTGCACGTCTGCAAAGTTTCATTGAAATCGATTCAGCCGTTTCGGAGATTAGCCGGAACAGACAGACATACAGACACTTCAATTTTATTAACATATAGATAAAACATTTTTTGAGTCGGCTGTGGTGTAAGATTTAATTACAAATTGTTGATTGGGTTGACTGTAAGTATAAACAAAACTGATAATTAAAAATCATGTCATCTTCCGAGATATTTAATAATAATAATAATATGTGGGACAACTTATACAGCGCCATCTTGTCCCAAAGTAAGCAACTATCATGCTTGTATTATGGTGTACCTACTAGACGATTGATATATCTACCGACTTATTCTTTTTTACACTTTTACATACGGCAATCGAACCCGCTACTCTCGGCTCCGCAATTAGGGTCTCTAATCACTCGGCCTATCGGTCAGTCAATATAATAACGTTGAAGTTAAAGAAATTTAAAATTTCGACATATAAAGGTAAATGAGCTGTACTTTTATTTTAAAATGAACCATTTCGATGTTATTATGTTTCAGCACTGCGAAACGGACGACGCGTTATTAAGTTCACAAATTTCAGACCAATCTAAAGTGATAACCTAGGTACTGATTGGTATATTTTTTACGTGCTTCCTTCACTCTCGGTGAAAGTGACCTATCGAAATATTTTCCTGGTGTTCGGCTGAACATAGTCCAAACTCATAGAGCATATTGAGCTTACCGAACTAACCTAAAAGTTTACAAAAAAGATGAAAAAAAAATATAAGCTTTTAATTTTTTCGCGATAACCATTAGATTGCGCCATCTGCTCACTTGAAACATTTTGTTTAGTTCGGTAAGTTCTATAAGTTTGGAGTACGTTCAGCCGAACACGCGGCATAAATTATATGTATATGGAGTGTTCAGCTGAACGTTGTTCAAATTTAAGCACATTTTTCTCAGCAACCGGTAGTTTGCGCCATCTGCTCACTTGAAACTTTTTGTTTAATTCGGTAAGCTCTACATTGCTTTCGTTGATTTATTTCATTTCGTTCATAAGATTTTCAAAATTTCTGAAAAATTTCAAGTTTACACAGTAACTCTCAATATTTTTAAGATGAAAAATAGCGTACCTATAATATTTTCTAAGAAGTCTTATCCAGTGAAAGTCCAATAACATTTTATTCAGCCTTTTCGGAGATTGGCTGGGACAAAAAAAAGATAGGCAGCCATAGGGTTCGAATCCCAGGTCGAGTCAATATTTATATGATAAATATCGATACTGGTACCGGGTCTTGGTTGTTTGTTATATGTATGTGGTGTCTTCGCTTGGTACCCAAAACACAAGCTAATGCTTAGTTTGGGGCCTAGACGTTGTTGTGATGTATACGTTATTATTATTATTATTATTAATATTATTATTATATTTATTAAAATGTCGTGTATCGTTTTTGGTAAGGTGTCAAAAATCTTGTTTTTGAAATCACAGACATAAATTGTATTTATTTGTAGATAAATACCAAGTAGCGTCTCATAAGTATTGTTTATTAATTTTCAATAGTTTGTACATTGAATTTTTAATTTGGATTTGTATAACTGGGTAGTTATTACACAAAACTTATCACATAAGTAGCTGTCAATTCGCTGTGCTTTTACGGATTTTTATAACACAGAGATGCATTTGTTTAAGCTCTGTGTACGACATAAGAAACATTGCAGCGTCTGGATTATTTTGTTCTTTTTATATGTAAACTAATTGGCCATTAAAATGCTCGATGTACTGTACCCATCCAAGATTTACTAAGCAAAAATGTTACTAACAACCAACATAAAACCCTGCAAACTGTTACCGCGCGTCACGAATGTAAATGACAAGGGTGTAGTAACAGAGAGATTTTATGATAAAATATTTTTCATAGACTAGCGGCCAAGGCTTGTTATTTGTGCCTGCATGATCTTTGATTTGTATACTATATACGCATTGTATTGTGATTTGTGTCCATTTTTTTCTTACAGAAAATAGCAGCGTGACGATACACACACAGCTTCCTGTGTGTAAAAATTTGTTAGTAAAAAATTTTATCGATAAAAACTAAATTGAGAAGCAAAAAGTCAACCTTTTTTAGTTTTAACAACTAGTCTTCTAAACTAATTTAAGTAACTAAATTTTGAGTCGGCGCCAAACAAACAGAAAAAGTTATTACATAATCAAACCGCGCATCCCGCTGCCATCATTTGTAGTCACGTAGTTATTTTACTTGTTTGTTTGTATGATGCCGACTCAAATTTTCGTCGGTTAAATTATTTATTCCTTAACTTCGAAGTATACTCTATTCAATAAAAAAATAATCATCCAAATTAGACAACTCTGTAAAAAGTTTGCCTATTTTCTTTCTACTCGATGAGGAAGTTTATTTTTTAAATTTAATCAAAACCAATTTATAGATAAACCGTATCCAATTTAAAAAAACGTCTAAATCGGACTACACTGTAAAAAGTTAGTCAATTTTTCAACCCTTACGATTATTATTATTTTTTTTCAAATTTAAATGAGAACAACTTAGGAGTATCCATTAAAAACAAGAATCATCTAAATCGGACTAGATTACGAAAAGTTATGTAAAAACACAAATGAAATATAAATACACACACACCAAGGACGTTCCTATACACTCCTTTTTTCATCAGTGAAAAATCTTATTTAAGAGATTCATCGAGATGAAAATCGAAAACGTAAACAAAATTACAAAATTAGAAATAGACAGAACAAATATCTTGGCTTTAAACAATTTTCGAATTACACATGAAAAGTAATTTCAGAACCTGTATTGTATTTCTAGCACGATTTTCACATGTCGTACTAAATTCTACTTTACAAAATTAAATCATACCTCGTATATTTGAACCGTACCGTTTTTCTTGCCACATTTTTGTAGTTACAAGGCTGTACTTCTTCATACATTCAAGGTTAAAACATAATTTAATCGATTTAAATGTGAAATATTCGTCGAAGTCCATTTAGTGGCCTTTGAATTATGAACCAATTTAAAAAAAAAAAAACAAAAACACAAAAAAGAAATCATATTTCGGGTTCCATGATAGCTTATGCGGGATAACAAGAAATTTCCCGATATATTTGATCTACTTTTATTCCATACCGCTTCCTATTTTACAGGACTTTTTTTCTTTTTCAACCCTCCTAACCCCAATCAGTAATATGTCATATTTTAATTAACTTCCCGTCATTTTTTAACACCACCGTGAAAGACAAATTACGGGTTGGATCATTTTGCAACTTAAAATTGGTAAGGTAATCATCTACGTATACATTTTCAGTAGCTTATTAAGGAAAAAGACGTACATATTCATACTGTGAAAATAAAGTATTGTCTATCTAAAGCAATTACCATAGACTAATAAATTATTTGTACCAAGGTCATAATATTTTATTTAAGTAATTTTAACTGAAAATTTTATCAAACAGTAGGTAAATAAAAAGCATTGCTTTTACAATTTTTTTCGGATTCAAGATAATACATAGTAACTAATTGATATGTATTTTCTATTTATTGCAGGCGAAACTACCAGCCGCACTACCGGTAGTGTCGTTGGCAATGAACGACACTACTGCTGTTACTGTACAGTAACTAACAATATATTCCACACTGATGTTTTGCAACTGTAAAGGTTTCTATGGGCTACGGAATGTGTAATTATGGTTTGTGACAATAAACTCTAACAAATGAGTAGTGTAAAATTGGGGAGTCTGGCTCACATTTTGTATGGTATATAATTGGGGAGTCTGGCTCACTTTTTCGTTATTTGCTGAAAACCGTGGTCCGTTTTAAAAGTCTCGCTTCGCTCTCACGGACCACGGTTTTCAGCAAATAACGAAAAAGTGAGCCAGACTCCCCAATTATATACCATACAAAATGTGAGCCAGACTTCCCAATTTTTTTTCTCGGAAAACACGATCTCTCATTTTGAGGTGAAAGAAATTTTATAAAACACTCACCGTTACGACAACCGATAACTTTAAACACATGACAAATTTCAACACCAACAAAATTTTTACTCTTAAATATTTTACTATAAGTCACAACACGACAACACGAGTTGATTGCAGGACGTCGATTTACTAAATGGTAAATCAAGTATGTCCCTACTCTACACCTAATCCCAATTAAAAAACCGGATAAGTCCGTTTAGCATATATTATTGAATTTTACTTAATAAGTAGATGAAAAGAAATATACTTCTCACTAGAACTATAATAATTTTTTTATAACAACTTTGTCACCTAAGATTAACTAAATTATTTAAAAACTTATGCATTAATTATTACGCTGTTTTTTTTTTTTATTCGATTGTATTTATTTCATTAGAACTACAATAATTTTTTACAACCTTTTTTCTCGTATAAATTGCTTAATTAATTAAAACTATAAAATGTTTTCTTACTTAATATTATTGCTGTAATATCGTATTCAATTTAACTTTAAAAAAATATTTTGAAATACAGATTTAGACCCTTTCGGAAACAGAATACTTACACACTTCCATTAAAAGTAATAAGGACTTTTGTTCCAAATTATGAATGAATTATTGTTTTGACAAAGACACGTGTATGGTACAGTTAACAATACGTTTTATCAGCGTTTGAGAAGTTACAATTTTATTATTTAAAAGAGTCTATTTATGAAATAATATAATAAACTTTAATAGAATAAACATAAATGACGATCAAGTAATTGTTCACGACTTTATTAATAAATACTAACTGACTGAAAAAAAAAAAGCTGATGACATATTTTGCAAATTTACAAAAAAAATTAAAATATTATAAAATATTTGTATGTATAGAAACTTAAAAAGTTTTTTTTTTGATGTTGTGTAATGATTAAATAATTTAAATTAAAAAATATTTTTTATATTTCTCGTTGACTATATACATCACACATCAAATGTTTCATTAACAAGTGTTTCACTGTGTCAAGACTTTGGTTTCAAATTATGAATGAATTATTGTTTTGACAAAGACACGTGTATGGTACAGTTAACAATACGTTTTACCTGCGTTTGAGAAGTTACCATTTTATTATTTAAAAGAGTCTATTTATGAAATAATATAATAAACTTTAATAGAATAAACATAAATGACGATCAAGTAATTGTTCACGACTTTATTAATAAATACTAACTGACTGAAAAAAAAAAGCTAATGTCATATTTTGCAAATTTACAAAAAAATTAAAATATTATAAAATATTTGTATGTACAGAAACTTAAGAAGTTTTTTTGATGTTGTGTAATGATTTAATAGTTAAAATTAAAAAATATTTTTTTATATTTCTCGTTGACTGTATACATCTAACATAAATGTTAAGAATGTTTCATTGTTTTAACTATGACACGTGTAAGTTTTTCGTATCTTTAACCCTGAACGAACAAAAATGCTTTGTACATGCAAAGTGCTAAAAATGGCTTTAGGAAATAAGTTTCTCATGTTTTATGATTTTCAAGTCTCGACTTGCGTTTATAAAACGGAACTGGGTTACGATAATTTTTTTCTATCATGTTTTTATAGTTTTGTTTTTAAACCTTGAAGACAGTTCACACGTGTATCGAAGCGTATATAAACCATACTCCAAGCTTATTCGACACCAGTCTACGATAGGCGAAGTTCCTAGTAGTAACAAAAATACAAAGTGTTCTTGCAAAAACCAAGCACCAAGTAATACTTCAGTGGTACCATGGCTGAAATGTGAGTATAAAAATGTAGGTATATTACATTATTTTCAAACTTTTATAAATATTCATTATATTTTTTATAAAATAATCAATTGTTATTTCATGTTTTTTATAGCATTAATTTTTTACTGATTATACTACGTTGAAAATTGTGTTTAAAAATTTGATTACGATATTAACATTCTATATAAATTATGGTTGTGATTTTTACGTAGGTGAAAGCATGCATGATTATAATAGAAGCGCAAAAATATGTGTGTTTTTTTTTTTCTTTTATAAATACACATTATATTTTTATGAAAATGCTCATTTGTTACTTTATGTTTTACGTTAATTTGAACTGATTATATTACATCGATTATTGTGTTAAATTAATTACGATATTAGATTTTCTATAAAAACTACGACTTTGATTTTTAGGTAAAAGTCTCCACGATTGTAATAGATATTTCATGTTTTTATAGCACTAATTTTTTACTGATTATACTACGTTGAAAATTGTGTTTAAAATTTGATTGCGATATTAACATTCTATATAAATTACGGTTTTGATTTTACGTAGGTAAAAGCATGCATGATTATAATAGAAGTGGAAAAATATGTGTTTTTTTTTTCTTTTATAAATACACATTATATTTTTATGAAAATGCTCATTTGTTATTTTGTGTTTTACGTTAATTTTAACTGATTACATTACATCGATTATTGTGTTAAATTAATTTTCTATAAAAACTACGACTTCGATTTTTAGGTAAAAGCCTCTACGATTGTAATAGAACTGGGAAAAAAAATTGTATATTGCGTAATTATTTTAAGTGGTCTTGTTTTTTATTTGTTATAGAAACCTTCCAACTATATTCGATTCTGATGAGGGTTTATCGTCGATATCACCTAGTACATCTAAAAATTTAAAACGCAAATCATCTAAGAAATGTTCAAAGAAAACACGCACCGATTTCATGAAGGATCTTTTCGGAGACGAAAGTGATACTGAAATATGTGTGAAGAAAACTGAATTATCGGGTATTTTATGGAAGCGAGTTGCTAATGGAATGACAAAACAGACTGAAAACAATGCGAATGGGGAATTCTTTTTGGAATTAAAACTTTACTATACGTCCGAAATCGAGAAATTACCAGATGATACTCGTTGGAAATTCGCTTTGATAAATACGAAAATTAAATTACAAAGAGAGTCTGATGACTTTAAATATTTGCAACGTCTTTTATTGAACATAAAAGAGAAATTTGCAAAATCTGAAGCACAATTTATTCCTGAAAAGAAAAAGTAAAATATTATTTTCTTAAACTTACCGATTTAAATAACGTGTTATTTTCATACTTTATGTATTTCGTGTAATAGAATATAAGCCTACATTGTAATCAGTGTATTTTTTAATTAAAGGTAAAAATTAGATTTTCTCTGAATTATCGGGTATTTTATGGAAGCGAGTTGCTAATGGAATGACAAAACAGACTGAAAACAATGCGAATGGAGAATTCTTTTTGGAATTAAAACTTTACTATACGTCCGAAATCGAGAAATTACCAGATGATACTCGTTGGAAATTCGCTTTGATAAATACGAAAATTAAATTACAAAGAGAGTCTGATGACTTTAAATATTTGCAACGTTTTTATTGAACATAAAAGAGAAATTTGCAAAATCTGAAGCACAATTTATTCCTGAAAAGAAAAAGTAAAATATTATTTTCTTAAACTTACTGATTTAAATAACGTGTTATTTTCATACTTTATGTATTTCGTGTAATAGAATATAAGCCTACATTGTAATCAGTGTATTTTTTAATTAAAGATAAAAATTAGATTTTCTAGGTTTAAGTATAAATTAACAAGCAATGCTTACAAAGTAAATAGTAGATAACTTGGTTTACATATGGTATTGTATTACCTATTTTTTTTTTACTTTGGATGCAATCTGATAAAACTACATATTTTGATTTTATTATTGTGCACTACGATATTTTATTAATATGACGAATAAAATATATTGTAATATTTGTGGTATAAATGTTACAAAGAAAATATACTATGCTCATCTTAGAACAAACTTACATAAAAAAAATTGTTTGTTACAAAGCCACATTGATAATGTACGGCTTATAAATTCGGCATTTAAAAACAGACTACTTTCTTTTAGAATAGATGGTATTCATGATAGGTATTTACTTCCAGAAGATTTTTTAAATGATGTACGAGTTTCGGTGAATAAGTTAATTAAATATATTCTTCATCAACATAATAGCTGTAAAATAAATTTTGAATTGTTTTGTTATTATTCTTTACCACACCAAATAAAGACCGAGTTGAAATCATTTACAGTGAAGTATAAGAAATTTTATCACAATACTGATATCAATGAATATTATAACCATGTTAAAGCTACACTCATTCGGAAATGTAGCGAATTTCAATTAAAAGATTCGGGTTGGTTTATTTCCAGTGTATCTCATCTTGAAATGAATATAAATAAATACACACCATTACGAGGGGGTTCTTACATACCATTACCTAAAAATATTCAGAGTACGAAAAGTTGTTTAAACATTAAAAACACTGACTCTCATTGTTTTTTATGGTGTGCAGTTGCATCTTTATTTCCAGTGAAAAAAAATGGTACACGCACTGCATCATATCCAGATTACAAACAAATATTTAAAATAGATGGGATGAATTTTCCTCCTACTAATAGAGATATAAAGATATTCGAAATGAATAATCCAACATTTACAGTAAATATTTACGGATTAGATTCAAAAAATCAACTTGTAGGCCCGCTCTACAAGACAGAATATCTATAGAATCTATATCTATATCTATAGAATATCTATAGAATTTTCTATATATATAGAAAATTCTCAACATGGGCATTATTGTTTAATAAAAGATTTTGAACGGCTTATTAGACACCAAGTAACGAGGCATAAAGGCAAAATATATTTTTGTGATGAGTGTATGTTATTTTTTTCCTCATATGATAGTATGGAGATGCATAATTGTGCTCGAATTAAAACGGTATTGCCCAGACCTGGTACAATCTTACAATTCACTCACTACGAGAGATTGCAACGTATTCCTTTCGTTATCTATGGTGATTTCGAAACTATGTTATTACCTCTTAATAACAACCAGAACTGTGAAACTAAATACACAAAATTAACAAAAAGACACGTACCAATAGCATTTGCTTATTATATATGTTGTGCATATGATTCGAGTTTAAATAAATTCATTTCATATCGAGGAAAAGATTGCGTTCATATATTTGTAAAGTCATTAACGGAACATGTTAACGAAATTCATAGAATTAATACGACTGAAAAGAAAAAAATGATTCCGTTATCATTGCAACAACAAATTGAATACAATAGCGCCACTCACTGTTATATATGTAATAATTTACTATTGGGTGATGTAGTTCGCGATCACTGTCACAGAACAGGCGTATACAGAGGCGCAGTACACTCACATTGTAACTTGCTTTTAAAGACTTGTACGTTCATTCCATTTTTCTTTCATAACTTAGCGGGGTATGATTGTCATTTATTTATAAAAGAGCTTAGTGAATCTGATGGCAGGATAGAGGTGATACCTAAAGGGAAAGAAAAATATATTTCTTTTACTAAATTCATAAAAAATGTATACGATGTTCGTGAGTCATATATTCCTCTCAGATTTGTTGATTCTTGTCATTTTCTCAACACGAGTTTAGATAAATTATCTAAAACATTAGAGTATGATAAATTCTTGAATCTCAGACGCTTTTTCTCTGATAAAAATAAATTTCGATTAGCATGCCGTAAGGGAGTGTATCCGTACGAATATATGGATAGTTTAGATAAATATAATGAAACAGTATTGCCACCGAAACAAAGTTTTTATAATACTTTAACATCAAATCATATTTCAGACGATGATTATAAACATGCTTTTGATGTATGGGAAAAATTTTCCATATGCAATTTAGGACAATATACTGATTTATATTTAATGATCGATGTTCTATTATTATGTGATGTATTTGAAAATTTTCGTACTGTTTGCCAAAAAAATTATAAACTAGATGCAGCTTTTTATGTAACCGCTCCTAGTCTTAGCTGGGACGCAATGCTTTTAAATACTGGTGTAAAATTAGAATTAATTTCTGACATTGAAATATATCAAATGCTTGAACAAGGCATCCGAGGCGGATTATCACAGTGTTCTTTACGATATGCAAAAGCTAATAATATTTATACTGAAGACTACAGGGAAGATAGACCAAATACTTATCTTTTATATTTAGATTGTAATAATTTATATGGATACGTGATGATGAAAAACTTACCGATTTCAGAATTCAAACTTTTACAAAGTGATGAATTATTATCTTTCGACATAGATTCATGTCATGAAAATTCAGACATTGGATTTATATTAGAGGTTGATTTAATCTATAACGAGGACTTACATGACTCTCACAAAGATTTACCATTTGCACCAGAAAAAATGAAACCTCCTGGAGGAAAGACTTATAAATTGATCGCAAATCTGTACAATAAATATCACTATGTTATTCATTATATGCATTTAAAACAGTGTTTAAATCATGGTTTGATATTGAATAAAATTCATAAAATTCTTTCATTTAAACAAAGTAATTATTTAAAACAATATATAGATTTGAATACAAGTTTGCGTCAATCCTCACAATCTACGTTTGAACAAGATTTTTTTAAATTGTTCAATAATTCAATATTTGGAAAAACTTTAGAAAACAAGCGGAAGCAAATATCTGTAAAATTAGTTGATCGATGGAGTGATGAAAAAAATTACACAAATAAATACATAGGTGCTGAAAAATTGATTGCTCAACCAAATTTTCATAATGTATCAATTTTTTCTGAAAATTTCGCAGCAGTTCAGATGGACAAGTCGGAAATTTTACTTGACCGTCCTATATACATAGGATTTACTGTACTAGAATTAAGTAAATCCCATCTTTATAGCTTTCACTATTCTTTTATTAAACCAAAATATGGGGATAGAGCACAACTGTGCTACACCGACACTGACAGTTTATTATATTACATAATACCTACAAATGATTGTATTTATAAAGATCTAAAAGAAAATCTTGAATTATTTGATACAAGCAATTTTAGTAGGAACAATATTTATGATTTACCACTAGTAAATAAAAAGGTACCAGGTCTGTTTAAAGATGAATTAGGAGGGACAATCGTTGATGAATTTGTAGGTTTAAGATCTAAACTATATTGTATAAAAACCGAAAACGATGAAATCAAAAAGGCAAAGGGAGTTAGCAAAGCAGTGTTAAATCTTTTAACTACAGACGAATACAAATCTACTCTTAAAACTAACAATACATTGCGCTCATGTATGAATGTATTTAAATCAATCAAACACACGATATTCTCGCAAGAAGTAAATAAATCCGTGTTGAATGCTAATGATGATAAAAGATTAATAATTGATAAATATAACACATTGCCTTGGGGACATTACAAATTATTTTAAGTATGCTATGTACAAATATATCTGATATTTTTTATAACCAAAGTGTACATCTATAAAAATATGTATGTATTTTTACCATTAAATTAAGTATATTACTGAGTTCATCTCTGTTTTTATTTCATAACCCTATAATTCTTTAAGAGACTACAACGTTTATGCTGAATAATGATTCACCATAATAATAATAATAATAATAAATATTATTATCGAAAGAGAAAAAAAGGTTTTGGATTTTTCAATGATATGCTGAATAAATTACCGTTTGAGCTACATGTACCCGGTTATCAGTTTTGCGGTCCTGGAACTAAACTCAAAGATCGATTAGCACGAGGTGATATGGGTATTAATCCACTTGATTCAGCTTGTCGCGAACATGATATAGCGTATTCGAAAAACAGAGATAATGTTCATATGAGAAATCAGGCTGATCGTATGCTAGCATCAAAAGCGATGAAACGAGTATTTAATAGAGATGCATCAATGAGTGAAAGAGCAGTTGCGTTAGGCATTGCGTCCGCGATGGGTGCCAAGTCAAAATTAGGTCTTGGTATCACAAATAAAAATAAAACAAAGAAAAAAATTAAAAGATCAAAGAAACCTTTCAAGCATGTTATTAAAATAGCTAAATCATCTATGTCTAAAGGATCTGATCCTATAAAATCTGCACTGAATGGTGTTCGTAAAGTGATTCGTCAAGTAGGAGGGAAAAAAAATATCAATTGTCCTAGAATTTTACCTCTGCCACAAAAAATTGGTGGAGTACTTCCTTTTTTAATACCACTTTTTGCTGGATTAAGTGCAACAGGTGCTTTGGCTGGTGGAGCTGCTGGAATCGCGAAAGCAGTCAACAATGCTAAAAATGCTGTAGAACAACTTAAAGAACAAAAAAGACATAATGAAAAAATGGAAGCGATATCTTTAGGAAAAGGAATGTTTCTTAAACCTTATAAGAAAGGTTTAGGTATTTATATAAAACCTTCAAAAAACTATTAACACTACCAAACAGAGCTCTTACAAATATTGATTTAACAAAATATGCTAGAATTTTAAATATTCCTAACTTTAGAGGTGTTTTTATGAGAAATGATTTACCTAACTCACCTCCTTGGACACATGAATCTGGTATAATAAACTTAGATAGTAAAGATGGTCCTGGAACTCACTGGGTAGCTTATAAGAAAAAAAACAATTGTGTCTTTTATTTTGATAGTTTTGGAAATTTACCACCTCCATCAAATTTATTATCATATTTAAAAGTGCAAAATGTAAAATACAATTATAAAAAATATCAAAGCTTCAATACATTCAATTGTGGACATTTGTGTCTTAAATTTCTTAGTGATAATTTAACTTAAATATATATCAGAACGTCAACTCATTATAGATTCAGTCATGAGTGAATCATGGACATTAACGTTAAGCGGTGTTGGACCCGTTTTAGAAGCACAATATTTTCCTCCTATTGAATTATCATCAAAAAACTATGTGCTTGGTTTAGTAGAATTCTTGACTTTTAATTCCATTCCCAATATCGATGAAAGAAATAACAAATTCTATATCGATGACAAAGTTATTGTAATTCCACCAGGTAGTTACGAAATCGAAAACATTGAAAAATATTTAACTGATGCATTAGATAAATTTAATATTTTCATATCGATAAAGCCTGATGAAAATCAATTGCGATGTAAAGTGAGATGTAGTAAAAAAGTTGATTTTACCCATAAAGATTCTTTGGGAAATTTGTTAGGATATTCTCCTAGAATTCTAGATCCAAACGTTGATTATTTATCAGATATACCTGTTTCCATAATCAAAGTAAACGCTTTGCGAGTAGAATGTAACATAACAGGAGGGGCGTATATTAATTCTAATCAAGCTCACATTATTCACGAATTTTTCCCCACGGTTCCACCTGGATATAAAATAGTAGAAGTACCATCGCAAGTCATTTATCTTCCTGTTATGGTTAAGGCAATACATAATATTCAGTTGAAAATAGTCGATCAAGACGGAGATCTAGTAAATTTCCGAGGAGAAATTATAACAGTGCGATTACATCTTAAGTCAATAGCATAGAATGGGTGTGGTTTATAACAGTAAAACCTATTCATATAATAACAACAGAAAATGGGTTTATCCACCCACTCGAGTTCGACCATTGAATCGGTTAACACATCGGAACATACAATTTCTAAAAGGGCTTGGCTTAAGACTTGTTTCAAACTCAATAAAAACAAAATAAAACTTAAATTTTTCTGTTTAATCTGCATTTTACCATGGAAGAACAAGAAGAAATTTTAAATATACAAAAAAGTGTATTATTCGATGAATCAATAGAACATTACGAGTTTCATGCTCATCGTCCATATGCATTAACCACTTTCAACAACAATGATGAAATTCGCATTACTGTTCAACATCAAGATGCTTGTATACTACCCAGCAAAAGCTTTCTACATCTTACCGGAAAACTTATGAAGAGCAATGGTGAGGTTAGCGTTAACACGAATCTCGTAAATATGGGATTATGCTTTTTGTTTGAAGAATTACGTTATGAGTTAAATGCTGTTGAAATTGATCGCAATAAAAACGTTGGTTTAACAAGCCTTATAAAAACATTCATTTCCGCTAGCCCAAATCAAACTACATATCTTGATAATGCTGGATGGAACACAAATACAACTAAGGACATTGTTGATACCAAAGGATATTTTGATGTCTCGATTCCACTCAATTTGTTACTCGGGTTTGCAGAAGATTATAATAGAGTAATAGTGAATGCAAAACATGAACTTATTCTTACCAGAGCTAATACAGACGTAAATGCGATCGTACAATCAGAAAAAAATGTTGATAAAGATGTAAAAATATCCATTTCCAAAATAGAATGGTTAATGCCATATGTTAAATTGTCCGACTTTGCAAAAGTAAATTTACTTAATTATATCGTCAAAGATCCTCCTATACAAATAAGTTTTCGGACTTGGGAACTATATGAATATCCATTATTACCTACGACTACAAACCATGTATGGGTTGTAAAAACATCTACACAACTAGAGAAACCTCGATACGTTATCTTAGGATTCCAAACGGGTCGAAAGAATATACACACAAAAGATGCAAGTTTCTTCGATCATTGTGACATTCGTGACGTTAAATTGTATTTAAATTCTCAAACATACCCTTACGTTAACCTTAATATTGATTTCGAACGAAACCAATATTCACTGTTGTATGATATGTATGCTCAATTTCAAAGCTCTTACTTTGACAAGAACAGGTGTAAACCATTATTGTCAAAAAAGGAATTCAAGGAAATGGCTCCACTTGTTGTATTAGATTGTTCCAAACAAAATGAAACATTAAAAACAGGACCTGTAGACATACGTATAGAATTTGAATCAGAAAAACAATTTCCTCTGCAAACATCTGCTTATTGTTTAATCATACACGATAGAATAATTGAGTACAATCCAATCAGCAGCGCAGTACGCAAATTGTTGTAAAGTAGAGTGGTTGTGTGTTATTTTATATTAAATCAAAATGGAAATATTCAATTTATGTGAGAAAGACATTGAAAAAATACCTATAGATATATTAATCAAACGTTATGGTCACTACATTCATTTATTGTATCATAATGATCGACTACCCAAATCAGTGTTGGATAATGATGATGTGAAGCCTTATTATACTCCTTGCACTATTCATTCTTACGGTGATAATACATCAAACGATCAAGATGAACTCGATAGTCCACTTTTCATGCAAGCGTATTGTAAATTGTGTACGAAGAAAAAAGTATTCAAAACCGATTGATAATTTTTATTTTCTAATTTTGTTAACAATTACCTAATAAATTTTTTACCCATATTTTATGTTTTTTATTTTATATACATAAACTATATACAAATGATTTCTTATTCAGTTTGCTACATCATGAGGTTCATAAAGCAACAAACCGTATTACCTGTAGAGAACCTTGATAATCTTATTGTACCTACCACATCAGAAAAAAACCGTCGACATGGTAAACTATTACCTAATAGCATAAGATCGATTTTTTGCGGTCCCTCCAACTGTGGGAAAACAAATGCTTTGTTAGCGATTATTACACACATGAATGGATTAAGATTTTCGAATATTTACATTTATTCAAAATCCATACATCAATTAAAATACGAACTTCTTAAGAAAGTAATTGCTACTGTTAGTGATATTGGTTACTATATTTTTCAAGAAAATGATGAAATAGTGAAACCTAAAGATATTCTCCCTGGTTCCATCATTATTTTTGATGATATTGTTTGTGAAAAACAGAATAATGTAAAGGAATACTTTTGCATGGGGAGACATCAAGATGTTGATTGTTTTTATCTTTCACAAACTTACTGTTGTGTTCCTAAGCATTTGATTCGTGACAATACTAATTTATTAGTAATATTTAAACAAGATGATTTAAATTTAAAACACATTTACGATGAGCATGTAAATAGTGACATGACTTTTAAAGAATTTAAGAAACTATGTTTTAAATGTTGGAACGTAAAATATAGCTTTGTTGTCATTGATAAGGAGAGTTCTTTAGAAAACGGTCGATATAGGAAAGGGTTTGACACCTTTATAAATATAAAGAGTCCACATTAGTTATAACCAGTTGCAGTTTGTCGTACTAAACACAAACACCATGGAAGTTCAAAGTATTAAAAAACAACAGGACACTTTACGTAAAATCAGAAAGCTTGGCAATGTGATAAGAAAAAAGCATAAATTATTGAAATTGCATAGAAAAAACACAGAAAACACTTTAAACGAAGTCTTTAGACCTTTGACTACTTCTTTAAAGAAAATTAGTGTCACTACACCGAATATTGCACCTAAGAAGGAAGAAGAGCATAAAGAAAATAATAAATATGATGAGCACTATGTAACACATAAAAAAGAAACAGAATCCATGAATACAACTTCAAAAGATGAAAAAACTACTAATATCGATGGTGATGATGATGATTCATTCTTTGACGTAGAAGAACATGAAGAAGAAGAAGAAAACGATTCTTTACAAAAACCAAATCACAGTATTTTATCATATTTATCTTTATTAAAATCTAAAAATCATAAAGATTTAGATCAAATTTATGGTGTGAGACAATTAAAGGGAAAACGCTTAATGTTAGGAAATACACCTATCTATTTTGAAAAAGACAAAATTCTAATAGCAAACAAAAATTATCCCGCTACAGTTGGTTTATTAGAATTGATTTTCAAAAAAGTACCTAACAATAATGCTATAATAGATAGTGATATTGAAAATTACGCAGAAATCATTACAGCTACTAATGCGCATCGTAAACATTTTAAAGATGATGGTGCTCTCCGTATAAACAATACCCCAAAATATATTAACATAATTTCGAGGTTCGCTAATGAAAAGATAGGTAGTGGGGTTTCTAACAATAATACCTTATTACCCACCAATATGTCAACTCCTAGAGTTGGTTTGAATTTCAATTATGTGTATTGGGATAATCCTAATGAGTTGGTAGATCGTTTACGACTTCTATTAGCATCAAGAGCGGCTAGCGGTTATGTCACCCATTCCAATGAAATAATTTCAATCCTAGAGGAATTGCGTGAAGCTAACATTATTTATTAACAAGATTTATCAACTATTTAATCATTCTCTCGAAGTATCTTGAGGAAGTACAATGAGTGTAGACGTATTTGGACGTCAATTATCTAAATCTTCAACAGGACGCCGTGGACCACAAGGAGAAGGATTTAAAATTAATATTGAGGGGAATTATGATATTGAAAATAAACGATTGTGCAATGTGGGAGATGCTTTAGGAGACAGTGATGGTGTATCTTTAAAAATTGTGACAGGATTATTGTCCAATGAAATAAATATTATAAGACGTGAATATAATGAAAGATTTGATCAGTTGACTATCGATAATAATGAAATGAAACAAATATACTATTATTTAAAAACTCACTTAGACACAGTAAAAGAGAATTTAGAAAAAGACATTACCATCAATCATAACCTTTCTAAAACACATTCTAATACATTAACAAACATAGATCAAAGATTAACAGCATTGGAAAATACAAATAAATTATGAATAACTCCTACAAGACTTTAATTGCTGAAGAATTACATCGTGCTGCTCGTAGAAATTATCAACGACGTCACGTTGATATACGGGGATTAGATGAGACATGGCAAGCTGATATTGTTGATATGCAATCATATGCTTCTGTAAACGATAATTATAAATACATTCTAACGGTAATCGATAATTTTTCAAAATTTGGTTGGGCTGTGCCTTTAAAAACAAAAAATAGTAATAATGTTACCCAAGCAATGTTATCAATATTTACTACATCTGGTAGAATACCAAAAAATCTTCAAGTTGATAATGGTACCGAATTCTACAATTCTTTATTCAAAACACTTATGAATAGATATTCCATCAATATGTATTCTACTTATAGTAATTTAAAGGCTTCAATCTGTGAACGTTTTAATCGAACCTTAAAAAACAAAATGTGGAAGCGATTTACAGCGAGAGGTAGTTATCGATGGATAGATATTTTAAATGAATTATTAGATTCCTACAACAACAGTACACATAGAACTATAGCACTGAAACCAATAAATGTAAATAGATCGAACGAGAAATCAATATTAAGAAATATTTATAATAACAACGATAAGATGATGTTTAAAAAGTCTCAAAAATTAAAAATAGGCGATAAAGTGAGAATAAGTAAATATAAACATGTTTTTGAAAAAGGTTATACACCTAACTGGACTACTGAAATTTTTACTATAACCAAAGTTAATAATACTAGACCTGTTACTTATCAACTAAAAGATTATTTAAATTCACCAGTTCAAGGTTGCTTTTACAAAGAAGAGCTTTCAAAAACGAAATATCCTGATATTTATCTAATTGAAAGAGTTATAAAAAAAAGAGGAAATAAAATATTAGTAAAATGGTTGGGATTTGATGGTACACACAATTCATGGATAAATATAGATGATTTGTAAATTATACTTGTCTAAACTTGTTTCAACGCTGAAATTACGTAATTTTATTGCGAGAGTAGGTTAGTCATTCTGCTGGCTAGTCGCTCACGAGCACTTGAATAATCTACACGTATTCGAATATTTAAGAAATCTCAAACAATTATGGAACTTATTATGGATATACAATGTTTTGTAAATGGAAAAAATGAATTGATCGTGAAAGAACTAGCGGTTGCATCTGTTGAAGACAAAGAAGACAAAGAATATTGTATACTATTTAAACCACCATATCCTTGGTATAATTTGTCTGCAAAATGTCGATCCACGAATTCATGGCTAACAAGAAACTATCATGGTATTTCGTGGGACTCTGGAGAAATAGATTATACACAACTCAACACAATAATAAATAACCTAATAAAAGAAGCTACATGTATATATGTTAAAGGCTTACAAAAAAAAATATGGTTTGAAGACTATATCAAGCAACTCGAAGACAAACGAATTGTAAATATAGAAGACATAGGATGTCCACCTTTACGAGAACTTCGTACGGACGTTTATGGACATCATCAGGCTTGTCACAGATACATTAATCAAGTAAATATTAATTGTGCGTTACAAAATGTAATAGAAATTAAGAAATGGTATAATTCTTTTTATAAAAATGAAAAATAAACCTATTTTACATTCAATAATTTGTTTTATTTCTTGTAAACCTTCTCTACATAGTTTCAATTAATTATGTATTTTTTATTCGTAAATATCAAAATATGAATTATGTTTGTATTATAGTCAAGAAATGAAATGCGTTTGTAGGTTGATGGAGCATAAATTTTACACGTTTAGAAATTATCTGTCTAGTTCATTTGTCGTTTTTTTTTTTTTTTTTTTTACTGAGATCGTGTTTTCCGAGAAAAATTATTGAGAACTCTGGTTCATTTAGCATTTGCAGAAAAACCGTTGTCCGTGAGAGCGAAGCGAGACTTTTAAAACGGACAACGGTTTTTGTAGTATATAATTGGGGAATCTGGATCACTTTGTATGGCTATAAAATTGGGGAGTCTGGCTCACTTTTTCGTTATTTGCTGAAAATCGTGGTCCGTGAGAGCGAAGCGAGACTTTTAAAACGGACAACGATTTTCTGCAAATAACGAAAAAGTGAGCCAGGAAAAATTATTGAGAACTCTGGTTCATTTAGCATTTGCAGAAAAACCGTTGTCCGTGAGAGCGAAGCGAGACTTTTAAAACGGACAACGGTTTTTGTAGTATATAATTGGGGAATCTGGATCACTTTGTATGGCTATAAAATTGGGGAGTCTGGCTCACTTTTTCGTTATTTGCTGAAAATCGTGGTCCGTGAGAGCGAAGCGAGACTTTTAAAACGGACAACGATTTTCTGCAAATAACGAAAAAGTGAGCCAGACTCCCCAATTTTATAGCCATACAAAGTGAGCCAGACTCCCCAATTATATACTACTTTAGGCGAATCTTGCGTCACCATCCTCATCATCAGGTTTCTCTTCTAAGGTTGAGTCAAGGAGTTTGGTACATAAATCCACTGGTTCGGTGGGGTTGAGATCTGTTAACCTTGCATGAGCTATGTATTATAAGTGTCTATTCGTTTTATATTAGATAACGCGTGACAAATCACGCATATAATTATATCACAGTTTTTGTTGACAATCGTGTAAATATTTAAATTTATCATATTTTGACATTTTTCTTCATCTTGTAGATAATTTATTTAAATTTCAAAAACTCTCTTTAGAGATGAATGTAGGGGCATTTCTAATGTATTATTATTTCTTTTTCAGCTCAAACCAGCTCACCGAGTTACCGCGTGAGATTTGCCAGATGCCGCTGCAGATGCTGCTCGTTTCAGACAATGAGTTGACCAGTCTACCCAAAGAAATCGGTAGAATGACTTGTTTAGCTGAACTGGACGCCTCTACGAACCGTCTCACTCAGGTGCCCATGTCCTTGGGTGATTGTGCCGGTTTGAGGGCTTTACATCTGGCGAATAACCAGCTAGGGTTGCTGCCGTTGCGTAAGTATACTAATACTCTAAATGGAACCATTAATATGTCACCATATCCGGTCTTGTCAATCATCATTTTGGAAAAAGAACAAAATCAGTTTTTTTTTTTTAAATTTTTAACCATATTTTCGATAAAAAACAAAAAAAAACTGTATGTTAGAATAAATGGTTTTACCGAATTACAATTTTAAGACAAATACTATCGTATGATTAGTTAATAGCTTCTTTAATAGTCAATGAGTTTAAATAGATTTTTTACAACTCGCCGATAATGTTCTAAAATATTCCTGACGAGTAAAAGATGGAGAGAGAATACATATTTCAGCAC